>CM052710.1:92865250-92905354 GCA_028551405.1 Uromys caudimaculatus | reverse complement strand
CAGGAGGACAGCATACATGCACATGACACGCATGTGCAGGAGGACAGCATACACATGACACGCATGTGCAGGAGGACAGCATACACATGACACACATGTGCAGGAGGACAGCATACATGCACATGACACGCATGTGCAGGAGGACAGCATACACGCACTGGCATCACACATCATACTCCTGGCTCACTGGGAAGCAGCAACATGAGTGAGCTCATCTACTCTGAGGGTCTCCAACTACAGTGGACAGGGTCTGACTTCAGCTGAGTGCTGTCTGAGACTACCCTTGACTTCTCAGTCAGCAACTGCTGCTCATATTCAAGGCTCTGCCTCTCTCCATGAAGCTTTCTTTGGAGAAGGCTTTTTCACTCCAATTCTCCAACTCCCATAAGGACCTGGCTGACCACTCTTGGGAAGTAGCAAGTACTTCACAGAGCACAGTGTTCTCCATGGTCTGTCTCTCTGACTAAACTGGACCCTCCAGGTCAGGAAAATCATCTTAATGATCATGTGACTCCAATACACCCCAGCATATCTGGTACATAACAAGTCCTCTATAAACACTGAATGAAGCAGAGGACAGCCTCTACTACCACACACTGGAGTATACGACACAACTAAGGGTTCAAGACACAGCACAGAGCTATGGTAAGAGCTTGTCAGGACGGGTTGTGGTGGTGCATACCTTTTAGCACTTGAGAAGCAGAGGCAGGTGGATCTCTTGACAGCCGCGGCTACCCAGAGAAATCCTGTCTCAAACAAACAAACAAACAAACAAAACAAAAACCAAACCAAAACAACAAAACCAAAAGAGTTCATCAGGCCTTGGAATCCAACAGTCTTGGGTTTGACTCTGGCCCTGGCCCCTCCTAACTGTGTTCTGGGACAGGCATTTCACTCACCTCTCTGTCGCTCTGTCTGAACACAGAAGTAGCCACAGTAGTAATCACAGAGGACTCTTCACAGGGTTGTTTGATTAAATATGCAGGCATTACGAACAGCTAAGTGCGGTGTCTGGTGCGCCACACACAAGCGGTCTTAGCTGCTACTGCTCTGCTGCGGGTGGTCATCGTGATGGCGGATGTTATGAACATCATTAGATTGTACAATTCCACAAACTTTAGAAAGTGATATCAGGCTAGTCCCAGACGGTCAGGGAAAAAAAGAACCTTGGGGGGAAACTGAGGTAGGAAAGGTCTGAGGAACTTAGAGCAGGAAGTGGAGCTTGTGGGTCACTTCTGGAGAGGCAGCCGAGTATGCAGGGTATTACAGCTGCCTGCACTAGCACATCTAGGTCTAGACATCTCCATCACTAACAACCTGGTAAGCCTGAGCAGGCCACTTCAGCTTTCTACACCTTGATGACCCCCCTGTAAAATGGGAGCACCTGTCATACCTTCTCTCCAAAACTTAAAAGAAATCCCAACATTCAGGAGGCAGAGGCAGGTGAGTTCCAGGCCAGCCAGGGTTACATAATGAGACCCTGTCTAAGAAGGAAGGAGGCGGAGGAGAGAGGGGAGGGGCCACTAACGTGCTGTGGTTAGGATGTCTTCCTTCATTATGTAATTGCTTCCAAAAGTCCTGTTAGGGAACTTTTCTCATCTGGGCTGACGGTGCACCCCCAATGAGCCAATGACCACCTAGTAAAAACTCCAATTCCAGACATGTGAAGCCCTCTTTGGAGTTTGGCCAGGACTGTCTAAGGACTCCCAAACACACGGCCTGTTCTGTTGCCCTTGGTTACTCCCCAGTGTGGGAGGTAAGTTCCTATTGCTGAAGACACCATGCACTTCAGAAACAGGGTCCAAACCCCAGCAGGAACTGACCTGGCCACCCTCTCCCTTTGAGCTGGCTTTCACAGTATCAGAAGGCAAAGGGGGAGGAAGGCAACCAACAGTCCTGCCAGCTATGCCGCCTATGAACCACATCAGCAACCAGCATGCGGTGATAACTAGGGGTACAGTCGCAGCACGCAGACCTTGGTGGTAACCAACAGCTCTCCAACTGGATTCAAAACCTGCTCAACACAAGGGAGACCATGCTAACTAGTCAGTGCTAGTGAAGTCATGATTACTGGAGAACCTTAAACCAGCATAATCCCTAACAACAATTTATAAATATTTGTCCTTATACCCACAGATAAGTATGGTTTTTAACCTTCATTAAGGAAATGTCTCTTTGCAACAGACCACTACAGAAAGTTGCAACCAATCAAAAAAATGCAGAGTTCTAAAGCCAACAGACACACCCACAAAACACACCTACACCTAAGGCTCAGTGAACATTGATTGCAGAAGATGGGATGGGAAGAATAGAAGAGCCAAGAGGACCAGGGTATTTGCTGTGAAACTGTGTCTCCTAGCAACATCAGAAGCTACACCCATCAAATCTCACCAACATGACTGCCCAAACACGTTCTGAACAATGATGGCATCGATGAACCGGACAGAGAAAAGCCCATGAGGCTTCCAGCCTGCACGAAGAACTATAGGCAACTAAGGAAAGCCAGAAGCAGGAGAGGCAGTCTTCCTCCAGAGAAGAGTACAGTTGGGCAGCTGTCTACTGTCAAACAGCCCTAAAAACATACATACAAGTAGCATTACACAGACTGAACACATTATAGTTAGTAAGACACATGCATCTACATACACGCATGCAATAACAGTTAGTGAGAAGAGGCCATGGATTTGAAGGGGAGGAGGGTGTGGAAGGGTTTGAGGGAGGAAGGGAAGGGAGAAATGTTGTAATTAAAGTATAATCTCAAAAGAAAGCAAAAAGAAAAAGAAAAACATCCTATTAGAAGGGGTTTTCAGATATAAGTAGCAGGTGATCAGAAGATCCTAGGAGCTCCCAGGAGCCTGGCACCAAGTGAAGGCTTCACAAGACTCTCTGACTCACCCCACACGGGGTGTACCCAGTGTTAGCACCGCACAGGCCTCTCAGACTCAGCCCACACGGGGTGTACCCAGTGTTAGCACCGCACAGGCCAAGGCAGCACATGGGGCTTAGGTACACCCCGTCCTTGCCAGCCCCATGGCTAGGAGGCACGCACAGAGTCCACGTGAGCTCACAGACTCCAATACTTGTCCTCAGCCTTTTTGGTGGTGCAATTCTGTAGGCTTTTATGGTGTCCTGTGGGGGTTTTACCTCAGGAAGACCATGGTTAGAAGGTGCCTTCTCTTACATGGTGATGGAAATTTTACATTTCCCCTTTAGAACAAGGCCAATTACAAGATTTTTGTCCACCTTATTTATTCTTGGTGACTTTTACTTATTAATAGAACTCTTTATTTATCCTATATATAAACCCTTTCCTTTATTCTATATATAAATTCTTTTTTTTTTTTTTTTTTTTTTTTTTTTTTTTTTTTTGGTTTTTCGAGACAGGGTTTCTCTGTGTAGCTCTGGCTGTCCTGGAACTCACTCTGTAGACCAGGCTGGCCTCGAACTCAGAAATCCACCTGCCTCTGCCTCCCAAGTGCTGGGATTAAAGGTGTGCGCCACCACTGCCCGGCTTCTATATATAAATTCTTTACAGGATAATAAATACTCTAGCTTGTTCTCCCCAACTGTGGTGCTGTGAGCACAGATTTGAGACTGACTTTACTAGAGCAACCAGGAATGAAGAAGCAACAGATGTATGCACAGCAAAGCCAGGATTAGGTTGCCAGGGCATTCTGGAGCCACACCAGCAGGCAGGCATCATACAGCTGAATGAGGAAGCAGGTTAGTTAATCTTGGTAGAGGACCTCTGTAGGGCAGCAGTCTCAGGATACAGTTATCTGGGAGCCGAGGGCGACAGTAAATGTAAGCTTTCTGCACACACTGTCAGTATCTGAACTCCAGCCTTGCCATTCTCCTAACCCTGACCCAGGGAAAGACTTGCTGGCCATTTCCATTGGGTGGGGGCACTGGGGCCCTTGACATGCCCTGCTTATGTGGTAAATGCCCCTTCATACAGGGTAAACTTGATCCTCACACTGGCCTGCCTTTCCCTTGTAAAGACAAGGAAATAGCCTTTACAATTGTGTGTGTGTGTGTGTGTGTGTGATGGGCTTGGGGACAAGCATACATACACATATCATAATACACACGTGGAGGTCATAGGATAACTTGCAAGATCAGCCCTCTCCTACACTGGGTTTAAGGATTGAATTCAGGTCACCAGGCTTGCACAGCAAGGACTTGTACCCACTGAGCTACCTCACCATCGTTCTTCATTTTATTAGAGTCAGACTTACCATCTTTCCTTCAGAGAGCACGCTGAAACATTTTCTTTATTTACTTATTTATTTATTTGTGTGTTGGTGTGCACGCGCATGGGTGCACATATGCCATAACATGTGTAGAACTCAGTTGATCCTCTCTTTCCACCATGTGAGTTCCAAGGTTCAAACACAGGTCATGAGGTTAGGCAGCAAGCACCTAACCCACTGAGCCGTATTGCCGACCTCCAGACAGCTCTTGTCATAAGGATCCATATAGATCCTTGCTTACGTTAAATTATAAAGGGTCCTGTTTTCTTGGTAGTATCAGGTACCAGCCCACACTAATAACCTGGCTGGCCCACTGCCACTCTTCATTTCTCTGCTCACTCCAGGCCCACTTTTCTCATTAGTCGGGTGATCACATATGTGAGTCTCTGTGGTTGTTCTAATTCTCCTGATCAGTTTGTCTACCCGGTGTCACACCTATGTTCTCTGACACTGCAGCTTCAGGATAAATTGTGTTATGTGGCACTGTAGCCCTCCAATTTCTTTATATTGGTCGTGTTCAACCTTCTCCTTTCCACAAACATTTTTAAACAGCTCCAATTTACACAAAAATGCTGCTAGGATTCCCCTGGCACTGCCCTAAATCCTAGCTCCATTTGGAGAGCTGAGCTAACACCTTCACAGTTGGACGCTGCCTCACGTCTTTTAGATTCACACCCAGGTGGTTGTATCTCCTTTCTTCCTCCCCCCACCCCCACTTCTCTCTTGTCCTCAGTCACACTCAGGATGTTACTCATATCCTTCACACGCCACGCCACTGAGCCACACAGCTGACTCCAGAAGTTTCCTGGCATAGTATATACAGTATTGTTCAGCGTGTCCACAGTCCACAAGCCTGCTGTGGATACACAGACATGCCCACTGGATCCCAAGTGCTAAAGCTCTGTGATGGTGACACCTGAACTTTGCCCATCCGTTTGTCTCTGAGTTGGGCAATGTTTTAGGAAGAGACCCTCAAAATATGTTTACCTGTGAGTATTGGGGAAGCTGGCTGGATCTCTCATTCCTGAGCTTTGAGAGAAAAGGTCATTAAAATACTTTAGAGATGCTAAGCCTAACAACTCCCTATTTCAAAATATAATTTGCATATTAGAGAGATTGAAAACTCTGACAATAGGAAAAGAGAACAGGAAACTACCAGCTGCTCTGCTGCCCAGAGCTGACTACTGCTTGGAATTTTCTCCTACTTACATAGTCGGGGTTCATGGTAAGTCTATTTTGTGCCATGTCCCCCACTTTACACTGAAATGAAAGCACGTTTGCCACTGCTGACTACTTCTGCGTATCTAATGAAAAGGACGCCCTTAGCAATGTCTCTTGCACCTTCCAGCAGCACTAGCATTCCCTACACTAGATGAACATGGAAGTTGCAAAGACTTCATGTGCAAGCTGAGCCCAATCTAGATCAGTTTCAGAAGACAAAACGAAACTTTGTGCTTTAACTGTAGCAAATGAAGATAACGACCGCTATGATGTTTTCCCACTGAACTGTATATACATTTGAATCTTATCATTCAAAAGACAAGTATGGTTACTATTGCAAGCTCTGTCCACAACTCTGGAGTTGGTCCTCTGGGGAGCTGAGGGAGGAGCCCAGAGACCCCACACCACAAGGTTGGAGCCATGATTAAAACCAGGCAATTGGACCCCAGTCCATGTAAGCAACGGCTGGGTCTGTAGCTCAGTCGGCAGAGAGTCTGCCTACTATGCACAAAGTCTTCAGCTCAGTCTCAGCATAAAACATAAAACATGGCCATGCTGCACGCCTGCAGTCCCAGCACTTGGGAGATAGATACAGGAAGATCAGAAGTTCAAGGCCATCCTCAGCTACATAGCAAGTTTGAGGTCAGCCTGGACACAAGACCCTATCAAAAAACAAAACAAAACAAAAAACAAAAACAAAACAAGAAAAAGGAAAACCCCAATCCATAAAGTAAATAGAAACATTTTTATAAGCAATACATTTGCATGGACTTATGAGGGCCCAAGAGGAAACCAAATACAGAAAAAACAAAACAAACCAAAACATCCCATGTGCCATGAACTTCGTCCAGTGCTCAAGGAACTCCCTGGAGGATGGAGGTACTATGAAATGTTCTTCTGGTCACCTGCACCAGACTAACCCTCAAGATAGGTCAATTCCAGCAGGCAGTACAAACTGGCTTCAGGTTACAAAGGAAAGGAAAGAACACCAAGGTGGGAGGGGATGTGCTGGGGAGCAGGGGATGTGGGAAGAGGAACTCAGGCTTGAATATGCTCAAGATGCACGGCACACATGCACGCAATTGCACTAAGAAGAACATAAGAAGCATGAAGACAGTATGGAGCGATGGTAAGGAAGGTCATCAATGCCCAAAAGAACCCAGCACATGTGGAATCTCAGTATCAGACTCCTACATATTGGCAAGCTGGCAATACCTAGACTGAAAATCCATGGCCTTCTGTTAGTTTGTAACCAGTGCACCAGAGGTTCATCACCAAGGACTACAGATGCAAACAAATCCACCTCCTCCCCAGACCTCGCTTTCCCAAGAGTTTTATTTCACAAGTCAAACCACAGCAGTTAACAAAAGACTGTGGCAACAATTATGTCCATTTTAGAGAAAGAAGCTCAAGATCTAAGGCCCAAGCTCTCTTTAGTAGGCAGTTTCTGAGGCTGGCTGTGAGTCTGATGACTTGTACTCTGCATGCCTCTGGGAAGATCCCCCTGGAAAACCTAGAAACTTGTCCACAAGCTGAACTGGGAGAAGGTATACACAGCATGATGCAGCTGGAAATTCACCCCCAAATCACTCGTCTCCAGATCATGAGGCCTGAGGTAGGAGAAAGAAGTCTAGAACACTACTTCTGTTTGGCCTACTCAGCAGCTGAGATCCTCAAGACAGCCCCCCAGAAAGTCCCATTCTGGGCCCTGAACTCATCTGGTCAGTGTCCAGTGTTGTGGACAACAGAACCAGGTGGTACTCCATACAAGGGGATCAGACTGGAGGGTTAGAGGAACATGTTAACTGTGCTTCTAGTTTGGTTTGTTTTGTTTTGTTTTTTGTTTTTCGAGACAGGGTTTCTCTGTGTAGCCCTGGCTGTCCTGGAACTCACTCTGTAGACCAGGCTGGCCTCGAACTCAGAAATCCACCTGCCTCTGCCTCCCAAGTGCTGGGATTAAAGGCGTGCGCCACCACTGCCCGGCAACTGTGCTTCTAGTAAATCACCCCAAAGACATCAAACCAGGCCAGAGAGTGGGACTGAGCCTAGGATACAAGGCAGGGGTGTACGAAGGGCCATTTGCCCTAGAAAAGGCCACAGCTCTTGCACACGCTCTATTCGAAAAGAATAGCCAGGAGTACCTGTTTGGTTCACCTTGTGACTTGTATTTGCTGACTACTTACTATGTGTCTGGCTCTGTACAAGTACTGGACAATCCCCAACTGAACAAACCACAGATCCCTGACTTAAAGAAGTGTATGCGCACATGAGGAAAGACAAGCAGATGTATACAAACTAAGACACCGTCTTAGAACAGAGGACAAGCCTGTGGAAACCTGGCCAGCTCCCTGGGAATCTAACTCAAAATCAGAATGAAGCTTGGAGAATCTACAAGACCTGGTGGCTAATCCACTCCCAGAAAGGATTAGCCAGTACATAAAAGCATGAGACTCTCACTGGTTAAAACCCTGTGGCAATTTGCATAAAAGCAGCAGTAATTTAAGGGTAGAACTAGGTATTTGGATAGATGGGAAGAACAGAAGGGGAAAGATGAAGTGGAGAGAACAAGAGTGCGGACAGATGGCACGTACAGACAGACGGCATGTAGATATACACTGCGGACTGAGAGAAGGGCCACCACAGCAACAAGCTTGGACCCCAGTAGGTGACACAGTAACTCACCAGGCATGGCTGCTGTGGGAAGTGGCTGCCCCCTTCCAGGCTGGCCTCTCCAACTCTTTACCTTCCTCGATGATAAAGGGCCCTTACTCTTTGTAGCATAAAGTCTCGGTTCTCTAGTGTGGCTCATAAGGCCCAGTAGGATCTGGCCTTGGTCCTCAGGGTCCTAGAACTCACTAAACAACTGGAGCTCTGACAGCATGATCCAGTCATCCAACCTTTCAGGCAGCTCTCTCAAGGCAACCTCCTGGGCCTGAGACATCCCTCCACTCTCACCCATCCCTGCCACCCTACTAACCTGAAAATAACTACTCATCTCTTAGACCCTGCAGGTCTGCATTTGGAGGGGTTTGCTCACTAGGAACAGTCCTGTGCCTATGCTCCCAGGTTCAGTGGTAGGGGCAGAGTCTGAAATACTTTGAGACCTATGAGAATTTAGCCTTTATATAGGATGCCTGCTGACCTGGCTGGCAACTGAGATCCGCAACCTCTGGGAGTGAGTAAGCGGGCAAGGCCAGTGAGCAAGGCTTGAACAGTAAGAACGACATGCATTCTGCGCCTTAGTTCAGAGATGGCCTGAGCCCCGGTTTGAAAGGGGCCTTCTGGAACTCTGGTGACTCGAGCAAAGGTGACCATAATAGGTACAGAACAGGACAGCACAGCATGGGTGAGAGTAACACAAGAGAAAAGGAGCTTCATTCCCATTTGCATGGCTAAGCTGGCACAAGGTGCCCAGAATCTGCTGAGAATGAACACCTGCTAAGGTGTAGCTAGAACACACCTGAATGCAGCAGTTACGAGAGTTATTCAATAGACTCCACTGCCTCGGAAGGCAGTTTAGCAGGGCCAAGTCCAGTCACTTGGACCAAGAAAGAACTTGGCACCATCAAGTGACTAGAATTGAGACAACGACATAACAACTAAGGTTCTATCAGTTTGTGGGCTCACGGTCCCCCTTTCCAAATGACATTTCAGTAATAATCAAAGGACTCTATAAGTAGGGTAGACATTTGTCAGTTAATGTCACAGCCTTGTCACTAGTCTGGGCAGTAAACCATCAATGATGTGTCATGAATAACAAGCTGACTGTTCCATCTGCCCCCAACTAAACAACAGAGAAAACTTGGTAGGTAAATAACTCAAGTACAGCTTTTCACTATTTAGCAAAAGTAAAACCCTGTGTAACAGGAAAGTCTCTTTCCAGTTCATAAGATGGAAGTGCTGTGAAGGAAAGAATATTTTATAAACGGGTTGGGCATGGTGACACAGTGCTGTGTGTCTGTAACCCCAGTCCTCAGGAGCAGAGTAACCCTGACTCATTCCCCCTTACACACCTGTGACCCTGCAGAAGGAAATATAAAACCAACAACTAAAGAGCCCTACTCTCAATTTTCTTAAAATCTTAACCTCTTATTCCACCAAGACTGTGCTACGTCAGAACAAGAATGTATTAGAGGCCAGCAAGGTGATGCATCCTCGAATCTCCCTGATCTAGAGAGACTAAGACAGGAGGAGCATGAATTCTAGACCAACCTGGGCTACAGCAAGAGCATGAGTTCTTTGACTTGGTTTTGTTTTAAAGTATTTGGGACTGTCACTTAATAACTAGGAAGGTGATCTGTTCTGGTTTACTTAAGACTTTCCTGGTTTCAGCACTGAAAAATCCCATGTTCTGCCCCCCAACCTCCCACCCCAGATCTAGACAAATTTTAAGTGTTCACTGCCCTACATGTCAGATAAAGCCTCTTCTTCTCAATCTTGCTTCCCATAGCTACAAGCTCCCACCTGGATCGGCCACAGACCTGACTATGGTGCTCCTAATGTGGCTGTGCCATATGATGACACTTCCCCATTTGGGGTTCTCTGATACAGTGTTGCCTCCTCCTGAAAACTTCTATAAAGGGATTCTACAGACCCCTGTAGAGTCCTGACTCCACTGTGGACTCCTAGCAGCAGCTAGCAGGCTCCCCCAGGAGTTTGTACTCAGAGTGCAAATGAAGGACAGCACAGGCCCTGGGGTAGGCACCAGATCTGCAGCAACTTTTCCAAGTCACCTTAGATCTTCTAAGTCCTGTGCCAATCAATACCCAGGTTCCTGAAGCTGTGAAAGGGATTAGACAGATGAGCCCGAATTAAGACAGGCAAGCTCTTTTCCCCAGGACCTCAACAATGAACCTGAGACATTCCCAGGATATCAGGAAAGTACCCGAGGCCCCTTACATTACCAGATGTCCACTTGTTGGCCAGCAAAGATGTCCCATTGGCCATCACATGCAGCCCAGTCAAAAGTTTCCTCAAACTGAAA
The DNA here is from genome assembly GCA_028551405.1 of Uromys caudimaculatus. Lineage (NCBI taxonomy): Eukaryota > Metazoa > Chordata > Mammalia > Rodentia > Muridae > Uromys > Uromys caudimaculatus. Next base: position 92,894,896 of record CM052710.1, on the reverse strand, counting down.
AGTTTTATCCAGAAAGACATTATAACAAAGAAACTAGAGTTGAGACTTGCCTTAAGCTGCTTGAATCTTAGCCTCTAAGTCTATCTGCATAGGATACAATCACACTCATTAGACCAGTGATGACTAAAACAAACTGGAAATCCTTAAAGAGGCAAAGTAACACAACAATGGGAATTTAAAGGGGCTCCAGTCCCAGGTTAAGTGAGAGCCAGCAGGTGCTTAGTGTGGTAGGAGGCCCAGCCCCTCAGGACAATCTCCCTCCCCTTCACAGCCAAATCCACCCACACATTCTTCAAACCATTCAGCCACTCACCCACACCCCACTCCCTTTCTGGGCCATCTGCCATCCCGGTTAGGATTTCTGAACTGCTACCAACCCCCATTCTTGCCCTCTCTCTCTTTCCTCTCAGCCCCCAAACAATCCAGCTCTCCACACTTAGAGATTCACAAACATTTACTACATCCTTGCTCCCTGATAGAAGCCATTCTACACCCCAACACCAAAGGGGACACCTCATCTAATTTTTAGTCTGCCAATCCTTTCCAGGGACCCCTGTCTTCCTCTCTGTTGTTAGCCTACCATCCTCCCGGCCCAGCCCTGGACTTGGCATTACAAAGCGCCTGGGGTCCCCTTGGCACCTCCACCTCCAGTCCTCTCCCTGGACTCTCTCCTTTCTCTAAGGTCTCTCTGTCTTCTACTACTCTCTCTTTGCCATCCCTCTAATCCTCTGGAAACAGGACTGCAAAGAAACCAAGCAGCTTCTCCTGTCTTGGAAGTGTCAGTTTAACAAAAGCTAGAAAGGAAGTGAAAATAAGCAGAGCCACAGAAGACAGCAGGGGTATAATGGACGGAACTTACAGACAGAAAGGAATTGGAGTGGGCTGGGAAGGCTTGGCTACCTAGTTAGCCACTCTGCTGGACAGCAATGCTGGATCAATCACTTTGCATGCTCAACATCACCCAGTTCTTGTACAGTTCATAGTTCCCAGCTGGGAATGGCAAATTGGAAGGACAGAGAGGTAAAATATGACCAGCTACACAGTCATCACGTGGCTGAGTCAGGATTTGAACACAGGTCTAAGCCAGAGTTAACCTCTTCTGTGTAGTTTCCCACTTCCCAGGACCCTGTAAGCCCCCTGTCCTCTCTCCAAGTGCCACTGCTGACTATCCCTCTAGACTTCCTTCTGAAAATACTTGTTCTTTTAATCACTGTTCTTTTTAGAGCACTTGTACTCGTTCTGTGCACTTTGTTCATTCTCTTATCCAACCAATCCTAAAAATAACCACAAAAAGTAGTACTGTCACTCTTCGTTTTACAGCGAAGATAACTGAAGCCTAAATGCATACTGTTAACTAAATTCGAATCCAGATCTGGCCCATACCGAGGCCTCTGGCCTCTAACTATATAGTCCAAGAAGTGCCACCCCAAGAAGCCCAGTGGCCACTGTCCGTCCCCTATCAAGACAACTCCAGTTCACAAACTGAAAACTCAATGATGCCCTTACTTTTCAGGTTAGGTGTCTGGAGACTGAAAAATCACGCGACTTGTCCAAGGTCACAGGGCCAGAAGCGACAGGGTCAGGGTTCGAAGCCAGGTGCCCTGACTCCAAAGCCTTGCGGATAACCAACATACTAATTTCCCGCGGCGCTCCCTCACACCTCCGCACCCCACAAGCCAAGCCCGCGTCTGGGCGTTCGCGCCCTGCCCCACGGCCTCCCCGCCGCGCGTCCCGCACACTCACTTCAGGTGGTCCAAGGAGTGGATGTTGCGGGAGGACTTGCCGTAGCCCCCGCCCACCCAGCTCCGTGAGCGGCCAAACATGTCCGCAAACCAGCCCCGTCGCCCGTCTCACGGTTTCATGTCCGATCCGCCCAGCGGCCCGGCGTCCGCGGCGACATCTCAAGCCCAGCCGGCGGCGGCGGGGGCGGTGGAGAGACCGCCAAGCACCTTGCTCCCTGGCCCACAGCCCCGCACTGACATTCAGCCGGAACCGGCCGTTCGACCGCCGCGCTTTACGGCCGCCGCCGCAAAGAACTTTGGGAAATGCAGTTCTCGAGCGAGGCTCTTGACGACAGGACTCTGCGAACGGACTACAAGGACCGGCATGACTCGCGCGACCGTCGAGAGAGGCGGAACAAGTGGAGGAGAGGAGGCGGGGCACTGTCAAGGTGGGCGGGAACGGTTTGCTGAAATTGGAGTTAAGACTATCTGACCTTATTGATTGTTAGCTTTGTGATTATGAAAAGAAGAGTGTGTCTTGAAACCCCAGCTAAAATTGGAGAACACCCTTGGCAATTTGGCGAGGTTTAGTTCTCTTAAAAATTATGACGTGTGTGTGTGTGTGTGTGTGTGTGTGTGTGTGTGTGTGTGTGTGTACACGCACTTGTAGAGTCAGTACAACTTTGGAAAGTAGGTTCTCGCCTTCCACCATTTGGATTCTGAGAACTGAAGTCAGATCTTCAGTCTTGGCCCCAGCTGATCCATTTGAATGGACCTAACTCTTTAAAAATTTTAAAGGGCTGAGAATGTGGCTTCTGGGTTATGGATTCAATCTTCAATATCGCAATAATAAGAATTAAATAAAAATAAAAGCCATTGAGTAGTACATATGATTTGTCACTATCCTAAGTGATGTATTATTTAAGTCTCACAACCCTATGAAGTAGATGCTGTTATTAACCTTATTTTACAATCCAGGACACTGAGTCACAGAGATGTCAGGCACTTAACATGAAACAGAGGCAGGATTCAAGCTCATGCACCCTTATTTGCTTCTGTCAACAAAACCAATCAGTAGCATCCTAGTTTGTCCTTGAAACGTTGCAAAGATGAGAGCATTAATGTAAAAGCAAATGTAAAGCTAACCCCAATGTACATTCAGAGGTTTCCTCTGGTTGTCATCCCAAATCCATGCTATTTCCCAACTAATTTGTAAGAGAGAGAGAGAGAGAGAAAAGAAAGAAAGAAAGAAAGAAAGAAAGAAAGAAAGAAAGAAAGAAAGAAAGAAAGAAAGAAAGAAAGCTCTCCCTGTGAAGTTACATACACCTGGATCTCCTTCCCGGATTGGAAGTGGCCCTCTGTGGAAAGCAAGGCTTTGTGCCTCACACCCACTCATTCGTTCATTCCCACGTCTCAGAGCTACTTAACCCCTGTGGCAGTCCATTGGCTGTCCTAAGAAAAGAATTGGGTCAGGGACCAGTGTTCTTCCAGGGCCCAGGTCAGGATTTGCACCTAGCAGATTTTTAAATGAGTATTGACAGAGTGAATAAGTGCTGGTTTGCATTGCTTCCAAGAATTAGAGAAATGGAGGCCGGCATCAGGCTCATGGTTTCCCATGTAAAAGTCATGAAAGAACAAGACCAGGTCTGACCTCCAAAGAAAATGACCCAGACTCAGCAGATTCAGGACTCCATTTCTCTGGGATTTGGTTTCCTCACCTGTGAAAAGAGAACATACTACATTGCTTTGTCCAGCTCCTAGAAAGCTAAGTGTGACCTTAGATTAAAGGTCTTTTAAGAGTTGCGGATAGGCCTTAATTTCAGCACTCAGGAAATAGAGGCAGTGGAACTCTTCGAGTTCTAGGACAGCCTGGCCTATAGTCAATTTCAGGCCAGCCAGAGGCTTCATAGTGAGACCCTGGTTTTGTGGGGTTTGGGCTTTTTTGTTATTTTTTCAAAGCTGAGAATGCAGCTTCGAGGTAGAGCTGCATCTTGCCTACATCTTGCACACACAAGACCTTTGTTTTGATCCCTAGCTGTTTAAACCTCGATGGAAGGCACCTTTAGCAGACTCATCCTCCTGACGAAACACAGGGATGGTCTGTGAACAGAGAAATCTGAGCAGATTATTGACATTTTTAAAAACATGGACTGTAAAGTAGAAGGGAACACTAAGCAGCCTTCTTGGCAGAAGGTTTGGCCTGCTTGTGGTGCTCTCCATCCGGGTGTCATGAAACTCTTTGAACCGTTGTCAAAGGCGCTCAATGATTGATTTTTCTTACCATACTGTGAAAAAGAAAAAAACAAAAGCGCTTTGGGAATATCTAAGATTTTCAGTGGAATTGCCGGCATTCCGTTTCCACCTGGCATCATTTAAAAGGGCGAAAACTAAGTTCCAAAAAGGTGATGCACCATACCTAAGTTCTAGATGCAGAGTCTAGGGAGTGCCAACTGCAGAAGAGCAATTTAGAGACTGGAGCACCTCCCATGGGGCGGAGCTAAGGAGCACCCGCCCCCTGACAGCTCAAGCCAATAAGTGTGGATCATTGAGCTAGCCAATGAATGCGGGCGAGCATGCGACTGGCCAATGAACGAAGAGCCTCTGAGTAGGCGGTGTTGGGAAGCAGCAGAGCGACGCGGCGGCCGCCCCGATGGGCAGTGAGCCTGGGGGGGCGCAGACGGGGCCAGAGGAGCTCCTAGGGGAGACGGCAGCGGGGACCCGGCCTCAACTCTGAGCTGCGGCAGGGGTGCGCGAGCGCGGCGCACCAAGCGAGCCGCTGGCAACTTCTAGGGGGGCCTGAGGGGCGAGCGGCCCGTGTGGCCCGCATCCCGATCCCAGGGCTCCGTAACCCGACCCTGAGCATCGGGGGGAGGGGGGGTCAAGGAGCATCTTTGGAGGCCGCCCGGGGCCCAGCGCTGCCGCCACCGAGCCCCGGGGCGCCCCCTGGATGGCCGAGCTGCCCCCTCGCCGGCCGCCCGGGCGCCGCAGCGGCTGAGGTCGCTGGGATCGCCCGGCCGCCGCCCCCATCGCTGGCCCCTGCATGCCCGGCGCCCGGGTCGCAGCCCACCTGGACGCTCTGGGACCCCTGGTCTCCTACGTGCAGCCACCGCTGCTGCCCTCTATGTTCTACGTGGGCCTGTTCTTCGTCAATGTGCTGATCCTCTACTACGCCTTCCTCATGGAATACATCGTTCTCAACGTGGGCCTCGTCTTCCTGCCCGAGGACTTGGACCAGGCGCTGGTGGACCTCGGCGTACTCTCAGACCCTGGCTCTGGCCTTTACGATGCCGACTCAGAGCTCGACGTCTTCGATGGATATTTGGAATAAGGTCTTGATTACTGTTCCCCACTTGCCTTCCACCATCCGCAACTCTTGGCCTGGACCAGCCGCCCGTATCATGCCGCTGCCACTGGTTGGGGGCGCCATCTGGACAGGGATGGGACCCCAGGAAGAGGCCCGTAAGTGCCCTTGAGATGGGGATGTATTGCAGGGAGGGAGAAGGTGGTGTCCTCAGGGCAGACTAACATCCTTCCTCTAAGTCTCTGATTTCTCTGGACACCTCCTCTGGCTCTAACTCAGATGCTAGAAATAGTAGTGTTTGGAGATTTCCCCCAAGAAAAGGGACTCAGGGTCTACATGAACATTTGGAGTAACCATGCAACTTACCCCATGACTTGTGCAAAAGCTTTGTACCCAAAACCTTTTGAGGTGGAGCTGTCAGCTCCTCCCCCAAGTCTTAGCCTGTCTTGTTGGTGACCTTGGGGTTTTGGGAATGCTTACTTGTCCTGAAAGGATAGACTCATGTCATACGAGGCACTGGTCACTTTTGTTCTGCGGCCTCTTGAGGGACTAGTTAAACTCAGGGGCTTCAGGCCAAGCTTGTGAGAATGGAAACCTCCAGCAAACAACCTTCCTGAGCTGCACTTCCTTTTGGCAGTGTTTCTGCTGCTGTATTTGGAGTCGGATTTCAGAGATCCTGGGTTGGTACCGCAGCTCAGATCTGCAGAGGCTGTCAGTTTCTTAGGCTGCCGTTCTGGAGCAGGCAGGCAGTTCTGAGCTGGTGCTGGCTTTGTCTGCAGTATTTGCAAGGTCTCTCAGGACCCTAGGGTCAGCAGAAGGAACCACTGGGTGGTCTCATTGAAGACCTGCTTTTGGGTTTCTGCCAAGAAGCTTTGTTACCTGTTAGAGAAGGATGACGGGACTCGAAGGTGGAGAAAGACTGGCTAAAGTCTCCTAACAAGGGAAAGGGGACAGCTGGCCTGTATGAGAGAACATTTGTGCCAGGCAAGCTGTTGGGTCCAGTGAGGTGTCATAGGGCAGACCTCTCCCTATAGCTGGGAATGCTGGGATTGGCAGGCCATAGAGCCTGAGTGGCAACTGAGAGGCATATGGAGCTGGTGGGCAAGGGTTCCTTTTAGGTAACAGATACTAATGTCACCCCGAGGAGGCATGTACCCCTCCTCTCCTGTGATACCTGATTGCCAGCATCACCATAAGTGGGTGTCTTAGTTTGGGGTACTGTGCCAGAATACCATGGCTCAGACAGCAAGCATTTCATCCTCATAGTTTTCCAAAAGGCACTAATCCCACTAGAGGCCTCCACCCTCGTGACCTAATCACCCCTAACACCATCTCTGCAGGGACAGGCTTTCAACAGTGGAATTTGGGAACACATAGTCTGTCTGTTGTAGAAATAATGCATGGTAAGCAGGAAATACTTGGGGACAAGGCATGATATCTTTGAAGAACTCTTTAGTAAGTGTGGCGGTATCCGCACAGGTGCCAAGTGCAAGGCAGGGCATAGGCCAGCTGCTCTGCATTCCTGCCAGCCTGACATCCATTTTTTCGTTGAACAAATACCTATTTGTTGAGTACTCCGTGAGCAAAGGCAGATGGAACCTGGCATGCAGGCCTTCCATGAGGAACACAAGTTGGCACCTAGAAAGAGTGAGTTGTGAGCAGTTTAGAGGCTGTGCTGCTGTACTCACTACTGTTTGTCCAGCAGCTGGCCTCTTGCAGATGCTCCGTGTGAAGTGACCACAAGAGGAGAATAGACACAGGCTGCTTTCATCAGAGAGTGAGAGAAGACCTCTCTGAAGGGATAGCAAGTATGAGCTGAGGCCAGATTTGATAGAAGGAGCCAGACAGAGACCTCAGGAGCAAAGCAGTCTGGGTAGAGGGAATTGCTAGTACCTATACTTCGAGTCGGGAAAGGCATGGCTCATTCAGCAATCAAAGGGAGACTGGAGATACAACTTGTAAAAGAGGTCAGTGGTGGGCCATAGATGACATGGCCAAGAGCAGTCCTAGGCTGGGCATGACACATTCCAGCTCATGTTCTGTCAGGTGACTGGCAGCCATGAGCAGAATGGGCTCAAGGGTCAAGTGTAGGAGCAGGAGGCTGGCGAGGGTTCTGGTGGTTGTCCAGCCAGAGGTGACAGGTCAGTGTTGACGAGGAAACAAGACCACACTGGGAACATCTAACAGAGAGAGGATCCCTGGAACCCACTCTGATCCTGAGTAGAGACCACAGACCAGTCTTGCTTCTAGGCCTTCTGTATGTTCTCACATGTACTCATTCAACAAGCATTTGGCTCTCCTTTTTCTCTCAGAGTCTAGGCTCGGCCCCTGGGATCCCAAGTTACATCTCTGTCTTTGAGCCAAGTAGATGCTCAGACACTATAACTTGGTGAAAATGTCTTATTTTATTTTCTTACCATATCAACAGAAACATTCCTGCTTCCAACTGAAAACATTGACATATTCTAAGCTCAAAACCAGAGCCCAAATGCTTTGACATGCTGTGCAGCAAATGCTGTGTGAACAGAAACACCAAGAAGCATTTCTTTGGGACACTCTTGGCTGACTCTGGGGGTAGGGAAGATAAGGGATGTAGAAAGCCCCTCACCAAGGGCTGGAGACTGATGAAACCCACACACTACACTACCTATCCCCCAATCCAAGCTAGAAGACTTTGGTCCCAGGGCCAGAAAGACAAGGCCCAGAGGGTGCAGGAGGGATGACTGGGGACAACCTGGAGTGAAGTGACCCAACCTTTCCTCCTGGCCCCTTTCCGTACACAGAGGGGCCTCTGGCCAGACAATGCTTGTTGCCTACCGCTCATGCACCTGTGTTCTAACAAGCCAGACCAGGAGACACGAGCAGAGGTCATGCACACAGGACATACAAGGCAGTGGGGTCTGGGGTGAACCTCAGCAAGACAAAGGATGTCCACTTTTGCTCCTCACCTCTGGTGTCCAACTGCATAACTCAGCTTCTCATACATTTACTGAGCACTATTTGAGGAGTCAATGTACAGTCAAGCTTAAGAGCAGTAACTCTAAATTCAGATTTTCTTGATTCAAATTGCAGGCCCAGACACAGTCTTAGGAATGCCATTTAACTCCACATGTTGGTGGCCTCTTTTATAAAACAGGGGTAATGAAAATCTGCCTTCTTGAGAGGACAAAGAGTTGGACCTTCCTGCATGGTAACTGGTCCATGAACATCAACCAGTTATACCCAGGTAGGTGCAGTCTGGAATCATCTGCCCTCACCTGCCTTGTGCATTAATATTCATGTCCCATGACTAACAAAAGGACCGGAGACTAACAAAATAGGCTCAGAGAACATGCCCATTGGTGTACACACACACACACACACACACACACACACACACACACACACACACACACACCTACCTCTGTCTTCCTGCTTATCTGGGCCCTAGAGACTTTTTCTCATGACCATAGTCCCCAAGGCACTGGTTCTAGAGCTCTGGAAAGTGGCCTCTGTGGTTTCTATAGAGTGTTCATTGTGGCCCGGGGGAGTAGGGGATGGAGCTCCTTGCTTGCTTGGGGAGAGGACTGGGTGCATGGCCTGGGAGCCTTAGGGGTGTGTGTGTGTGTGTGTGTGTGTGTGTGTGTGTGTGTGTGTGTGTGTGTGTCAGAGTTGGGGGGAGGATGTTGCTGACAGGTCATCTGTTAGTTTAGAGAGGCACCTTAGCCTGGTTAATTACTTTAGAGTCTTAGCAGGTGATGGGTGCTTACTGGACCTCCCTTGGCATATGAGGTACTGTAGAAGCGACACTGTCTCTGGCCTGGGAATGGGGTGATGCCACCAGAGTCTGTGTGGCCTGGTACAGTGTGGCTGTGGCATAAGGGTGACTGATTCTTTGATCTGGCTTTCTCTCAGGCCTCAGATGGCTCACCTGAGGACCATGGCTGCTTTCTCAGCCTTCCTTGCCAGACTATAGCCTGTACCATCAACAGAATATCCAGCTGAGCACGCCACTGGCCAATTGGAATGCCGACTACTTTCATAGGGACACCCATGTATTCATATCCCAGTTGTGGGAGACCGGTAGCCTGTAGACCTGGATCAGGGTGGCGAAAGATGCAGAACAACAGGAAGGAGGCTAAGGCTCGAGGGTCTAGAGGTGTGGGAGGCAGGTGCATGCCCTGCTCTGACTCGGGAGATATGTAGAAGGGTGCGTCAGCAGTCCTGGCCATCCCTTTGGGAAGAAAAGGTCTCCAGGCCAACTGAGATGCCAGTGGCCTCATGCCCTTGGCTCTGAATTAGCATAGCCTGGAGATTCCAGCCAGAAAAGTGGGACCTCCATATCACACTCTCCTCCCAGCCCTGGGGTCATATAGCTGAATGAGAAACTGTCAGATGTTACTGCTGCCTTCATCCTGGAGCTTCTGAGAACACCGGCTGTATTTGGGAAATCAAAATCACATTGAAAGACACAGACTTTTTATTTTTGAGACAGGACCTCACTGTGTGGCTCTAACTAGCCTTAAATTCAGGATCTTCTTGCTCCTGCCTCCTGACTGCTGAGTTAACTCAGCATTGCAAGTAAAGAAACTGAAGACTAGAGAGTGAGGAGCCCAGAGACCAAACTAAATAAGATGGCTGTGTCTCCTGCACAGCACAGTGGCCACCAGGGAGCAGAAGAGCCTTTTGCGACTGGCTGTCTCCCATGCCCACTTCCAGCATCAGTCACGGCCCCTCCAGGCCCATCTCATCTATTCGCTTGCTCCTTTTATCCTGAATTCCTCCAAGAAAATCTTCTAGAAAAATTGTACAATTCCACAGTTTCGGCAGAGTTAAGGAACAGTAGAGAGAGCTCCTGTGCTCCCTGAGCAGATGCTGCCTACCAGCCAGCACTTCCGCTCATGTGCTAAATGCAAGCCCACATTCTCCTCTGTGTATCCCTATGCATGCACATGAACACACACACAGACACACAGACACACACACACACACATACACACACACACACAGACACACAGACACACACACACACAGACACACACACACACACACACACAGACACACACACACACACACACACACACACACACACACACACACACACACACACACACGGTCATGTTCTAAACCATTTGGAATGCATTGTAGACATGGTGTGCCTTTGTTCCTGAATATCTTGCTCTGTATTTTCCTAAAACAAGGATGTACTTGATATCTGTAGTGTCCTTGTCAAAGCCAGCAAAATGTCATTGTTTTTTGAGATGGGGTCTTCTATAACCAAGCCTAGAACTGATCCTCCTGCTCGTCTCTCAAGCACTGGATTACAGTTGGGTGCCACCACGACTGCTGGAATGAGTAACTGGACAGGAACAGGACCAAGGAGCTCTGCTCTACGGCTTTATTCACACCTTTTTATCTGTCCCAGGAATGTCCTTTAATGATAAAAGTGCAAGATTTGAGGTCACTGCTTTCTTTATTCTGGACCAACTGCTCCGTCTGTCTATGTCTTGGTGTGACATTGGCAGTGTGCAAGACGCTTGTGTGGCATTTGTGGGCTGTTTCTGCTTGGGGTTGTCAGGTGTCCATCTGAGCTCAAAATTCTATTCAGGTGATGTGATCTTAGCAGGAAGAGAGTATGTCCTCAGTACAGAATTCTGAAAGCCACATGTCCCCTGTCCAATGCTGGTTCCTTTAGCTTTGGTGATATGAACCAGGTCTCTCCACTACTGAGTTACTGCTTTTCCTTTTAGAGATTAAGGTGAATAAGGCCAGTTTTAGTGCTTCCTTGGTTTAAAAAAAAAAAAAAAAAAAAAAGTTGGGCACACCTTTAACCCCAGCACTCCAGAGGCAGAGGCAGGATCTCTGAATTCAAGGCCAGACTGGCCAGGCTGGTGTACAAATTGAGTTCCAGGTCAGCCAGGGCTACACATAGAAACGGTGTCTCAAACAAACAAACAAACAACAACAAATCCAAAACAAACTGAAGGACAGCAGCAACAAAAAAGTCTACTTTCTCATGCTTCGCTTGGGCCTGTTCTTCCTGTCTAGCCACTGATGGCCTTGCCCTTCCTCTCTTGCTGCTGCCCCCTCCCAAATGCTGGGGCTGTCGTCTCAGGCCACTGCCCTGCTTTATGCTCGTAGAAGTGTACCAGGGCCCAGTGGAGTTTGATGGAAACCCGTGCTTCGCCAACACTAGGGAAGCACTCCGCCAACGGAACTGCAGCCCCAGGTCCTCTGGACTGTATTTTACTATTTAGGTGTTTCTGAGGATCTAGCCCAGTGCCTCACACATCCTAAACACACACCCTACTACTGAGGTGCACCCTAGACTGTGCAGATCTATTTTTAAATGAATGCTGTGTCACCATGAGAAGGAAACCACCCTCCAAAGTCATTAACTTCTGGCCAAGTAATAAAGCCAGCTAATGGCGAGGGCTGGGACCTGCTGTGTGTGTTGAGCTAGTGCTACTAGATGAAGGTTCCTAGTCCAACCTAGAGCTTTCTCTGAGAAGTAGTAAGGCCGAGCAAGAGCAGCAGAGCAATCTGTATGCTTGGTATGGATATGTGATTGTTCCAGCCAGCTCACGTGACCCCTAAAGTTGTTTCATAGAGTTTTTGTAGTCACACACATTTGGGGTTTAACCACCAGTTCTACCAACACTTTGGATGAGTGACATCACCTCCCCCAAGCCTCAGTTTCCTTGTTTGTAAATTGGGGCTTACAGTGATTGAGTGGGTTGGTGAGTGACATGTAGGTGACTTGTTAATGATGTGTGCAGTATTGTGTGATGTGTTAGACCAGGGAACCCCTACCCCAGGAGCCCCCTTTATTGGGGTCCCTTGCTCTTCTGGGGCCAGTAGCAGGAAGGGAGCATGACTGTGGACTGCCTATGCAGCAGACTGGGGTTGGCGATGCTTGGTACCCACTGAGAGTCAACTGATGCCCTTGCGGCTCTTGTCCCACATCCCTAAAGGAAGGCCTCCCCCCAGGCTTCTTGTCCGGAAGGGAGCTTGGCTGAGAGGTTAGAACTGGATGCCTCTCCCACAGAGCTTCCCTGCCTCACCTTGGGATGGTCATTAGGTACTGAGGAAAACCGAGGCTTGGGGCAGTTTGGTGACTCACCTTAGATGCCTGCTATGAGGCATCCACAACTTCCCAGCGTTTCTGAAGTGAGGTGCTGGGCTGGAGGAATCCCCGGAGATAGCAGAGGAGTCAGGCTCTCGGTGCCCTGGTCTTCCTGCTTTTCCCTTCTCTGGCTTAGGCGTCCTCTTCATTGTCTCCTTGGCATTGCCCCATTACCTTTTTTTTTTTAATTACAAGTGCTGGGCTTTTTTCCATAGTTATGACAGAGGCAAAAAGATCATGAATTTGAGGCCAGCCAGTAGTTGTAGTAAGACTCGACATCAAAACAATAGTAAATACTCTTGAATTGGGCCAGGTGAGTGGCTAGTACCTCTGATTTTAGCACTGGGGAGGCTGAGGCAGAAGCATCAGAGCTCTAGTCCAGCACAGGCTACAGAGTGAAACTGTCTCAGAGAGGAGAAAAAGTTGCAGAAACTACATTGTTGGGGCTTGTGAGGTGGCTCGGCAGGTAAAGGCACTTGCTGCCAAGCCTAGTGACCTGGGTTCGAGCCCCAGAACATACCCAGGAGGAGACCAGTCTCATGAAAACTGCCCTCAGACCTCTATCTTCATGCCCTGGCAGGTAGATGAAATCTATTTAGACTTGCTTTAGTTCCTCCAAGCATTTCATTACTGTACTCCAGTATCGTAGAAGCCAAGACACTCTGGCCCAGGTATTCTGGGTAGGGTATACTCAGCCTATCGGAATGAGTAATGTCCAGGTGGTGTGTGACAGCCACAGGAGCTCCTGGGCAGGCAAATGCAGGGAACTGGGGCCAGCTGCGGATCCACTAGATGGCCCATAGCAATGAGCACACACAGCTAGTGTGGGGGTGGACCAGGACTGCCCCGTCCCTTGTAGAGACAGGAAGCTTCTCTCCTCTTCTGTCCTTGCAGCTGCCAGGGAGGTGGCCAGACTGCTGCCACGCCCTTGGCCGTGAGCCTCCTGCCACCCAGTCTGCCTCTCACACAGAGATCCCAGATGTCTGCGGAGCTGGGCAGGCCATGCATTCTGGGATGTGGAGAAAATGGGGTGTGCTGTGAGTTTCTAGAAGGCTGTCTGTAAGAGAAGCATTAAGTCCGTGCCTGAGAAGGCTGGTCTGCTTTCCACTGACCACCTTCACCTTTTTTTTTTTTTTTTACATTTATTCATGTATCCAGGGGTGGGCACGATATGCCGTGGTGCACATGTGGATGTCAGAGAGAAACTTGTAAAAGTTGGTTTTTTTCCTTCTACCATGTGGATCCTGGGGTGAACTAAAGAAGTCAGGCTTGGCAGCAAGTGCCTATGTCAGCTAAGCCGCATTGCTGGCCCCTGAATTATTTTTTTATATAGTTGTTTTCTTTAAATGAACTTTCTAAAAAAAATTATTTCTTATGCCTCTGTTCCTATGTGAGTCCATGTGCAGGTAGGGGACCGTGGAGGTCAGAAGAGGGCATTGGATTATCTGGAACTGGAGTTATAGGTAATTCTAAACCACGATGTGGGTGCTGGGAACAGAACCTGGGTCCCCTGCGAGAGCAGCAGCCGCTCTTAACCCCCAAACCATCTCTCTAGTCCTCACATCGGCCTTTAAGAGGGGAAAAAAGCTTTAAAGGGGAGGACCTTGAGTAAACAGGCACCTGGCACCCTTGGCTGTACCTAACATTTAGACTCAGCAGAAGGACTGGAAGACAGCCGCACCTACTGAAACCTAGGTCAAGGTGCGGGCACAGGGACAGAGCTCCTGGGACAAAAGGTTCAGTTAGATCAGCAGCTGCTGGGACTCTTGTGTAGTCATAGGATTGGCAGGAATCCAGGCCTCCTCAGTGGCTCCTACCCCATCCTGCCCTGGGCTGGGGCATCCCTGCAGTAGGCACCCAGGAGGGGGAAATCTCAGTGAATTCTTCTGCTGCAGGCTTCTGAACATGAAGGCTTTCAAGACTACCATGTCTCCCAAGGCTCATTGGTAGGAAGAGCAGCCACAAGTAGGCTCTGGTGTGATGGGACAAGAGTCTCAGAAAGCCTTTCTGGATACCCCAATGTAGCTACAGCCTCTGCTTCCCACAGGTTCTGTGGGCAGGTGGGAGGGTACAAAAGGGTGGAGGACCTGTCTGGGGGGGGGGGGGTGTCAGTGGGAACCAGAGAAGGTTTTTGACATGGTAGAGTGTATTCCCAGTTGGCCTTCAGCAGATAAATCTGGTAGAGAATGGGAGAAATTTCAGCATATAGCTCCAACCCCTGTCATGTTCAGAACTACAGGAGACAGCTATGCCTAGTCCCTTCCCTAGTGCCCTTCCTGTGCAGCACAGCCCTGTGTGGCTCTCCAGTGTCCTTATACCTCGTCCCATCTTTGGGAGGGTTGCTTCAATCTAAAGTTCTCACAACTTGGCACAATGCCTGGCCCCTGACTTCTAGCTTGGGGCCCAGCATGTAAAACACTGGCATGTAAAATGGGGACAGGAACTGGAGGTACACAGCACTTGTTCTGTTTGTGGAAACAGGCTCATACTAGATGATCCAGCCTGGCCTCAAACTCACTCTGTTCTTACCCTGTAGCCCAGACTGGCTTCCAACCTGCCATTCTCTGACCTTAGCTTCCTAGTGCTGGAAACACAGGGCCAGGGTACCACAGCTAGGCAGATTTCAGTACTTCTGAGCTAAGCATCTTTCAAAGAGTATCTTATGCTTTCTGAGCCTTGATGTCTTTGTCTGTCCAACAGACATCACATCAACTCATGGGCTGGTAAGGAGGGTGGGGATACCCACGGTTTATCTGGGAGGAGATCTCAGGAACTCCATGTGGAGAGTGGGAAGTGAGGTCAGCAAGATAGACCAGGTGAGCACTGAGCAGACTACCACTGTAGTCTGGGGCTCAGTTCTGCTCAGAAGCCCCAGGAGCCAGAATGGGGTGCCTTTATGTTGCCCCAGGTACCAGTGAGGCGGCTGGGTGTTGGTACACTACCTTCCTGGCAGTCACTGGTGGGATGCAACTTGCTGTGGAAGTCATTAACTCTAGTTCCTCTAACTGGGGCCAGTCATTCTCTGAAACAGGACAGAGGTCTTGGGATCAGGGTACCCAGGGCTAGGGAAGGGCGGCGGAAGGGAGGGGCGCACTGCATGGCAAGAGAGCCAGGTGCAGTGGCAGCTCTGATTGTCATTGTCCCCATTTGTTACCAGTGCAGTGCCAGCTCTGCCTGTACTGCCTGTGCAACCGCAGGCAACTCATCCTGCTTCTCTAAGCCTCTGTTTTGCAACCTGTAAAATGGGAGAGGCACACTTCCTGGTGGAAATGATTATGCCTGTTTAGTGGCCCTTGGAAATAGGTGGGGGACAGTTTTAGCGGCCACGGTTGACTGGAGGTGCTGCCAGCCTTTGCTGGTTGGGGGCCAGAGCTAATACTAAATCTGTGATGCCGATGATCACCCCATGCACCCCTGAATGTCGTTCAGCAGGGCACACTGCATGTTCCACAGAGATCACTCCACATGATGCTCGGGTGTTTGCAGAGGGAAGAGTCTGAGGCAGGCTAAGAGGAGGGAGACCTGGGTACCCCACTGTTACAGAGATGACAGCTAAACATGGGATTGAAGGGACTGGCGGAGGCAACCTGGCATAGGGCCAGGACTTACAAGTGATGCTGTGTCATGGAAAGAAAAGCCAAATGGGGACGAAGTCGGCTGGCTACCTTCCTGTGAGCACAGCGCTTTCCCAGTAAGATGCGGGGCACTGCCCACTCCCTGGAGCTTACTCAGCCGCCCCCACTTGATCTTATGGCTGAGATCCTTCTCTGACTGAAGCAGCTTTTTCCTCGTCCTGAGCACCTGGCCAGCCCCCCCTTGACCATGGAAAACTACCATGGTTCTCTAGAATCATAGAAGTCAAGCAGATTCCTTAATAAGAGCTGGAAACAAGCACCCTCGGGAGCTAGGGGGGTGTAGCTCCGTTGGTAGAATGCTTGCTCAGCATGTGCTCTACCCGACCCTGAGTTCCAGGCTCCACTTTCATCAGTGCATAAGGTCCCAGCACTTATGCATCAGAAGTTGAAGGCTATCCTGGGCTACTACAGGAGACCCTGCCTCAAAAACAAAAACCAGCAAGAAATGATAGGAAATAGGATGGGAGAGGAGGCTCAAGCGGGCCTTGCGCTAGCTAAGGCGCTGCTGGCGGTTAATGGGTTGGTGGCTGCTGTCCGACTGGGGTCATTTCCTTCAGTTTCCTGTGTTCCTGCAGATAATCCCTCAACCATGTTCATGCAGGCGACCCCAGTTACACTCCGTGGAGAGCAGGAGAAGAGAGGGGAGGAAAGACAGTATGAAAGAAAGAACAGGGAGGAAATGCCCTGCTGTGCTATGCACGTGCATGAACTTGACAGAGAATTAAAAATTATTCTTAAGGGGCTGGAGAGATGGCTCCACAGTTAAGAGCTCTGACTGCTCTTCCGGAGCACCTGGGTTTAATTCCCAGCACCCACAGGACAGTTTACATCTGTCTGTAACTACAAGATCTGGCACCCTCATACAAACATACATGCAGACAAAACACCAATGCACATAAAATAAAATAGATAAAAATTTTAAAAGATAGATTTTTAAAACTTAAGACACTATTTTTAAAAGGAAGGAAGGACAACAAAGGAAAAGCACCCCCAGCTGGAGGGTGGGGCTCTGGAGAGTCCTAGAACCTAAGGATGAGGGCAAGGCTCCCCCGCCCCACCCAGGCTGCAGGGAGACAGCCCTGGCCAGAGGTGCCTCGGCCCTGTTGATGACTGTCCTTTGTCTTCTTGGTTAGGCCTGCTCGTGCCAACAGCTGGGTTCCTGCCCCAACCCAGGCATCTGCCAAGAGAAGTGAGGACTCAGTGCCAGGAGGAGGCGTTGCCAGGCCCTCCGAAGGCCTCGCCTGCCACCCGGCTCTCTGCTGTCCTGGATCTGACTTGTGACTCGCCACCTTTGTGATGGATGTTTACAGGAACCCAAGCAGATGTCACCTCTCTGCACTTCACCCCCAGCTGCACCTGCCTCCCCCACTTAACCTCCGGGAAGACATGGAGAGCTGAAGTGGCAAGTGGACCCGTACTTAGGCAGTTCCCGTCAGCATCATCTGATGCCGGTTGACCGTAAGCCTGGAAAGATTTCAGACCCAAGACTGCTGATCATAGTTTCAGGAAGTCACTCTGAAGAGGGCCATGCCAGGGCCCAGGCAGGTTTAACCTCTCCAGGTTGACAGAACTGAGGTACTGCCCTGGGGAAGGCCATGCTGTCTCTGGCTAGAAATCTATTTTTGGAAGTGTGAGTGGTGTGCAAAGTGTGAGTGGTGTAGACCCTTGATTCCCATAAACCTGTAAAAGCAATACTTAGAGGCTGTCTTATTTCATTAAAAAAATGTAAGCAACTCCAATCTCCTTTGCCTTGTCTGGTTGCTGGGGTGTGTGTGTGTGTGTGTGTGTGTGTGTGTGTGTGTGTGTGTGTGTGTGTTGAATTTTGGAGACAGAGCATCATGGTTGACAGAGATGCAGAGACTAGGCAACTCACTCTAGAAAGCCTGCCTCTCGTCTTCAGAAAGCCCAAGTTATGGTGAAAAGCTAGGGGGCCCTGGGGAACTTGGGCCTGAGTCTCACAGAGGTAGCTGTGTGCTGTCCCACACATAGAGCCGAGGGAACAACTCCATCAAGAAGGAGGGAGGGAATGGGTGTAGTGGTGCCCACTTTCAATCCCAGTGCTCAGGAAGCAGAGGCAGGTGGATCTCTAACTTTGCACCACCCATCTAATCAGGTCTTCAAAGTGGGTTCCATGCCAGCCAGGGCTATATAGTGACTGACACCTTGCCTTAAAATAAAGAATGGGGCCGGGCAGTGGTGGCACACGCCTTTAATCCCAGCACTTGGGAGGCAGAGGCAGGCGGATTTCTGAGTTCGAGGCCAGTCTGGTCTACAGAGTGAGTTCCAGGACAGCCAGAGCTGCACAGAGAAACCCTGTCTCGAAAAACCAAAAAAAAAAAAAAAAAAAAAAAAAGAATGGGGAAGAGGCTAGGGATATAATCATTTGATAGAATGCTTACCTGGCTTACACAAAGCCCTGGACCCCAGTATCACTTAAAACAGGCATTGTTATGTGTCTATATCCCAGCATTCCAGAGGCAGACAAAAGAATCAGAAATTCAAAGGTGAAAGGTCATCCTCAATTATATGTCCAGTCAGGAATCAGCCTGGGCTACATTGGATCCTGTCTCCAAAACCCACAAAAAATGGAGCCCTCTTCCCTAGTCTAACCTAGTTTAGAATATAGTTGTAGCCCCGCCCCAAAGCCATGTGCAATTAGGGCAGCATTGCATATAACGGATGTGAGCCAGGGATGATCAGAGCAGACAAATCCCTTCCTTCCTTAGAGCCCACATCCTACACAGGCAGACTACAAAAGTTGGAGAAAGAAAATACTGAGGTGGAGTTGGAGAGTGGGGCACAGAGGGACGAGAGACGACAGATCTGCAGGGGACCCGTCCTACAGAGGCCTGCAGGGGGACCCGTCCTACAGAGGCCTGCAGGAAGCCAGCCACACAGAGTCTGGGAAGGAACGTTCCAGGCACAGGCAGGACTAAAACACGGGCAGAAGAAAGGCTAAGAGTTCCTACATTGCGCTCTGTGCTGGGTTTTTATTTGTTAAGACAGGGCCTCCCTATGTGCCATAGACCAGGCAGGCCTTGAATTCAGAGATCTGCCTACCTCTGCTTTCCAAGTGCTGGGGTAAAAGCTGTATGCCACCAACCACACATGACCTTTGTGTTTTTCAAGATTTATTTATATGTTTGAGTGTGTGTGTGTGTGTGTGTGTGTGTGTGTGTGTGTGTGTGTGTGCGCGCACACACACACACACACCCAGTGCACAAAGTGCTCATGGAGTCCACAAGAGGGCATTAGAACCCTTGTGCCAGGCATTGGTTTCAGCTCTTAATATATTTTAAAAAATGGGCTAGAGAAATGGCTCAGTGACTAAGAGTGCTCACTGCCCTTGCAGGGGATCCAGGTTCTGTTCCTAGCACCAACACAGAGGCTCACAACCACCTGCAGCTCCAGTGCATACACGGTGCACAGAAACCTTCAGCGGAGAACTTGTGATCCTTAGTTCTCCCTTTTAGTTCTCCCTTCCCTAGTGTGGTCCTGGGGACCAAGCTCAGGTCACAAGACTTGCTTTACCCCCTCAGCCATTTTACTAACCCATTTTATTAATATTTTTTTCCACATTGAGTCTTTACATAACCCAGGAGAGAAGAGGCCGTGACTCTGCCCATTTTACAGATAAGGAAGCTGAGGCACAGAAGAAACTTGCCTTGCATATATGGCAAAATGGAGCACGAAACCAGGCAGGTCAGCCGAGAGCTGGTGTTGTGCAGTCCTTTGGAGCCAAAGGGCCTAAGATGCTTCCCAGCACACAGGATCAAGAACCAGTGAGATTTGTTGAGCATTTACTATGTCCCTGGCACTATAGTGAGTGCCTTACCAAATCAACTCATTAAAAGATGGCAGCCATCAACATAGAGTAGTGAGAGACATTTTTGGCATCTCCAGACAGACCAAAGGCAGAGGTACAGATCCTCTTTCCTGCCCGACAGGTATAGCAGATGCCTGCCTTGCAGAGTGGCTCAGTGCTGTACCCTGTGGCCACACAAATGGGACTTCCATGTGCCACCCCTGAGCCTGAGGCCCTAACAGTTCATAAGGTAAGCCTGAGCTGCAGCTGGACCTGTCTCTTCAAGAATCGCCCCCGAGCAGCTATGCATACCACCCCCAACCCCAGACACTCTAGCCCACTTCCTGGGATGTGCCCATCCTGCTGGCCTCAGGGCTGGCATGCTGGAGCCACGCAGACAGCTCCCTCTGCCAAGACAAGAAAGCAAGCTGCACTGTCCCGATGGAGGGAATCAATGATGCCTGAGCTCAAAGGTGGTGTCCCAGAAAAAACAGGACCAACGGTGCTGGTGCTGCCAAGCCCTTTGGACTAGCTGCAGCCAAGGCTGACCACTTAGCTCTACAGAACTGCTCCCAGGATGCAGCAGGGCAGTAGGAGAGAACACTCCACTTTGTTCAGTGGTCACTGCTTCAGTCCTCAGGTCCAGGAGTAAGAACTTTTCACTGCATCTTTGGAAGCTATGAAGATCTCTGCAGTGAAGACAGGATCTCAGCAGTGGTGGGCGCATGCGGAATGTGGGGGAAACAATACCGGGTGGTCTCGAGGTCTGTTCTGAACAGACTACAGACTGTCTCTGCTGGCCTGTGTCTCCTCACTTTCTCCTCTCTGGACGGTCCCCCTATAACATAGCTATAATGCTATGAGGAAGGCAAGGCCCAGCCAGCTGTCCCCTTGAGGACTCAGGGATCCCAGCCAGCAACCTGTGTCACGCCAGGCACACACTCCAGATAAGATGTTTCCAGCCTGACTTCTGGGTTGGTGGGGACTGCTAAGTCTGCCTGGCTGGCGGAGTGTGGACTGTGGGTTTGTTTGTTTGTTTTGCATTAGATGGGACAGAAGGTGTCCCCAGATGGGACTTGTGGGATAAACCAAGCCCCAGAGCTCCATGAGTGTGGCTGGTGCATTTAAAGTGTAGTGAGTGTGAAGGAGAGGCCAGGAGAGCTCCCCACTGCAGCCCTGAAGTAGACCATTCCCTGGATCTTGGCTCACATTCAGGGTCTGGGCCAGGCCTGACTCAGCTTTGACCTAAAGTTTATGGAAACAGTACCATAAGTAGAAAGAGCCTCCAGGAGGCCCTATTGGGAGCAGCAGGAAGACATGCTTTCTCACCAGGCTGGCCCTGGCCTGGAATGTTGAAGAGAAGGCCTTTGGCCTCCTGGGTAAACCCACAGAAGGCAGCTCCAGGCCTCTCTGCTGGTGCTTACGGCCCCAGAATGGGGCTGCCTTCATACCTGGCACTGTAAAAGCCTGGAGCTGGTCTTGGAGCCTGCAGAGGAGCAAGACATGTATGTATCTACTCCTCATGTAGGCAGGGCCCAACTCTGAGCCTGCAGGGGCAGGGTGACAGGGTGCTGACTCTCATGGCATATGGTCCACAGAAGAACTGAGTCCACAGTACCCAGTTCAAGGTCCAGCGTGGTCAGCGTCCCCAGAGTACATGCTGTGGGAGATCAGGAAAGGCAGGTGACTCAATGAGCTTCCAGAGAAGCAGCCTTGACAGAGGAGTAGGGGTTGTCACAATGTGAGGGACTGAAGGAGGTGCTGGAGGACAACTACAACCCAGGCCAGGTGACAGAGTGGACAGACACAGGGCGAGGGGACAATTGTCTTCATGTTGCTGGCAGGAAATGTATTAATTTCCTATGAAGATGAAACAGCAGCAAGAAAGACATAAAGCTTCAAAGGAAGGACTTCCCAATGCCAAGGATGGGACTTATAGGAGACTGGCTCAACCTGTTTTCCCCTGGTCTTTGACCTGGCCTCAGGGAGGTTCCTTGACCCAAGTCCCCAAAGTCTGGGAGACACCTGCCAATTTGGAGACAGGATAGCTCCAGATGACGCATGGATCCAGGACACCCAACCAGTCTTGCTCGATGCCCTTAGTCACCCCTTTACAAGGACACTGACCCAGATGTCCCTGCTGGTCTCCCTCCCGGAGTCCATGGTTTACCTTGTCCAGAGTCCAGCAGGGTCATCTCAGGCTGATCCGGGCATCCAGCTGCTGCAGGTGTTCCTGAACCCCAAAGGGGATAGTGGGTGTCCACATTCTGCAGAGGGGACATGGGACGCCAGGGAAATGTAGCAGGCCACCCAAGGGCAAGCTGCTCACAAGCCCCAGCTCCCACTCTGTCTAGCGCCTTAACTACATCCCATCTGGCAGGGTACAGACCAGCATGGGGGGGAGACAGAATGTTGGGTGCCCCCTTCAGTCCTGATTTGCTGTGTGACCCCATCTACTCTGTGCCCTATTCTCGTTCACTGTTATGGTTTCAGTTATGGTTCACAGGTTCATGTTTTGAGTGCTTTCTCCCCAGACTGGGACACTAGTTTGAAGGCTGTGGACTCTTTAGGAGGTAGGGCCTGGCTGGCAGAAGTAGGTCAGTGTGGATGGATCTTTGAAGGTAATAGCCTGGCCAGTTCTGGCAGCTAACTGCTCCCTGACAGCATGTGAGCAGCTGCAACTAGGCAAAGTAAACTGCACCCCTTGTGACTGCGAGTGCAGCTGCACCTTCTCCCCTTTCTTTTGCCTGTCAGGTAATATGGTCACAATGAGAAAGGAATGTAGAGATGCCACCATCTATCTGAGAAGGCGGGCACAACTGTGCAGATCAAAGCCATCCAAAGAGCAGAAGGTACTGGGCATCAAACATCACTGCGGCTGAATAAGAACAAGTTTAAAGTTGGGCACAGTATATGCATCTATAGGACCCACACTCTGGAGACTGAGGCAGGGGGATCATGAGTTCAAGTGCAATTCCATTTCAAAAACAAACCAAAAAAATGAATTTGCTATTTTTTATGTTCTAAGAATGACTGGATTAGGCAATTTAACATGATTCACCCTGATGAAATATTTATTGACTGTTTTGTGTGGCAACGTTGTCCTAAAAGTTTAGGGCAGGGACATGGCTCAGGTGGTGGCCTGCTTGCCTAGCACACACCAAGTCCTGACTTTGGTCCCCGTTGCCACATGAAATTGGATGTGACAGTGCATGCTTCTAATTTCAGCACTCGGGGGACAGTCATCCTCATGAGACCCCACCCCCGTAACCGTTACAAGTCTTGTCTGCAGGTATTACCATCCTCAGCCCTGAGACCAGCAGGCCAATCACTTGACATCCCAGAATCAGATACTGGTTGGCAGGGGTGGGATTTGAATGCTAGGCTCGCACGCGTGCGCGCGCACGCGCGCGCACACACACACACACACACACTCCAACCCTGGGGACAGTGTGACTTACGCCAGTGTTTCCACCTGCGGGCACTTCTGAAGACTAGAGGCCAGCTGCTGGGCACCGGCAGCTGTGAATTTGTTGAACTGGACACTGAAGAAAGAGACCCATCCTGAGGCAGGGTGAATCCCACCTCAACCCTTCTCATGATACAGGTGGGAGATCCTCTGCCTCCCCAACTACCACCCAGCCCCCGCACTCACTCCATCACCCGCAGGGACACCATGTCTGGAAGTACTTGTGCCAGGCTCTTGGCTCCTGCGTCACAGATGCAGTTATTGTACAAGCTGCCGGCAACAGAGGAAGGAAGAGGGTTTGGGGTGCTGGACCAGCTCAGGCCAGGTGATAGCCGCTCTCAATGGGGATTACCGCTCCACTCTATCTATCTATCTATCTATCTATCTATCTATCTATCTATCTATCTATCTATCTAAAGACAAGGTCCCATGTATCCTCATACTGGCCTGGAACTTGGTATGTAGTCAAAGATGACCTTTCACTTGTGATTCCCCTGCCTCTGCCTCCTGAGCACCAGGATTACAGTGCGTCACATCCAGTTTATGCAGTGCTGGGGATGGAATGAACATGCTAGGCAAACACTCTAACAACTGAGCTACATCCCCAGGCAGCACTACTGTCCCATTTTACAGATGGACTAATTGAGGCCCAGAGAGTTGAGGCCACTTATTTGTTTTTCCACAGTGAGTTCAAGATACAACAGCATGGGCAGTAAGTTGTACTGCTTGATGGCTCAGGCCTATAATTCTAGCTACCTTAGGAAACTGAGGCAGAGGGATTACAAGTTGAGGCCAGCCTAGGATAAATGAGACCCCATCTCAAATTAGAATTATTTTTTAAAAATTGTTTATTATATGTGTGTAGAGGTATTTTTGCCTTTGTGTACGACTGTGCTTCATATGGGGGTAGTGCCTGAGGAAGCCAGAAGAGGGCATTGGATCCCCAGGGACTGGAGTTTACAGCTGGTTGTGAGCCACCGTGTGGGTGTTAGAAATGGAATCCAGGTTCTCTGAAAGAGCAGCCAGTGTTCTTAACTGCTGAGCCATCTCCACAGACCCTCAAGAACAGAGAGCTAAGAAGGCTGGGGTTACAGCTCAGTAGTAGAATGCTTGACTAGAATATATGAAACAGCTTTGGGCTCCAAACTCAGCCACACACACACACACACACACACACACACACTCGTGAGCACGCACACACACACACACACACACACACGGAGGGGTTTCTCAGCCCAAAGCATGGAGACTATAAGGAGAACACTTCCCAGGTTCAAAGACTTGCCTCTTTCTACCCAGCAGTTCACTCATTTCCTACCCATGCCATTGCTCATTTGTAGACTGGGTAGGAGGGGTCACTGTGGGGAGAGCAGGCAGGTTCTTGGTTTATGCTGTGGGCTACATGTTCGCCAGGTCTCACGGCGTGACACACAGAAACCGCTGAGGGCCATATGAGATGCCACAGAAGGTGAGTTGTATTGGCCACAGGAAGAAGAAACCCCAGAAACTGTTAAGACTCTGACTTTGAAGTTGGAATGAATGTATTATGAGATAGCCACAAGCCATTTGTAAGTCCAGTCCCAGGAGACCTAATGTCATCTTCTGGCCTCTGCATGGACTGTGTGTGTTTGCCATATGGGTGTACATGCAGACAAAACACACAAAATAAAAATAATATTTTAAAAAAATGTAAAAGGAGAAAGCAAGATGAGCACTGGCATTCACTGCTCTCTGCTTCCTGGCTCCTGACGCGATGGGACCGGTCACCTTCACATTCCTGCCACGTGCCCTCCCACCATTATGGGCTGTACTTCACACTGTGAGCCCAAAGAAGTCCTTCCGTCCTCACACTGTCTTTGTTTGGTATCTGGTTGCTGCAACAATAGTAGTTAGTATGCCTTCCTGGCTCACAGACACCTGCCTATATGACCTAGACTTGCCTGACCTCCAACCCCCCCCCCACAAGGATACTCATGTTAGGGGATACTGTACACTTAGCACAACCTAAAGTGGGTACCAAGTACATACATTATGAATTGTGCAGGACACAACGTATTCATCACACAAAGAGGACCTGGTTGGAAGGATATAGGAGTAGCTGCCTCAGTAGAGGTAGATAGAAGACACCTTTCCTAGAACATGACTTGGGGAAGGAAATCCTTTCCCAGATGGTTAGCCAAGAGCTGGTAGTGCTGAGCTGAATGTCTGGGGCTCTGATCCAAACTCAGTTCCCCTCTCAGTTCCCCAGTACCAAAGACTTGCTGAAAGGAATTTGCAAGTTGGAGATGCTATACCGATGTCTTCCAGAAGGTGGCAGTGTGAGCACGGATTGGAATGATGGTGGACAGCAGAAGCCAGCACTGCAGAGCGCTCCAGTGGGCTCTTCCGACCGACCGATAAGGGGCAACCATCTACTGCTCGCTAGGGACAGCACTGGGGTATGACACATGATCCATTGTTGTGGTTCATATTTTACAGAGGCTTGGAACGAGTAAGCAACTAGCCTGTGATGCTGTTCCACAAAGACCTTGCAGCCCGCAAAAGGGGATCATACACCCCCTCCCCCCCACACTCCCCCCTACCTCCCCGCCCCTTCTCCCCAGCCCGCTCAGCGGGGCACCTCACTCACCTCAGCCTTAGGAGGGACTTGGCTAGGGCCGGCAGGGATTCTGCAAGCTTGCAAGCTCCCACATCGGTGATGCTGTTTTGGGACAGGCTAGGGGGACACAGGGAGGAACCAATTCAGGACCCAAGTGGAAGGCACTCCCTGAGCCACACACCTGTGAGAGCCAGCCTTGGGAAGGGCCATGGGTAATGAGGATAGACCTACAGGAACCACTCACAAATATGAAGGTTTTGTTACAGAGAGAGTGGGTTGGGGGGTGGGAGGTGGATAGCAGAGAGAGCTCCTCTCCGCCACCTGCTGTCTAATTTGATAGTGCCCCCCCCGGGCTATTTTCCAACTCTGTGCATAGTAGGTACTTAATAAATGCGTATGTGTCCAGGAATAGAAAGGAAGGGGGGATGGAGGGAGGGGTTATGTGAGGGGGGGGCCGAGAGGAAGGGAGGCTGCGAGGTATGTAAAGTGAATAAACAAATTAATGGCAAAAAAGAAAGGTCAGAAGGAGAAGGGACGGAAATCTATCTTGTGGTGTGCCTGGACCACTGTAAACTATAGAGATGCCTACACTGTATAGCAAGGAAATCTACACACGAATCCTTGGGGTATTTTCAGGCTTCTTAACCTTGTTTATAACATGGAGTGTTGACAGATTTTTTTAAAAAAATGTTTGTTTTGTTGTGGGAATTGAACCCAGGGCCTTGTATGTGCTAAATAAGTGCTTTACCATCCCCGTGGTTTCAGTGCTTTTATATTTATCACTGTTGTTGTTGTTGTTGTTGTTGTTGTTGCAGCATTGTGGACTGGAATTCCTGGAAAGACTCTGTGTCTGCAGAGACTGACTGACGGATTGGGGAGAGGTCAGAAGAGGCCCAAGAACAGCCAGTCCTTGCCCACCTCTGTGTCAGAACTGACATCCTGTGGCTGGTGGATTAAAAACCTCTTAGAATCTATTAACTTAGCTGACTGCTAGCTTCCACCAATTCAAAAGCTGAGACTGTCATCAGACAATATCTTGGGCCTGTAGAAAAGCTTCCCTGACTTGATGTACCTGCCTCTCTCATGTTCCTACCAAAATATTTTTTGTTTTTCAAGATAGGGTTTCCCTGTGTAGTCCTGGCTGTCCTGAAACTCACTCTGTAGACCAGGCTGTCCTCGAACTCACAGAGATACTCCTGCCTCTGCCTCCCAAGTGCTGGGTTTAAAGGCGTGTGCCACCATTGCCTGGCCCTGCCAACGTATTTTAAAGTTGCCTGATTTATGACTGTCTTTGTTCTGTAAAACTATAAAACTTCATGGAACTGCCTCCATGTTGGAACATGGGAGTCTGGGGTGACCCAGATCTGTGATTCTGAGCCATGGTCACTCAAAATGGCACCCAAATAAACTCTTAACCACTTTTAGGAGGGGAGCAGTGTTTCTGCATTGACACACGTTTACCTGAGTTCTGGAGACCAAACTCAGATCTCCTGGTGTGTGCAGCAAGAGCCTTCACCTTCTGAGGCATCTTATTGACCCCTTTAAAGTTTTTGTTCTGAGACAACATGTCATTATGTAGCCTAGGCTGGCCTTGAACTCAAAGATCCTCCTGCCCCGGTCTCTCCAGTGCTGGGATCCCAGGTGTATGCCCCAAGATGTTCAGTGGGAAACCGTGCCCGTCTCCGCACGCCTATTCCACCTTAAGCTCCCAAGCATAGCCAGCTTCCTCCACACAGTGTTGGAGCTAAGCCCCACCTGCCCCTTCTCTCCCAGCATCCCAGTATGGTTTTCATGCCTTAAACTTTCATTACAGTGTATTTTATTTCAATCCTTTTATCTCTTTCTCTTTTTTAGTGTGTGTGGAGATCAGAGGACAATGAACAGGAGTTGGTTGGTTCTCCTTCTACCACATAGGTCCTGTGGACAGAACTCAAACTGTCCAGCTTAGCAGCAGTCACTTTCACTGACTAAACCGCCCTGCCAGCCCCTCCCCCACCATTTGGTTTTTGAGACTGACTCACAGGCTGGCTGTAAACTTGTGGTTATTCCACTGTCTCAGCCTCCCCAGTGCTACTATGGCCAGCTTACTGATTTATAATTATGGTTTATTTATTTGTTTGCTTCTGGTTTATTGTATGTGAAAAGGCCTGAGGTCTGGGAACAGGATCTTTGGGGTCTCTACTGTTGCCCAGGTTAGCAAGACTTCCTTAAGTCTTTGTTCATCAAACCAATAAATGAGGTCTGGAGAGATCGATCAATAAAGTGCTTGTCTCACAGACCTGAGTTCAATCCTCAGAACCCACACAGAAAGCCAGGTTGGGTGTGCGTGTACTGCCAGCACTGGTGAGGTGGAGACGTGTGGAGCTCTCAGACTCACTGGCTGGGTAGCCTGGCATAACTCGTAAGTTCCAAGCCAGAGAGAGATCATGTCTTAAAGAGGTGGCCAGTGTTCTGAGGTGGTCCCCTGGCTGTTCATACACTTGGGAGAACACAGAATGGATGGGCAGTGACTGAACCGGAGAGCACATGATCTAGAACAGAACAAGTGGACAACAGAGAGATAGGCAGATGACGGGTGGAGGATGGGCTGGAGAGCAGGTCTGTCAGAAGCAGGGGAGGCAGGCCCAGCGTACTCACTTGAGTGTCTCCAGGGCTTTCAGCTGAGGGAAGGCGGCTGAGAGCTTCGACACACCCTTGTCCCCGATCTTGTTCTCACTGAGTGAGTCCAGGCTGCAGGTGGGATCAGATGGCGACCATTTACCTTGTAACCCAGGTCGGCATTCTCCAGCTCTGTCCTTCTGTCTAGTGCCATAAGCTCCTCTCTGGGCTTCTGGGAGCTGGCCTGAACCTCCTGAGGGCGCCATTCAGCTGGCTACGCCCCATGGACTAGCACTTCTGGGGCTTTGTAGGAGCCTGCTGAGCCGCTCAACTTCTCTAACCCCTTGGAACCTCAGCCAGAGAGCAGCTTCCTGCTCCCACCTGCCTGCCCTGTGTGGTTGCTAAGAGCAGTGAAGGGGGCTGTGTGGGGAAAAGAATTTCAAAGCTTGCAAAACTCCAAACGTTTAAAAAAAAAAAATCTGGGGAGTCCCATCCTCTGTCCCTTCCCTGTACTAGGGGTCATAAGTCCCCGTGGTGGGGTCATCTGGCTCCCACACAGTTGCCTCCCTGAGAAAGCTGTGGGGAAGAGACAGGAGGGAAAAGGAGAAAGGAGAAAGATTCCCCACGTGCCCTGGGGACAAAGTCTGGGCTTGTCAGGGTACAGGGTGAAGGACCTCAGGGTCTGTAACTTACTCCAGGTGCTGCAGGGAAGAGAAGGCTGGAAGGATATTTGCCAGTTTGGGAAAAGCCTTGGGGCCCAAGATAGGGCCCAACCTAGGAAGCAATAGATGGCAGAGGTCAAACAGCCGTGGAGTGCAGGTAGGAAGAACAGTCTGAGGCTCCGTTCTGACCCCCCAACTTCTTATCCCTAATGGCCGGTCACTGAGAGGCCTGCTGGGACGTTCCCACTTCACTTTCTCCTTTCAGCAGCAAGGCTGTCCTCACTGCTGCTGCTCTCCACACCTGCTCACCCTTGCCCAGTGACGATGTCCCCACACTAGCCAAGGTCTATTCCCAGGGTCACACCAGATCACCTGCCTTTGCATTTTTAAATTCTCTCTCTCTCTCTCTCTCTCTCCCTCCTCCCTCGTGTGTGTGTGTGTGTGTGTGTGTGTGTGTGTGTGTGTGTGTGTGTGTGTGTGTGTGTGTGTGTTGTTTATGTGTACAGATTCGGAGGCCACTGAACCTGCAACTCACTAATTAAGTACACTGGGAAAACATCATCTCCCCCCCAATGCTAGGATAACACTTGCATATAGCTAGCATTGAGATAGTCAGAAAAAATGTGTCCAGGAGGTTTGTCAGTGTGGGGAAAGTCTGGGGGCCCAAGATGAGACCCAATCCCGTTTAGCTTTTCCATTCAGTCACTGCTTATGAGAGATAAGAAATGCTACAGACAGACTCACTGTGGGG
>CM052710.1:92860588-92865150 GCA_028551405.1 Uromys caudimaculatus | reverse complement strand
GGGGGGGGGGGGGAGAACAGAGGAAAGCAAGGGCCAGGGGTGAGGGTGGGGACCTGCCATGTAAGGAAGAGCATTCATGGCAGAGGCGCTGTCAGCCAAGGGATGCACTGCAGCAGGGAGGTGCTGCCACGGGGAAGCCTGGGCCTGGGTCTTGTTTCAGGAGAAAGCCAGAAGAGGGAGCATAGGGAAGCTCTCTAGCCTAGGACTCCAACCTGCTGTGTAAGATGACCTTGAACTGGTCCTCTTGCCTCTACCACGACTGGGACCTTGGATGTGTGCCCCCATGCCCAGTATAGGTAGTGCTGGGGATCGAACCAGGGCTTTATGCCTACTAGGACGTACTCTGCCACCTGAGCTACCTGTATCCGCCGCCACCTGCACACACGTGGGAGCGTTTAAGCACACTGATCAGCCAAAGAGGCCTGCAGGGTGGGGAACATGGGGGTGGCTGCAATAGACACCCCAAAATAGCCCTTTGTTTCCTTCCTTTCTTCCTCAGAACTGTCTCAGGGCTTCCAGTGTGTAGGTGGCTGTTGGCCTGGCTCTAGCCTGTTCCACTCCGCAGCCTCTGGTACCCAGAGTGCAGTTCCGATCACCAGGGAGGGGCTTTTTAAGCTGAAAATAATTCAAAGCCAGAAAACACCCTGAGGAGGCTGTCTTCAGACATTTCCTCTTTTCAGCAATATTTTTACCTCTGTACATATTTGGTATCTTATGTCCTGTTGAAAACAAGAGAAAATTGGTTATCCCTTGGGGGGGGGGGGTGTCCAGGAAGCTGGCAGCGAATGTGTGACCAGCTGGGACTGCAGGCAAATCACTAACATCACCAAGCCTCAGTTTCCAAATCTGTCTAATGACTGTCTTTCAGGGCAACTCTTCTCATGAAGGGGACGTTATGTAAAATGCCCTGAGGATCTTGTGGGTGGCTCTCTTTGTTTTGAGACAAGGTTTTCCTGGCTGGAGTGATCTCATCTCTAACAGGACCAAACACTGACAAGAGTTTGTTGGTCAGCTAGGCAAGCTAACCTGGTATTTATAACGCTGAAGAAACCACTTCATCTCTCGGCCTCACTACGCCCATTTGTAAATGAGAGTTGATGTCAATGGCCTTCTCTACGTCTAAGATATGGAGTGAAATGATTTACAGTTGGAAAGCTATGGTGGAGCGGGCATGCAATCCTGGGTAGGTACCTGGCCAGGCTGAGGCAAGGAGGAGCAAAAGTTCAAGGCTAGACTAAATATTAAAGCCCCCTTCAAAATAAAAAAAATTATATGGGCTTGTAGTGTAGCTGAATTGCAGAGTGTCTGCCTAGCATGCACGAAGCCCTGGGTTCTACCCCCTGCACTGCATAAGCGTGGCGTGGCAGAGTGTGCCTATAACCCTAGCATTTGGGAGGTAGAGACAGGAAGATTAGAAGTTCAAAGTTATATAGCTTGGCCTCGTTTATATAGCAAGTTTGAAGCCAGCCTTGAGTATAAACAAACAAGCAAATAAATGGGTAGAGATGCACCTCAGAGGTAGAGTGCTTGCCAGGTATGGACAAGGCCCTGGGCTCAACCCTCAGCACTGGGGGGAGTTGTTCAGGCAGCCAGACTCGGAGTGCAGCTCCCCTATCACAGCCCGGGCACCCTCGTCTTTCTAGAACCTTCTGCATCCCATCATCTCTAGTCCTACTACCCTGGCAGCACTGCCCAGGGTGGTGGCTCCCAGGCCTGGCTACACAGGGTGGGGGACCAATTGTCCCAGTTTGCTGGGATGGAGTGGATCCTAAGCATGTAAGACTCTCAGTGCCCGACCACACCAGTCCTAGGCAAGCTAGCCCCTAGCCCACTGGAGCTACACACTCAAATTTCTCAAGAAGGATCCTTCTAACTGAGGGGAGACCCAGGGAAACAAGTAAGAGGCAGATGGGGTCTGATCATGCATGTAACTGGGAACCCTAGTAAGTCTGTCTACTCAGCAGCCAGGCTGGGCCAAGGCTTCTCTGAGGTAAGGACACCCAAGTTCAGAAGGCTGTAGCCAAGCTACATGCATTCCCTTGGAGGAGTACACGTGACCAGGGGCAGGGTGGAGTTCCTAGCTCAGCAGGAAAAGAGCTCAAACTGAGGACAGGGACACCTTCTGTGTGAGGCCACGGTCTGGTACACACTGGGCTCTTGACTCCAGCCCCCATGGGCTCATTCCCAATTTCTCAAGCTTCTGTGATGATGTCACCTCTTCCAGGAAGCTTCCCCACCCCCCTGCAAAGGAACTTGATGGAATAGGTTCATCATAGACAGCAGCCTCTGCTCCTCAAAGAGCTTTGTGATGAGTGAATAGGCATGAGCTCCCATGTATGTGCATGTGTGTCCATGTGCATGTGTGTGTCCGTGTGCATGTGCGTGTCCGTGTGCATGTGTGTGTCCGTGTGCATGTGTGTGTCCGTGTGCATGTGCGTGTCCGTGTGCGTGTGCGTGTCCATGTGCATGTGTGTGTCCATGTGCATGTGTGTCCATGTGCATGTGTGTCCATATGCATGTGTGTATGTGTGTGTGCATGTGTGTGTCCATGTGCATGTGTGTCCATGTGCATGTGTGTGTTCATGTGCATGTGTGTGTCTGTGTGCATGTGTGTCCATGTGCATGTGTGTACATATGCATGTGTGTACATATGCATGTGTGTATGTGTGTGTGCATGTGTGTGTCCATGTACATGTGTGTCCATGTGCATGTGTGTGTTCATGTGCATGTGTGTGTCCATGTGCATGTGTGTGTTCATGTGCATGTGTGTGTCCGTGTGCATGTGTGTGTCCGTGTGCATGTGTGTGTCCGTGTGCATGTGTGTACATATGCATGTGTGTATGTGTGTGTGCATGTGTGTGTCCATGTGCATGTGTGTCCATGTGCATGTGTGTACATATGCATGTGTGTATGTGTGTGTGCATGTGTGTGTCCATGTGCATGTATGTACATGTGCATGTATGTATGTGTGCATGTGTGTATGCATGCATGTGTGAAAGTGTATATATGCACGTGTATTTGTATCTGAGTGTGCACATGTGGATGTGTGTGCTATGTGTGTATGAGTATAAGGCATGCGTGTATACATATGTGTGTATGTTATATGTGTGTGTGAATGTGTATGCAGTGTGTGTGTATGCACGTGTGTGTGCATTGCCCTGTAAATGGCCAATTATCTGCTGATCTGAGCATCCCCTGCACTTACCCAAACAAGCCCCACTGAGCAGGAGGAGGCTGCTTTCCCAGTGGTTAAGTGAGAGGGCAGGAATCATCCATCCAAGCTCTCTCTTCCTGCTCACCATGCCACTGCCCCAAGATCAGCGAAGATGGCAGAAACAACCTTGGGGCACTGAGGTAATTCCCCCCTTCACTTACGCAAACTCTAGCTTCTTAAGGTCCCGGATGGCAGGAAGATCCTTAGTTGCATCTTCGGAGGGGTTTCTCAGCCTGGAGAGAAATGGCTTTGATAAGTAGGTGTAGCCCCACTGCTGTGTCCTAGTGCGCATATCCTGTCCCCAGGACTGCCTTCCTTGGGAGTTATTGGTGATCCTAAACTGAAAAGAACAATCCCTGGGGGCTGAAGAGATGGCTCAGTGGCTAAGTTCATACAGTTCTTGCAGAGAACCAGTTTGACTCCTAGCTGCCTGTACCTCCAGCTCTCGGGGGTCTGATGCCCTCTTCTGGATGCCACAGGCACGTGTGTGTGTGGCCTACATTACCAGCTATTTGAGAGGATGAGGCAGGAAGATCATAAACTGGAGGCCAGCTTCAACTGTATATCCACTTCAAGGTCAGCCTGAACAACTTAGTAAGACCTGTCGCTAAATAAAAACAATGAAAGGGGTTGGGGACATAACTTGGTGTTCTAGTACTTGCATAGCATGTGGTGTGTGTGTGTGTGTGTGTGTGTGTGTGTGTGTGTGTGTGTGTGAGAGAGAGAGAGAGAGAGAGAGAGAGAGAGAGAGAGAGACAGAGAGAGAGACAGAGACAGAGAGACAGAGAGAGACAGAGAGACAGAGACAGGCAGAGACGGAGAGAGACAGACAGAGAGAGACAGAGGCAGAGACAGAGAGACAGAGAGAATATGAATATCCCAGGGCTATGTCTGTGTCTGACTCATGGGGAGACTTGGAGAAAGCGCTCAGCAGCACTTAGGTCTTAGACAATGCTCTCCTTGCCCTTGTGTCCTGTCCTCTGCACCTTGGCTCTGTTAGGGCTGAAATGGTGCTGGCACTGGGTCTGTGGCTGCCTGAGGGGCTAGGAGGGTCCCACCAGTTAGCAGGTGCAGAAGGTCTCCTTGTTAGCCCCCAGCAGGTGATATCCCCATGGCTTCAGCTGTGAAGGGCCTGGTACAGGGTGCAGGCTTAGAATGGGCAAAGGACAAAACCGGGGTCCCTGCCTGGGTGGGACTGCAGTGGCCATGCCAAGTCAGGCCACTGGGCAGCTCTGTAGCCAGGACATTCATGTGACAGACGTAGCTCTCCTGTACAGTCTGCACCTACTTCTGACCCCTTGCCTCCTCACCTCTGGGTCTGCACAAGGCTGTCCAGGTCCTCCACATC
>CM052710.1:92828088-92855588 GCA_028551405.1 Uromys caudimaculatus | reverse complement strand
GCAGAACCTCATGCCTGAGCTCCAAGACCAGGGGACAAGAAGCCCCCCCCCCCAAGACTGTTTCTGTTATCTTCAGTTAAAATTTTTTTTAAACCAATGCTTTAAAGATTATGGTAAGCCAGACATTGCAATATATATAATCCCAGCTCTCAGGGGGTTAGATAGGAGAATTTCTAAGTTTACAGTCAATCTAATAGGCATATATTGAATCGCAGGTCAGTTTGGGCTATACAGCAAGACCTTGTCTCCTTCAGGGTCCCAGGCCTCACCTGTCTCATTTACACGGGAGGTCAGTGCAGGTTCCGGCATGCTGGGCAGGTCAGCTGCAGATGGTGCGAAGGGGCTGGTGGAGCCAGGCCGGTCTGGGGACTTGGGGACACTGGGGACAGTGGGGCTGCTTGAAGGGAGTACTTGGTTGACCTGGGGCATCTCACCTACACCAAAGATTAGGCGGGCATAACCATTAGGAACACATCCAGAAGTGTGCTGGGGTCATCTCCACTTCAATCAAACCGTAGAGTGTGAACTGACTTCCTCCTGGGGTGAGGAGCATACTACATCTGTGTTAAATGCTGACTGACTAGTTAGGACTTCTGTGCCTGTGGAGAGTTGGAAAGTTGCAGGTGCAGAGCCAAATTGTCTTGGGGAGTCTTTAGCACCCAGCCCACGAACATTGACTGCCCACCTCTGGGTTTGAACTCGCACCCTTAAGACTTTAAGTCAGAATACCTCTTGGGATGTACAGAATGCTATTTGCACCAACCCAAAGGCTAAGAATGCAGTCAGCCAGCAAGTGCGGACACCAGCTGAGGCACCCCTCTCTGCTGGAATCCCAAGGTTTACACCAATCGATTTGCAAGATACCTTGACTTACAGCTCTGTCCTGTTACTGTAAAACATTCGTTTATCTGTTTCCATGTTGGAATGTGGCATCTGAGGCACCCTGACTCTGTGTTTCCAGCTGGGGTCACTCATATCTGGTTTTGGAATAAATGAACTCTTACTGCTCTCGAGGCCGAGTACTTGCTGAGTTTGGGGAGAGAGGGAACCTTCCACTGAAGGCATCCAGGGTAAAACGGGGGAGGGAAGTCTGAGTTGCCTCCTGTCCCCGTGTGAAGTGGACACAGTAGCTCACAGGGTACTTGGAGCAGCTGCTCCCTGGCACCCCCACAGTACGGTCAGCACTCACTTCTCTACCTGTTAGAAGTTGCCCCCTTGCTTCCGGGAAGCCATTGGTAAGAAGGCTATGGACTTGAGTGGAGGCACCCTCCCCTCATCCCTTAAAGCCCAGCCATGCCTTCCCAGGGCTTATCGGCAGCCTCTGTATGGTGGCTCAACATTTAACTGATTGGAAAACAAGGCAAATGAGAGAGAGCTGTGCACAGATGCACAGCACCCTTCATCCCAGCACGCTGGAAAGAGCGAAGGAGACAGTGAAGCCTCCAGTCTCTGATTGTTTGGCTGGATAATGAGTATTACGAATTCAAAGTTTAAAAAATAAAAATGAGGGGTTTCATTTGTTTTGCTTTGTTTTTTAAGGGCTGGAGAGATGGCACAGTGACTAAGAGCATGCGCTACTTTACAGTGATCTTGATTTGGCTCCCAGCAACTACGTCAGACTGCTCACAACAGCCTGTATCTCCCAACTCCAGAGAGATCTGTCGCCTCTGGCTTCTTCAAGCATTGCAGCCATGTGCTCTGATGTGTGCATGCACAAATACAAATACAAATAAAATAAAATAGTTTTTAAATGAAGAGATACTGAGGGGAGAGGAAATAACAACACAGAGAAGGTTACCACCTTGGGGGCACATAGACAGACCACCTAGGGGGAGAAACAAAGATAGAGAAAGGTTTGGGGAGAGAGGATTTATGACTAGGTGCTGTGTTGCAATTGCCAGTGTCTGCAATGGGAGAGAACAAGGTCAGGGGTTAGGGAGGAAGGAGAGGCAGTCAGTTTCCATGCTGGGCCCCCACACTCACCATGGTAGATTAGGACACTGGAGAACCCCATGCCAGCCTCTGAGATTTGCCAGAGTCCCTGGGACAGAGTGGTGAAGATCTGGATGTGCTCAGTGGGGAGATCCAAATAGTTCAGTGAGGACCTGGAGGGGGACACTGCAGGAGACAGAGGCAGTGAGGGGGAACTGCCCACAGCACCCATCTGTATACTTTAGTGATATGGGGTGAAAGACCAACTCCCCTCTCATGGGGCACTCGTTTCTCCAGGAGCAGCAGCTGAGCCTATCTTGCCTGTAGTGGTGTCCCTTGCACCTAGCAGTGTGGCTGACAGAGACATGGAGGGGGACAAGTGGGCAGGGATGGCAATAGAATTCCCCAGTGGGGATGTTTCATCCTCTTCTCTCTTCCCCCTTTCCTTCCTCCCTCCCTTCTTCCTCCTCCCATGATGCTAGAATTCAACTGGGGCCTTGTTCGCAGTTCACACTCTCTACTTCTGAACTGCTCCAACCCCGAGCTGGTTTGTGCTGCATTGGAGGGGGCCTTGCTCCCCTAAATGGGACTATCTGAACCACCTGCCCATCTCACCTAGCTTCCTGTGCTTTGAGTCCATAGCATGCTCTTCTGGGAAGCCTGCAAAGAGAACCCTGAGATCAGTGGCCCTGGGTTGGGATGTCCCCAGCCATGGAGATTTCTTGGGTCCTAGCAGGCTATGTGATCTTGCCTGAGGAATTGAGAAACTGTGTCCCACTTTTCCCCTGCGCCTCAGGGTGCTGGCCAGTTCTGGGGCTGGAGCCCAAGTCTTAGCTATAAAGCATCTTGGCAGGTAGGCGAGAGTAGGGGAGGCGCAGAGTTACAGAACAGGTGGGCTCTGCCCAGGTTGCCCCCATAGCCTGCCAGTGAGCCTTAATACTTCCTTTGCATGTATATACAATTTTCTGGCAAGGCACCCAAATGAGATGGGAAGATGGGCCAAGGAATCTACCAATGGGCGGAGCATCTCAAGGCAAATAGGTCCCAATATCAACTGTGGAATCCAAGTGGGGGGTGTTCTCACAGAGGGACTCTTGTCTCAGTGTAGAGGGAGGAAGTGAAGGGTGTAGAGAAGGAAGGAAAAGAGGGAAGAAGGGAAGAGGGAGAGAAGGGGAGGGCTAACCCCAGAACCACATAAAGGTGGAAAAGAACTAATCCCAAAGTCATCTGACATCGACATACTCACCATAGTGTGTGTGTGCCCATACACACAACAATAGAAAGAAAGAAACCTGCAAAAGGGAGAGAGGAGAAGACGGAGGAGGGAATCTGCAGGCAGACCCTGCGTCTTCCAGCAGCAGTCTAGAAACGCCCTCCCACACATGGCAGAGAACAGAGTGAAATAGTGTGTGCAGATGTATGTGTGTATTTGTATATATGTGCACGTTTGTGTGTATATGCATACGTACACATGTCTATGCATTGTGTGTGTGTGTTCATATGTGTGCTGATGTGTGTGCACACGAACATGTGTGCGTGTGAGAGTATGTGAGTGTGCGTGGGTGTGTGCGCGGGTGTGGTGGGGGTGGAGCAGGTGAGTGGAGTATTCCAACAAGGCTCAAAGAGAGTGGTAGACACAAACTGCCATCAGGGAGAGATGCTAAGGCCAGAAGGGGGAGCAGATGCAAATTCTACTCTTAAGATTTTAGATTTTATAGTGCATGCCAGATTCCCATGCTCAGCAGTAAATAAATATTCAGGGCCTAGGGATGCACTTTAATGTAGAATTTTTGCCTGGCATGCAAAAGGCCTGGGACACAACACACACACACACACACACACACACACACACACACACACACACATACACACACAGACAGGAGATATGGCTCAGTGGTTAAGAGCACCATCTGCTCTCCCACAAGACCTGAGTTCAATTCAGGACCCGCATGATGGCTCACAACAATTTGTAACTCTTGTCTCTGGGGATCTGATGCTCTCTTCCGGCCTCTGCAGGCACCAAACGCTCATGTGGTACACAGACATACATGCAGGCAAAACACCCATAGACATAAAATAAATACATTTAAAAATGAGAAATAAGCATAAATAAGACAGTTACTTTATGTGGATGTGTGGTCAGGGCGGGCTTTCTGGAGGAAGTGAGCTAACGGCTTTGAAGGACCCAACTATGGGAAGGGTGAGAGGAAGGCATTTCAGAAACAGTGGGGTAGGCTGCCAAAGTAGGGTCCCTCTGTGATGAGCCAGAGGAGGAGGATGGACAGGCCACAAGGGCCTCTCGGATGTACCCTATGACAACTAGAGTCAGCAAAGCAGCAATGCTCTAATCTGCTTGGGAAAGCACCAATGGCCACCTGAAGAGGACAGACTAAGGAGGCAGGAGACAGGGCGGCGTTCAGAGGGTGTGTGTACTTAGTCAAGGTAATGCAGCCTATAAACATCAGATTCCGGTTCCAGCCCAGTCCTGCCTGAGGCTTTACCCACTGCTTAAAGAGATATTCCTCAGAGGCCCAGAGGGAAGCAGGGCTAGGTCACTGAGGAACAGGAGTCAAAGCATCCCACATGGACTCTGCAGGGCTCTAGAACTGTGTGCTTCCTCCCCATGGCAGGGGGTGTGGTGGGGAGGCAGGTGGAACTTAATAGAGACAACTAGGACACAGCAGGCTGCAGACAGAAAGAAGGAAGGAAGGACCGGGTCTGAGAAAGGGCAGCTGGGTCAGGGAGGGGCTCACTCACGTCTCTTCTGAGGCTTCTGTCCTGCTTCTACAGGGACCTCTATGTTCTCACCAAAGCCTTCCTCTGCTCCAATGTGCTCTACTTTGGAGAAACATCAGAGACCCAATCACAATCACAGAATCCCCAGTAAAGCCACTACTGTCCTTGCTGTGAGGAGGTGTGGCTGTCAGCCATTTCTCAGTCAGGAAGGAATGAAGGCTGAGTCTAGATCAATTTCCCCGACTTACTGAAGAGGTCCTTGCTCAGGCCCTCTAGCTGGGTATCCTGGAACACGTACTGGTCCAGTTCCGCTGCCAGACGAGGAAGCATACAATCAGTCAAAAGGTTTCCCGAGGAGGACGGTTCATGCCTCAGAGGCAGGCCGATTTCTTAGTTTGAGGCCAGCCTGGTCTACAGAGTTCCAGGACAGCCAGGGCTATGTAGAAAGATCCTGTCTTAAAGCCAAAAACTACAACGAACCAACCAAAGGGCTCCCTGAATTCTTGCTCCATGTCTAGCCTCAGGCCAAGGACCTT
This sequence comes from Uromys caudimaculatus, assembly GCA_028551405.1. Taxonomy (NCBI): domain Eukaryota; kingdom Metazoa; phylum Chordata; class Mammalia; order Rodentia; family Muridae; genus Uromys; species Uromys caudimaculatus. Next base: position 92,850,384 of record CM052710.1, on the reverse strand, counting down.
TTGGGCCGGTGCACAGTAGGGTCTCTATAAAGGTTACTGAGTATACTTTGAATGAATGAACAAACATTGCCTTTCATGTGCTTTCTGTTAGATGAGTAAAGTATATGCTCATGAAAATGTCTGCCACTGGGGTTAAGTTCAAATTCTGGTTTTATTCTCCACTAGCTCCCTTTGCTGAACAGCCTTGGGGTGGTTATTTAATGTTTCTGGTTCCTGTTTTCTCATCTGAATGAAGAGAACAAATAGTTGGTGCTATCCAGTGGTGGACAGAAATGTTAGAAGTATGTTTAAAGCGTTCGACACCCATAGGCACCCATACATGACGGTAAATTAAATGAAGCGGGAAGACATTTGCATGACATTATCAGTGTGAGCTTGTGTGTGTGTGTACTCATGTGTGTGAGTGTGTGAGTGTGTACTTGTGTGTGTGAGTGTATATACTCATGTGTGTGAGTGTGTATATGTTTGTGTGAGTGTGTGTACTCATGTGTGTGCATACTCATGTGTGTGAGTGTGTGTGTATTCATATGTGTGAGTGTAGCCATGTGTGTATGTGTGAGTGTGTGTGTGTACTCATGTGTGTGTACTCATGTGTGTATACTCATGTGTGTGTGAGTGTGTATACTCATGTGTTTGTGTTTGTACTCATGTGTGTGAGTGTGTATGTCTTTGTGAGTGTGTGTGAGTGTGAGTGTGTGTACTCATATGTGTGAGTGTGTGTGACTGTGTGAGCATGAGTGAGTGTGTGTATATTCATGCGTGTGTGACTGTGTGTGTACTCATGTGTGTGAGTGTGTATGTCTGTGTGAGTGTGTGTACTCATGAGTGTGAGTGTAAGTGTGCATGTGTGAGTGTGTGTATACTCGTGTGTGAGTGTATGTGTACTCATGTGTGTGTGAGTGTGTATGTGTGTGACTCCTATATATCAGTACCACGGAATGTGTGTAGAGGTCATAGGACAACTGGCAGGAGTCCGTTCTGTCTTTCCACTACCTGATTCCTGGGGCTTAAATTCAGTTCATCAGGCTTGGTGGCAAATGCTGTTACCCCATGGAGCTACCCTGCTGGCCCTGAATCTCTTTTTAAGGCTGGACATGCCTGATCAAACTGCTCAATTTCGGACACTTCTTTTTCATGTTTAGGTCAGGACTTGGAAGTACGGAAGCCTTGGCATGGGATTTCAGATCTGCCATCTGACTCGGCCCTGAGGCCACCTCATCTCTCTCCACCCCGATTTTCTCCTCTGTGAACAGAAGCTTCTCACATCATCGATTTCATCGGCTGTGTCGACTGCTGCAAGGGCAGCTCACTGGCTTGGGTGCTGGGGAAGGGTTTGTGGTGTGGGCTTTGTGGAAAAGAGGAGCAGAAAAAAATGAAAATGGAAGTGTAGAGCTGGATGTGGTACATGCCTCTGACCCCACACTTGGAAGGCTGAGGCTGGAGCACTGCCATGAGTTTGGGACTGGCCTGGGATACAGTTAGTTCCAGGACAGCCTGGGCTACAAAAGACCTTGTCTTAAAAACAAAATAAAACAAACAAGCAAAACGCATAGAGAAGTGGAATTAAAGCAAGGGAAGTACTGTAAAGGGACACGGTTGGCTTGGTGGCCATCAGGGAAGGGGCCTGCGTCCCTTTGTTCTCCCCCTTCCTCCTCCTCCTCCCCCCTTCTTCTTCCTCTTCCTTTTCCTCCTCCTTCCCCTCCTTCTCCTCCTCCTCCTCCTCCTCCTCCTCTTCCTCCTCCTCCTCCTCTTCTTCCTCCTCCTCCTCTTCTTCCTCCTCCTCCTCTTCTTCCTCCTCCTCCTCTTCTTCCCCCTCCTCCTCTTCTTCCTCCTCCTCTTCCTCCTCCTCCTCCTCAAAGTCCCCCCCTTCCAGCCCTGCTTGCTGACCCTAGCTGTGATTTTGGTGGGAAGGACCTAGTGAGATCAGTGAAAAAGGTTTCTTCTTCTCAGTCCTTTCTCTGGCCTCTGCCGCCTCTTTACCTATGTTGGCATAGGCCTCCCGGGTCTCTTCATCCATTTCCATGTCCTGCAACAGCTTGCTGAACTGGTCACAGTTGATGGTGTCCGTGTCTGTCTCTGCAAGGGGAAAGCCCACTGGATGAAGCCTGGGTGTCTGGGAAGAGGGGTAATGAGGAAGGAGGGTGACAGTCTCCGGTTGGGTCAGTGCAATTAGCAAGGCCAGGAGCTGTCCGTGGTTCTGACGGGCCGCCAGTGCTCTTCTCCAGCTTGCTAACTCTCTCATGCCAGCAGAAGGACTGAGAAGGCCAGGAGAGGCCCCTAGGAACAAGGCCTACCTGAGCTGAGTTCGATCTCCTCCTCCCCAGCCAGATCCATCTGGTCATAGAGGTGGTAGAGCTGTAGGGGGTCGACATCACTGTTAAGGAGTTCCAGGTAGCTGCCCTCTGGAGACCCCAGTTCCATGGTGGCACACAGACTATGGCCTGGGAGGAGAGATAAACCCAGATATGTCATTGTATGGTAGGCTAAGGCAGAGAATGAATTTCCACTGCTGCTGAGGGTTAGGGGTGGGAGGAGCACAAGGAGCAAAAGGGCTCCAGACACTAGAGAGGAGTTTGAGCCCCGTCTGTGAGGTCTTAGGCAAGTGATTTATCCTCTCTCAGCATCCATTTTCTGGAGCACAGGGAGGGAATGTTCCTGTGGAACCTTGAAAGGCCAAGGGTGGCTCTGCCATGTGATAGTCACATGGAAACCTCCAGTCAAAGAAAGCCCATGGTGCTGGGAGACCTCAGAGAAGGGTCATGGGGAGACATCAGAGAAGGGACTCTTCGCTCCCAGACTGGATCTTCTCACCAGAATGCACCCGCTTCCACTCATGCCCAGATCTCCTCAGGTCTGGGATTTCCCAATGCCTCCAGGGCCATGCTTCCTATGTTTCCACTTGCTTTGGAATTGATCACAAGTTTCTCAAATAGACCTCCTCTGCCAGCAGTTCCAAAAGGGGTGGGAGGCAGCGACGACCTTGCTCACCCCAGTGTGAAGAAGCCCGACCGAGCCCATGGAGCTCAAGAATCTGTCCACTAAGCTTCCCCACCCTGTAGCCATGCCTATGAGGGAGTTTCTAGATTGTGCTGACTGAGGTGGAAGACCCATCCTGAATATGAGCTGAGCACCAGCATTCATCTCTCTCTGCTTCTGGAGAGCAGGTGCGGTGTGACCGTCTGCCTCACACCTCTGTCACCATGCCTTCCTTACACACTGGATTTCAAACTGTGAGCCAAAACCAATGCTTCCTTAAGTTGCCCTTGCCAAGTACTTCCTCACAGCAGTGAGATGAATAACTAACACGGTGCCCCACCCCAAGCCTGCGGCACACACCCGGCTCTCCCTACACACAGGGATGGTGTCTAGTCAGAACTCCTAGGCAGCCCAAACTCCTGGAATTGGATGTCACGTGTCATCCAGGCTTCCCTTAGCTAATCATGTTCCTGTCTCTCAGATGAAGAACCAGACTAGGGTGATGGTAACAGGGCCACATCCTCTGCCACCGCCGTTTGAGAAATGAAGACGCAGGTGACAAGACAATTTCCTCTTCTGAGGAAAAGTCTGCGCACGTTGAGGGGGTGCCATTTTGGTGATTGGGCAGTGTTTTTAGATGGCCCTCTGCAAACAACCCTTCCCTGAGGCTTCCACACCTATTTGAGAAGACGTCTCAGGTGCTTTCCACCACTCATCCTTTGGGGACATTTCTGTCCCCACTACACACTACAGCAGAGGGTTTGGGTTCTGTGCGGTTCCTTTTGTTTTGACTGGGTTAATGATCATGCCGTGAGCTGAAGTGCTCAATGAATTCAGGATTTAAAGGTTCCAAGATGTCGGCAAAATGACAGCATAAATGTCAAAGTGCAGGCAGGCAGCTCCGTGGTGCTGGCAGCTGCTGCTGTGCTTTAACATATAAAGATAATGTTTTATGTGCATGTGCTTGTGTCTGTGCACGTGAGCATGTGACACATGTTGGAAGAGGGTGGTGACCGCTGTAGCCGGAGGTACAGGCAACTGTGAGCAGCTTGCTGTGGATACCAGGAACTAAACTCTGGGAGAGCAGCAAGCACCATCAACACTGAGATATCTCTCCAGCCACAGTATAGTTTGTTTGAAATGAACAATCCAGTGTTTTTGCCTCCCTGTAAGTTGTCAAAGACAGGGGTAGGGGTGTGGGTGTGGGAGTGTTAGCATTCCTTCTAAGCTCTGCCCCACAGTTATCTGGCAACAGCCAGGGATGCCTGGCTTACTATAAAAGGGACTGTTCACCCTCTCCTCCCTCTCTTACTCTCTACCCCTTCTCTCCCTGACTCCTTTCTCCTTCTCTCCCCCCTCTCTCCCCCTCCCCCTCTCTTCCCTCTCCCCCTCCCCTCCCTCTCCCCCTCCCCCTTTCCTCTCTCCCCCTCCCCCTCTCCCTCCCTCATCTCTCCCCCTCCCCCTCCCCCCTCTCTTTGTGTTCCTGGCCAGCTTCTACTCCCTCTTCTCTCTCTCTCTCTCTCTCTCTCTCTCTCTCTCTCTCTCTCTCTCTCCTCCCTTCCCAACTCCCCTCCCAATGCCCTGAATAAACACTATTCCATACTATATCCATCCTATGGCTGCATAGGCCCGCCGAGGCACCCCTCCCCCCTCACCATACCTAACTCTATCCAACATATCCTTGGCTCTTTCTTTTTTATAAAATACAGCAGCAGGGAGGGAGATCCTGGCCCAACAGCTCATGGAAGGAGATGAAGACTTAGGCCTGGGCAGAAGGAGGAAAGTGCCATAGACAAAGGAGGAAGTGACTCTTAGGCCTTGTGTCTCCTCTGTGTGAGCAGCTCAGGACCATGCACAGAGGAGAAACTGCTAGTCTCAGTGAAGACTTTCACTTCCTTCAGGGGTTTCAGGTGATCACAAGAGACAGAAGGGAACTGAGGCGTGGAAGCAATATTGAGAAGACTGGGCTGGGGTATAGCTCAGTGGTAGTGATCTTGCCTAGCATGTGAGAGGTCTTTGGTTCTGTTCCCAGTGTGTGCGTGCATGCGCGCGCGAGCACACACACACACACACACACACACACACACACACACACACACACACACACACACACTCTGTGGGAAAGCAGTGCTGAGGGACTTTGGAATCTGGAGGACAATGGGAGGTCTGGGCATTTCCTCTGAAAGCAGGAAGATGGGAAGAGCTGTGTGTGAGAAGCTTCACATCAGGAACACCTGGAAACAAGGCTATTGTTTGGCCCAGATCACCTCTATGAATGCAGGTTAAAGTATGGCTTCAAAACTGGGGCTTGAATCAGATCCGTGATATTAGTAGTTTTGTTTCCCAAGCTAATGAGTGTGTTCGAGTGTGTGTGTGTGTGAGCCCACAACATTTGTGCACGTGGCCATCACAATGTTTCTATACAATAGCTCCAGCTCCTGACTGTCCTCTCCTGGCCAGTACTTCTCATAGTTATGGCTTCTTCAGCTGCTCGTTTCCACCTCTTTCCTTGAAGGCTGTCTGAGGTCCTTCTGGCTTGGCCTGCTTCAGGAGATGGCTTAGGATGTAGGATCAATGGGATGGGACAGTCGGAGTGAGAGGCTTGAAGCTGGGAGGGGGCTAGCCTGAGGACCACAACTGTCCCGAGACACAGGGATGGTACAGGGAACACCAGAGCTGCAGCTATGTGATGCTGGGCTCCCAGCCCAGCTCGCTGGGGGAAGGTGGCTAAGGGATCTGAGATGCAGTCACATATGGTTGTCCTCAGTCTATTACCAAGCTTACTCCATGTCACAGTACCCTCAACCATCTTGGCATTTCTGTCCCAGCTCCCTAGCTCCCCCAGGCTCAGAGCAGCCAGCCAGTCTATGGGAAAACACAGTAAGTAGAAAAACTGGAAATAGATTTAGCTTTGGTCCCTGGCAGCAAGCCACAGGGCTTTTCCATGGTGGAGGTGGGGCAGAAGAAGCCGGGGCAGCCAAGACATGGGGGCAGCTAAGTTCACAACAGTCCAGTATCACAGGATTAATACAAGCGTCACGCTGCTCTGGCAAGGAATGTGACTCCGGGAAAACCCCTTCCTGTCTCCACTTCCTAGGGCTGTCATCTGTTAAATAGAGAGGTGTAGTAGAACAGTGGCTTTCAAGTGACATTTTACAAGAATTCCAGATCCTTTAACAAGTGAGAAAAGGTTGTTGTCTGAAAGGACATGGAGGGGCCCAGAACCTCTTTTTCCCTAAGAGGGGCTCCACACAGCAGTCTGTGGTCATACAGGTCTGAAATCCCAGCTGCTCAAGAACCTGGGGCAGGAGGATCATGAATTTGAGGGCAACTTGGGCTTTGTAGTAAGAGCCTGTCGGCAACAGCATCAAAACTGGTGGAAGAATCCTGTAACATTGGTTTTGAGTGGCGGCAGGAAGGTTGAGGTTCAAGGCCAGTCTGGGGTTGTATAACACAAAGTAAAATCGGAGTTGGGATATATGCAGCAGTCACTCAACCTGAAGGAGGCCCTGGGTTCTATCCCCAGGACTGCAAGACAAAAGCAAACAGAACCCGACTTGTATAGCTCCAACTTCACCTCCTTCAGGAGAAGCAAGAGGGGTCTGATGGCTGCCAGAAGCTGGCAGAGACAGGACTGAACCGGTAATAGAGCTGCAGTTTACAGGGCTGTGAAACCACTCTGGAAGACACAGCCATTATAGACACGCATCACCACAGCTTGTCCAAACACATGGGATGCATCCTACCAAGACAGCCCAAACGTTGGACTTTGAATTTCAAGTGATAATGTGGCATTACTGCAGCCTGAAAGGCAGCAGCTGAGGAGACTACACCTTCATGGATATAGTAAGCAGGAAAAAACATCTCTGCAGCTTCTGTTAAATATTGTTGCAACCCTAAAAATATTTTTACAAAAACAAACAAGCAAGCAAACAAGCAAACTAAGAAGAGCATGGCTCAGTCAGTAAAATGCCTTGTAAGAGCTAAAGCCTGAGTTTGGATCTCCAGGACCCACATAAAAAGCAAGGTGGTGTGTCTTATTCATAGTACTTGGACAGGGGTACAGGCAGATCCCCAGAACTCACTGGTCAGTCAGCATAGCTAAGTAATGACCTCCAGGTTCAGTGAGAGACCTTGTTAAAATAATAAGATACACATATGCTGCTACTCTTCCGTCTGCATGCAGATATGTACATACAGACACCATAACACACACACACACACACACACACACACACAGAGAGAGAGAGAGAGAGAGAGAGAGAGAGAGAGAGAGAGAGAGAGATATGGACGGGTTCCTGGAGCATACTGGCCAGCTACCTAGCCTTATCAGTGAGACCAAGATTCCAGCAAGAGACACTAAATCAAAAATAAAGGTAGATAGCTCCTGAGGAATGACACTCAACGTTGATCTCTGCCACACGTACAAGCACACATGTACACATTTAAAAAAGGAAAAAAGAAAAGAAAGACAAGCAAACAAGGAAAAAGAAGGGAGGGAGGAAAGAAGAAAAGGAGAAAGAAAAAGGAAGAGGGAAGAAGAGAGAGGAGAGACAGAATAGAGAGACAGACAGACAGACACAACAACCATTTCACAGAACAGCTCAAGCACAGCCCAGTGTGCTCTGACTTAGTGCAGTCAGCCTATGTGGATGCTGGAATACCATCCAGGTTCGCCCTAGAGGACAGTGTGTGGGTCGACCAGAAGCATGTGGTTCCCAATAGTTCTCCCTTGGAATAACCAAAGGCACACCACTTCTCCAGATGATGTCTTTCAGAATTCATAGGCAGTCGCCTAACCTTAGCTTGCTGGCACTCAGAGGTGGAGAAAGTCAGGCTAGAAGAGAGTCACTAGGTGGGCTCTTCAAGCTGGGTTAGCCGCTTTCTCAGAAGAGGAACTGCCCTGAGCAGTACACTGACTCCATCTTGCCACATAACACCCTCTGTCACACTAAGGTGCAGCAGGAAGGCCCCTGACAGGTGTCCAGTCCCACCTTCATCTCTCCAGCACTCAGACTTTAAGGTTAACTTAGCTCTACCCAACTGTGACACCAGTGGTGGCTGACCCAAGCAGAGGCTCACACAGGGTACAAAGATCTCGTTGTTGCCTCACTTTAATGTGAGACATTGCTGAGAGTCAGCAATAAGGCTCCTTGGGGATTGGCTGTGATCTGCATAGTGACCTCACTGCAGCCGCACTCTCCCTCCATCCAGGTCTGCCTCTGTCCCCCAGAGCACCTCACTCTGAGCCCAGGCAGCCTTGATATGGACATCTCCAGCTCAGTGCTGGGTTCCATGATAGTCTCACCTCTGATCATTTTTTTAAATATTTTTTTTCTGAATATGACCTGCAAATTATATGGGATCCCACAAAAGGCACCATTGTGGCTACTCTAGCTAAGCCTCCTCCACATGGGCTCTGAGCCCTGAGTGGAAACACCCACTGTACTGGCTAGTTTTGTGTGTCAACTTGACACAAGCTGAACTTATCACAGAGAAAGTTGTTTCAGTTGAGGTAATGCCTCCATGAGATCCAGCTGTAAGGCATTTTCTCAATTAGTGATCAAGGGGGGAGGGCCCCTTGTGAGTGGTACCATCTGTGGGCTGGTAGTCTTGAGTTCTATAAGAGCGCCAGCTGAGCAAGCCAGGAGAAGCAAGCCAGTAAGGAACATCCCTCCATGGCCTCTGCATCAGCTCCTGCTTCCTGACCTGCTTGAGTTCCAGTCCTGGCTTCCTTTGGTGATGAACAGCAGTGTGGAAGTGTAAGCTGAATAAACCCTTTCCTCCCCAACTTGCTTCTTGGTCATGATGTTTGTGCAGGAATAGAGACCCTGACTAAGACACCCACTGAACCACAACTTGGAAGATTTGTCCACAGATGGGACAAATGCAGCCTTACAGGTACTGGTACATGGCAGGCATCTGGGGTCTAGGACAGGAAGAAGAGGAACAGCCAGAGGAACAGAGGCAGCCATCTGTACTTTCCATAACAAGAGCGCCTTCCCAGCTCCAGGCAGCCTAACAAGTCTAAACATTCTGCAGGTGGTTGGTTGCTGTGCCTTGGAAAGAAAATGCAGCATATTTTTCTTAGAAAGAAACCCAAGCCAGATGCTGAGCATAGAGAAGACGATCCTATGTCTGCAGTTTAGCAAAGCACGGTCCAAAGCTCCAGTCCTCAGCCTGATGTGAATTAGGAGTGCTTTCGGGGAGCTTGTGGTGGAGACCCAAGACTGTCAGAGAAGGGCTCTAACAAACCTGAGCATGGCTAACAGCACTGGCGGGTCTTGCCCTCCCGGATTCCCTCTTCCTTGTTGAATGAACCATTAGATCAACAATTTGAGAGCCATGAAAGTCCATTTGTTCCCTTATTTGGCTACTTCCTTATGCCTAACTCATTCCTGAGGCTGACCACCAAAGTCCAGACCATCAAAGTGCGTTATTTGGCTATACGGACTAATATATCCAATCAAGACGCAGCTAACACAGACTCCCCCTCTTTCTCCTTAAAAACTACTTCTGCAGGGACACCTGCTGCTGTCTTTGCCCAATCCAGAGACAGTCCCCACCCCCACCCCACTGCAACTGCTTGTCTCTTCCAGGGTACATGGGTGGGTCTTCTCTGTGCTGAGAGTTTGGCATGCAGTGTTTTCTGCGCTTACTCGGAGGTCTCAGCCTTGACCTTGCACAAATATCCAAGAGCAGGGGTCACACATGCAACATGCCTATCACAGGCTCTGCAGCCGAGCCCAGCATCTTCGCTTTTTGTGAGTTTTGTTATTTGACTGTTTTTGTTTTAAAAGACAGGGTCAGGCTATGTTCTATGCCAGTCTGGTCCAGAATTCACAGCCATCCTCCTGCCTCAGTCTACTGAGTGCTGGATTACAGGTGTGCCCTGACATACTTGGCACCTGGTATGATGCTTTCTGGTGGTTAGGGGATCCTCTTTGGGCTTTGATGCCTGACAAGTCTGAAAGCATCATCCCTGTCATTTAATATGCGTCTCTCCCTCTCAGGGTGTAAATACTGTTAGCGTTTCTTCTAGTCTCCGCCCCCCAGTTACTTGGCAACAGCCAGGTACACCTGCTGCTTGCCCCCTCCTCTCTCTCTTGCTCTCCGCCCCTTCTCTCTCCATTCCCCTCCCCACTCTCTCTCTACGTGCACCCCCCCTCTCTCCCTCCTCCCTCAACTCCCCTCCCCATGCCCTAAATAAACTCTGTGGGAAGGGATGCCTCAGCGCGGGGCCATAGAGGCTCCCCCTCCACTTCACCATACTGTGCCTCTACCAAACATATCCCTAGCTTCCTTTCCTTTTTTAAATAAAATATAATTACTAAATCGCAACCCCTTTCGCTTGTGGTGGGAGTAGGGAATCTAGAGTCCTGTGGATACCAGACTAGAGTTGTGTCACTGAGCTAAGTCACTGGGCCTTGGTTTTTGTGTTTGGCTTCCTTGGGGGGTACTTTTTGTTTTGCTTCTGAGATAGGGTCTTCCAGGGGTCAACCTGGAACTTGATCCCCTTGCTTCAACCTCTCAAGCGTTGCTTACCAGTGAGCACTGACCCAGCATTCCCCACAATGCTCCTCACCTCACACTTGCTCCCTACTGATGCTGAATAACAAGAGAGGCCTTGGCTGAAGAGACGGCTCAGTGGTTAGGGGCACTTGCTCCTCTAGCAGAGTTTGGATACCAGCACCCGTGTCAGCTCACTCACAGCTCTCTGCAACTCCAGCTCCAGAGCATCAAACGCCTTTGACCTCTGCAGTCACCTACAGTCACATGCTCTTGCCCACATGGACACACACCTATGCATAGTTATTTCCAAGGTCATAAATCTGTCCCCTTGACAAGCAGCCTCCAGTGCTTATCTTGCCTGGCCCCTTCCACATTCTGTTGTTTTCCATACTTCCCCTAAGCCGGAAACCCCAGAGGCACACCGGATACCTCTCCCATTCTTCTGGCTTTATTTTTGGAAGTTTCTCAGCGGCCTTCTTTGGCTGTTGACTCCATGTACTGGCCTATCCCTTCCTGGATTTCTCTACAGCTTCTTGTTTCTTTCCTCTAGCTCTCACCTGGCCTGCCGGGCCTGTTGTTTTGACAAGACCTAATTAAGTTACCTTAGCATCTTCTATATACTAATACTTTGAAGAAACAGAAATGTGGGGTTTATTGTTTGGAATATTTGTTATCGTTGTAGTAGTAATAGTAGTAGTAGCAGTAGTAATAGTAGTATTTTGAGATATGGTCTCACTATTTAATCTTGGCTATCCTGGAACCCACTAAATGACCAGGCTGGCCTTGAACTCTCAGAGATACACCTGCCTCTGTTACCCAAGACCTGGGATTAAAGGCCTGAGCTACTCTACCAGGTTGTTGAGGGTGTGTGTCTTTATTTGTTTGTTTAAGCAAGAGTCTCAGTGAGCCTCCTGTGTGCTGGGGTTACAAATGTGTGTGGCTCAAATATGCTTATCTTACAAGAAAGCTACTTGGGTGTTAGAGATGACTCAGCCAATAAAGGGGATCTCCAGGACCCACACCCTGGAAGGAGAGAATTGACTCCCACAGGATGTCCTGTGACCTGCACAGGCATGCATGCCATGGGTTTAGCGTCCCTACCCAACACAAGCAAACAAATCAGCAAATGTAAAAAAATAAATAAATGAAAGAAATCTAGCTGGGTGTGGTGGCTCACACCATACCCCTAGTGCCCTAGAGGTGGAGGCAGAAGACAGTAGTGAGTATGAAGCCATTTGTGGTTCACAAGAAAGAAAAGGCTTTTCTCCTCCTCCTCCTCCTCCTCCTCCTCCTCCTCCTCCTCCTCCTCCTCCTCCTTCTCCTCCTCCTCCTCCTCCTTCTCCTTCTCCCTCTTCAAAATAGCTTTTTAAAATTAAAAGCAATTAGCCAAACAGATTCTTTGACGTCAATATTTAAAGGTAGCAACATTAAAAATAGTCCACAAGCTTCTGGGCACGGTGGTGTACACTTGTAATGCTGGCACTTGGGTGAGGCAGAGGCAGGTGATTGCAAGCTTGGGGTACAGAGAACCTGATACCCTAAGATCTCAAAATTATAACCCAAACAACTACAAACACAACAAAAAAACAAAACAAGAAATAGTTCACAGGCTGAAGCAAGCTGAGCCCCACCAACACTGCCCAGGCACACAACACATGGCCTCCCTGTTAGAATATTCTCTGCCATTGTGTTCAGACTGGGGGTGCAGCAGGGATGAACCCTGAGTTGTGCTAACAGAGGAAGCCAGACACTGATCAGCTGCACTTACAAGACACTTAGAGCATTCAGAACCAGTGAACCAGGTGGTAGGTGGAAGTCACCAGGAACCAGGAGAAGGGGAGTTACTGCTTCAGTGTCCAGAGTTTCCATCTTGGAGGGTGGAAAGTTCTAGAAAGAGAGGTAGCGATGGTCCAAGGACACTACAAACATGCTCACTAGTAAATGTATGCTGCGTATTTTCACCATGATTTTATGAAAACACTTTCTATTACTGCCTTGAATGGCCAGGAAACAATGATGCCACCTGCCACCAAAGCAAACTAAAATCTCTGTCCCCTCAGACTGTCTTTGCTGTTCTCCCAAGCTTCTTCTCTATGCCTGCTCAGAACCCTCAGCATTCATGGAAGGTCACATCAGCTTCCCAGGCAGTAGACAGGGTTCTCGGGAGATCTGGGTTCAAATCCTGACTAAGCTCAACAGCTTGCTATATGGCCTTTGGCAAAACAAAATCAAATATAAACATATCAATCAATAAGTGTTATAATATATGCCATTATAGATTATGTGCATATAAAATTATTACATATTACTTGATAATCTGTATAAAGTATATTAACATATGTGAATATATTAACACGTCTTTAGAAACAGTAACAAAGATCACTTCTCTGGACTCAGTTTCCACAGATCACATAGATAGTAAAGAAGTGACATACATTAGTGCCTCTCCTTGAAATTAACGAGAATCACTGGGGAGAGGTGGTTTAATTCAGGATCCCAGGCTCTGTACCCAGGGAACATGCAGAGGACAGAAGGGGGGGTGGATTGGCATCCAGGACCTGCCAGAGATCTTGGGGGAGGGGCCTGGTACTGGAGAACAGGGCCTGGGCGGAGCTAGGGACCTTGAGTGAGTCTGAGGACCCTGTGGCCCTGGGACCTTTCATCAAAGGCCTCCCAGAAGATTTCCAAAGCTTGGGCTACTGGAACCTCCTGTTTGGTCATCTCTGGGGGCCCCTCTTCACCCACATTCAAGCCTCCAAGAAAGCAGCTTTTGTAGTCAGAAGGGGACGCTCTTTGGCTACACCAGGCTATAGAGGAGGAAAATCCCATTATCTAAATCTGCCTGAGAAGTTGTATTTATTTAATTTGGAAACACAGTTAAGACTTTGCTCGGAAGTGAGGAACTCCAGACATTGATAGGTGGAGAGCCATACTGTGGGGGTATAGGTTCGTGAGGCCTGGAGTGGAGAAAGGCACTGTAGGCCTCTGTAGGAGGAGGGTACATGGTTAGGGTACCACTCAAAGCTAGGCATAGTGGTTACAGTTCTCACTGTCTGGGTCACCAGGAGAACTCTACCTACCTGCTTTCAGCACTCAGCAACTCTCCTTAAAGGATATGACAAAGTAAGACGGATGCCTCCACCTCTCTCCATAGATGGTCAATAAGTGTACCCTAAGGTGTCTCTGTGTCAAGTCCCCACAAGAAGGACCCTGTACCCAGACTCCAGAGTCAGAGGTGGTCTGTCCCAACACACAAATGAACGTCCAGTGAAGGGCGGCCCCTGGCTCAAGGTCTTGGGCATCTCTGCGCTCTCCGTAGATGTTGGGGACAGATAGAGTAGTGCACGTCTGCCCCCCTCCCCAATTCCCCGTTTGAGTCCCAGAATGGCAGACACTCCTGCAAGTGTGTCCTGCCTTCATTGCTAGCTCTGCACATAGCCTCGGAGTTCTGGCTCCCAGCTCCCTGTTCCCAGGTCCTGCGTACAGTCCTTCCAGGATCCAAGAAGCCTCTCTACCTCCTGCATACCCATCCAGCATTTTTCAGCCCCGCTGTCTGACCTCGGGCAACTAGTTGCTAGCCTCAGATTCCCAGCCTAACTTTAGCGACTGCAAAGAGGATCTTGGAAACACCTACCTCGGCTGTGCCTGAGCTCCTGCGTGCTACCAGTAGTCTCCCTGACGCCAGCTCCCTGGCTCCTCGGAGCTTGGGGCGGGCAGTCTCCTGGCAGCTACCTCACAAATAGGGAGTATCTGCGGCGATTTTTTCCACTTTCATTTTCTATCTACCCCTTCAGCTTTGGGCCAAAGACAGAGCTAACTAAGCAGGAACCCCTCCTCCCCCGAAAAGTGATCTCCACACGTGCTTTCTCAGAAGTATCCACATGCAGCCCAAGTTTGCTTGGGCTGAATGTTCCCAGAGGAACCCTCCCTCCACGCAGATTTCACTTAGACCAGTCCCTGCTCAGGAGATTTGACTGCAGATTTGAGCCAGTAGAGCTGAATTCCAGGTGGGTGTTTGGTTTGCAAGCCACCTCATCTACATCCCTGGTGGCCCTCTATTTTGCTCTAGCTCAGCCCAACCACAGAGAAAGGCAAGCTGCCCCTTGAGATCTGAGAGCCACTAGCGAAGCTCTTAGATCCGCTGCTTTCCCAGGAGAGATCATGTCCCTTTCTCAAGCCCAGATTTCCTCATCTGCAGCTGACGGACTGAGTCAAATTGGCCCCTGACACCCCTCTCCCACCCAGAACCTCCCACTGCATGGCCATGGAACTGAGCTGGGACACTTGTCACCATGATTTAAGTGGCATATTTCAGGATAGTCTGAGTAAAGGGATCCCACCCCTTTTAACCAACATTACACTGGGGACCTCTGATGACAGTGGTTACTACATGGTAGCAGATGCTGTTGAATTCTAGCCATTAGCCTACTACACAGACATCCCCTGAGCCCATTGTGTGGTGGCTGAGGAAAACTGAAACTAAGAGGCTGGCAGTGGTTCAAAGGTGCAACACGAATGCAGCCAAGAGTGTAGCTAGGGGGTAAGGCCACCACGCTGTCTTCAAAGCAGGTGCCACACCAAACACCACCTGCACCCACTCTCAAAAACCACTTGGAGACTAGAGAGAATAAAATCTGCCACAGACTCTTTGCTTACTAGACACACCACAGGCTTAATTACATTTTGGGAGTGCCAAGCTTCCCAGGAATGGGATGGAGGTCTCCTATAAAGGTGCACCTCAGTTTACCCAAAGACAGATCTAGGCTTGAGAGGTAGCTCGAGGGTAGAGAGCTTGTCAAGCATGCACAAGGTTCTAGGTTCAGTCTCCTTAGGGAAGAGAAGGAAGAGGAAGAGAAGCCAATGATACACTAAGTAGCCCCAAAACCTTGGTGGGGCTGAGAGCTGCCAGCAGAGACTCCTGGAAGTCTGAGTGCAGATAAAACCTCTTTTAGGAATGCTGGAACCACCCAAGACCTCAGTGTGCTTATGAAAGCGTTAGTCTTAACCATGGTCTCTAGTCGACCCTTTACCTTGCAACTCCGGGAGGTAAGACCCAGAAGAGCCAGGGACCAGGCAGCGCATGACGTAGAGAGTGGAGTGAGGCAGCAAAGTCTGTGGTCCAGCTGCCCCTCCTGGTGTGCCAGTCGTGTCCAAGAAGGGCCTCAGATGCCCAGGTGAGAAGCAGACAGCCTCATTCCTCACATGCCTCCCTGCCCCAGTTAGGAGCCCAGAGCCTACCAAGCTCAGCTATCATGCAAAGCAAGCAAGCAAGGGACCAACTGAAAGTTCTCCACAGCAATGTAGCCCACACGGCTCATATCCTGTGTTTGGATACCCTCTAATTTGCCCATGCTCCCTTAGCCACCACAGCTTCTTATGTTAATTTCGGTTCCTTCTTGTGGGCCAAATTGGGTGACCACAGAATGCTGCACCTCTGCTAAGACACTGAAATGATAATTGCAATGGACATATGATCTTCTGCAGCACAGGGCCTGCATCAGACTCCAGTACATGCCCCCATGATAACAAAGAGACGTTAGGAACGTGGTGAGCTCCAGCTTCTGCTCACAGCAAACTGCTTTGAATTTCTCTGGATGTACCATCGTCTTTTATTCCAACAGGAACTAAAACCCAAGTTTCACCCGGAGTGTTGACTCTAATTCAGTAGCCTGAGAGCTGGCTGTTTCAGGGCTGTGGTGATAAGTAACATCGACTCACGCAAGGGAGAGAGTGAGTACCTCTCCACCCTGCCCACCCTTCAGGTGACATCAGTGAGAAAGCTTCAACCTGGAGCTCCTCTGTTTTTAAGGCTTCTCAACACATGAGGAAGCAGTATCTGGCTTGAATCGAATACCATAGCTCTAGTATTATCTTTAAAAACCACGTGCTGGGGCTGGGGCTGTAGCTTGATTGGTAGAGTCCTTGCCTAACCTGACAAGGCCCTGGGTTTAATCCGCAGCACCACACAAACCGGATGTGGTCAGGCATACCTGTAATCCCAGAGTGTAGGATGTGGAACCAATAGAACCAAAACCTTCAGGTCCCCCTCAGTGCTGCAGAGAACTGGAGACCAACCTGACTATCTAAGACCCTGCCTGAAAACAAACCAATAATGCTGCGATTTGGGCACGTTCCCCTCCTTGTGGCGGGAAATACAACTTTCTTTGAAAATGAGTTACATGTGGGAGTGGTTTGGGAAAACATGTCAAGTAAATGCTAGCGTGGTGGTATACAGAAAAGGTGAGGACTGTGAAGTTGGTGGTGAAGTGGATGGATTCTGGGGGCCAGCCAGGGAGACAAAGGGTGGTTTGGCTGCTCCTGGCAGGTATAATACCGTAGACCCACCAACCCATCTGAGCCTTTGTTTCCCTGTGTGTGAAATATGTGTAATAATTGTAGTTGTATGGTGACAGTTTTAAAGTCATCATCACTGCTTGCAAAAGTCCCAAGAAGGAAGTAGACAGACAAATGAGACATGCTAGGAGTCAATTTGAAACCGTCGTTGTTTGACGAGAAAACACAGTTAGTAGTAGAAATCACACGATGCCCCAGTCCTGTCCTCATGACAGTATGTCACCGAGACATGTGGTGTCCGTTGCTCTGCTCTTCTGAGACACATGGAGATTCCTTCTTGTTTTTACCAGCAGCTAGTTCTGATGGCCCCAACTGCCCTAGACTTGCATCACTGAGAAGGGTCTGTGCTACAATGGGGTTCAGCCTGAATATACCTGGCTGGCAACAGCGCCTCTTACCTGTGCTGTTACCTGGTCTCCCCACATCCTTTCTGACACCCCTAGACCCACTTCCACAAGAACTAAGTAGAAGCATTCTCCTGTCTGCAGATGACTTCTGAGCAGGACAGCCTTAGTGCCATATATGCTCAGCAAGTACCAGCTACAGCTTATCAGCACCCAGCAGGGAGGTGTTGGAGGTGCCCCAGCTTGGGCCCATCTGGGGCCAGTGGAGATTGAGAAATACGAGGGAGGATACAGTATAGCTTAGACAGCAAAGTGTTGCCCCATGATGAGGTGGACAGAGATGAGGAATGGGAAGGAAGCTAGCGCGGGGCATCCTCTTCCTTAAAGCACCTATTTGGGAACGGGGAAGATGCACCATTGGCAAAGTGTGTGCTGCACAAACATGAGGACCTGAGCTCAGACCCCAGCATGCTAAAATTGCCATGGTGCCCTGCACCTGTGATCTAGAGCTGGAGGATCCCTGGGGCTTGCTGAACAGTCAGTACGCTCCAGTCAGTAAGTCTAGTGAGAATCTGTCTCAAAGGTAAAAGAGATTGAAGGACATCAATGGTGTCCTCCATACAAAGGCACACACATGTGCCTGCGCACACGCCTGC
This sequence comes from Uromys caudimaculatus, assembly GCA_028551405.1. Taxonomy (NCBI): domain Eukaryota; kingdom Metazoa; phylum Chordata; class Mammalia; order Rodentia; family Muridae; genus Uromys; species Uromys caudimaculatus. Next base: position 92,832,542 of record CM052710.1, on the reverse strand, counting down.
TCCCCAAACATGTATAGATGTACAAACATGTACATGTATGCACCCTTGCCACCCCAGGACACACACACACACACACACACACACACACACACACACACACATACACACGATTCTGGAATTGTCTGAAAGAATGGATGGCAGTTCGTGTTTTGGTGATCAAGGCTGGCTTGAATCCCAAGTGGATAAAGATGCTGTAAGCACCTTGCATGGTGGTCGTTGATAAGCACATAATTCCCAAGGGAGCTAAATAAGTGACCGAGGAGAATGAGGTAAGAAAAGAAGATAAAAGATGAAGGGTAAGTGACTAGCTAGGATATAGGTGGTAGGTGAGAGTGTAGCCTCTAGTGGAGGGTACCTGGATACCCTGATGGGATGGTAGGCAGCCAAGTTCCTGCATAAATATACACAGATGAGTGAAAGACAAATAGAAAGACTAATGAATTGGACGAGGCAATACGAGTCATAAATAGATTAGTGGAGCAATAGATTGGAGTAGGTGGGGTCTGAAGAAGGTGGGCTGGAGAGACACGGGAATGGCCAGGAGGTGACTAGAAGGAAGTGTGGATGATAAATACGATGCCAGGTGAGCCACTCAAAGCAATAGCAACAGAATCAGAAATAGTCCCTAGCTGGGTCAGGTGCCAACTTCTGGGGCAAGAGGATACACAGCAGCTGGCTGGGAAAATTCTCGGTGAAGCGCCAACTTCCGCTACAGGCACTTCTCCTTTGGGGTTCCTGGGAGTGAAAGGACCACAGGCTAACGTAACTGCTGGGAGGCAGGCTGAACTGAGTCCTCTCTGAAGCCTACCCACTTCCAGGAGGCTGGGAGCAGGGCAGGAGCTGGAATAGACACCTGGGAGAAAGAGGGAGGAGTCTGGAGGATGGAGGAAGCCAGGATCTGTGCAGTTCCTTCATCCTAACCTCCAAATGAGGAAGGAAGCTGGTGGCAATGTCTCTTTCCAATAAATCAGATGGCATCCTAGAAGGAGCCATTATGCTGTGGCTTACAGAACAGAATCCACATGAGGAAATCCCAGAGGCACCAAAACAGAGTATTGCAGTATTCTAGTATTCAGAACAGAATAGGGTGCAAACAAAACCAGCCCGGAATCAGAAGCCTGGAAGGGATGTCCTGCAGCCCAGAGAAAGGAGATCAAAAGACCTGGCTCAGGGACAAAATGTGAGGTTGGAGCTGTCCTCTCCTGTTCACACCAGACCATGGGTCCCCTAAGACACTAGCCGTGATGTCTCTGAGTCAGAAGCAGCCTCATGTGACTGAGAATGTTTATGTCTCACATGGGATGCTGTCCCCAAACCCACATAACAGTGACTCTGTGACTATAATTTAACAGTTAGTTCTTCATCAGGAACCCCCTAGCTTTCCCTTCCCTGGCCTGTGACTACCCTTGCAGGGGCTGTCATCTCTAGCTGCTTGACTTTTGTCTGGGGGTCTACTTCCATTGAATTCCCTCAGGATGGGACCATGAACTCCAGACTCACTGGAGCTGTATACACAGGTGCACACAGGCTGCTCTATGTAGATCAGAGCCAGCCTCTGTAAATTACCAATTTGTATGAACATAACACTGTTTAAAGAAGGTACTGCCATGACAGAAACCTTCAGAGGCAGGTGCACCAGGTGCACCTGCCTAGCCTAACAGTTAATTGCCTATAATTTTTATTTCCTTGACCAAGAAAATTCCCCCTTAGTTCTATATGACTAAAAGCAAAATACATACAGGTCAGAAATCAGATGAATATTTAAAATGATACTTCAAATACATGTTAATAGCTTTATGTTCATACAAGTTGGTAATTTGCTGATGTGCCTGTACAATATTTTGTACACCACTGTCATAGTCCAATCTACTTCTTTCATTGGTACTTTGTGTAGCATACTGAACCTATATATTGGGCATATGAGACGTACCATGATTAAAACATAACCTTGTGTCTGTGTGGAGCTTCTTCACAAACAATAAGCAACATACGACACACACAAATAAATTATATAGACGGTGAAAAAATGCCAGTCTAGACAAAGGCTTGGGGTGTGTGTGTGTGTGTGTGTGTGTGTGTGTGTGTGTGTGTGTAGGACTCAAGCCCCAGTCTGAGGCAGAGCTGGAGGGCAGGAAGAGAGCACAGCCAAAGGCATTATGCTTCTCTGTCTCCCAGCCCCAGAGGATCACACCCTGAAGCTACTTCCACTTTCTAAAGTCACGTGAGATCCAAAACAAAATATTAAACCCCAAGGGAGGAAATGGAATAATAAATTAAAAAGGAACCAGTATACTCAGAACAAAGAGGGGATCCAGGGGCTGAGGTGCAGCGCAGCTGAGGGAGAAAGCTTCCCCTGGTGGATGTCCAGATAAAGAGGGAGTCTCACTGCTCCCCAGGACTACAGTCCCAGTAGAACCACACTGGCTGCTTGCACCCTGATGGAAATCCAGAGAGATGAGAGGGACTAAAGGTTCCCCATCATGTCCATGTTAAGAGGGAGAAAATAAAAGCTGTATTCAGGAGAGAAAAGATACCACCAACCTGAGAATTTATACACAAGAGCAGCCAACCCAGTGATATAAATAATGCGTATGTCTTAGCAGAAACACGGGCAAGTCCAGCATTGTCTAGTGCATGGTATGTATATATATATATATATCCTGTCCCAGCCGGATCAAGGAGCACAGCTTGTCTGCCTTCCAAACTGGTCTCTGCCACTTCCTATCCTGAGACATTTAGCTCATCTCTGCTTTGTGCACTAGATGAGGGATACATGCATTCAAAGGGCTGGGATGGGTGGGAGAGCCAGGCAGGGTGTGCTAGTGTGTGTGTGTGTGTGTGTGTGTGTGTGTGTGTGTGTGTGTGTGTGTGTGAGGGAGGGAGGAGAACTGCAGGGAGTAGCTTATGTTTCCAAGTTGAAGGGACCAACAGGGCTGGAACCTGTGACCCCAGCACCAGGACAGCACACATGGAAGACAGAACAACCTCTGACCTCAGAGAGTATCTCTTTCTCCTGAGAAGGAAGCTGGAGGAGTGAGGGACCGGAGGGATGGAGCAGAGGCAGTCAGTACTGGCTTCTCTCCTGACTTAAGCAGAAGCAGGCCGGGCTGGGGCTCAGTGGTGAAGCACACGCTTGGCACACACAAAGCCCTGACTTCCACACTCAGCACCCAAGACAGCAAACAATACAACGCATTTGATTGTTAGCAGTGGTGCCCTTAAAACCAAGACACTGGGACAGGTGAGGGGACCTAGTGGGTAAAGCTGCTGACCACCTGAGTTCAAGTCTGGAACACACATGGAAGGAGAGAACCAACTCCCACAAGTGTCCCTCCACACACATGCTGTAACTCCCTCACAAAGAAATAAATGTAATAAAAAATCAAGACACTCATTCTCTCTCCTTGTGGGCTGGGTCTATTTCTCCATGTCTCTCTCTGTCTCTGTCTCTGTCTCTGTCTCTTTTCATTTTCATGCCTTCTGGTTCTCTTATATTTCTTCTTCTTCCCTCTTGGCCCACCTGGGCATCTCTGGTTTTCTTTTTCTCTATCCCTTTGTTTCTCTCTCTCTCTCTCTCTCTCTCTCTCTCTCTCTCTCTCTCTCACACACACACACACACACACACAGTTGCACACACACAAATGCACTGCTCTCTGATCTCCGACTCTTTAGCCCCTCATTTCCATGACTCTCCCGTCCTCCTCCTCCTCCTCCTCCTCCTCCTCCTCCTCTTTTTGAGACAGGGTTTCACGTAGCCCCGGCTGTTCTCACTATACAGCCAAGGATGAGCTTGGATTTGTAATTCTCCTGATTCTGTCTCCCAAGTCCTGAGATTATGATTTTGAACTACTACTTCCCATTTCAGCAGTGCTGGACTCAAACCCAGCACTCTGTCGGTCCAGGGCAAGAGCCGGGCAATGGTGGCACATCGTCCCAACTGTGCTGTGTTCCCAGATACAGTTTCTCTATTTTTGACACGAAGTGACTAATTTTATCTCTTCCTGTCTTCCCAATAGGTGGTGTGTCTGTTGGAAGCAGGAGTTCCCCTGTCCACTGTACACCTTGGAGCCTACTGTTGATGGCGCTTAGGCATGGACTAAGCAGGTAGTCTGCAGTATGCCCTGAGGTTGCTCTATCGTCGTGGGAAGCATGCTATGTGCTTGCACCCAGCCACCCAGGTTTCACAAAAGCTCACCCTGTATCCTTCACACAGACTTTCCTTTCAGAGAGAGGACACCTTAGGGCTGGTCACACATCATTGCCTTGACTCAAAGGGATGCCAACTTACCTGCATGGTCCCTGTAGGTGGTGCCCCTCTCTACCGTGGGGGCCTGCAGACTGTTGCAGACCCAGCTCAAGAAAGCCGAGTCCAAGCCCCCTTTCTCCAGCAGGGTCAGGGAGACCTTCCGGGCCAGAGCCTCACGGTCAGGCTCTCGGAGCAGGGCATGGTGGTA
>CM052710.1:92818088-92823088 GCA_028551405.1 Uromys caudimaculatus | reverse complement strand
AACTACTGCTAGTGGACTACAGTGCTATAATTCCTCACACCAAAAAGTAGTCCTGATGAGGAGGGAGATGGGCTTTGTTCCTAGCATCTGTAAGGTTCTCTCTCTCAAGTTAGCGTTGAATGTCTTCCTCAGTCCCTGTCCACTCCGGTTTTCTAAAACAAGAGTTCTCACTGGCTTGGGGGTTTCAGCCCCAGAGATCTGCCTGTCTCTACCTCTCCAGCACTGGTTGTCAAACCTGTCACCACACTGGGATTCTTTACATTGATGCTGGAGAACAAACTCAGGAGCTCACCCTTGCAAGGCAAGCACTTATTCATAAAACTGAGCCCTTTCTCAGGTCCCCTTTCTTTTCTTGCTTATGGTAATGAAGCTAGAACCCGGAGTCCCGCCCTGTTAGGCAGCTACTGCTCCTCCCCCACTGTGAGACACAAACCCAAGTCTCTGTTTGCTTTCTGTTCTGAGACACACTTTCTCTTAGTTGTCCAGACTGGTCTAGAATTCATTCTGCAAACAAGGGAGATCTTGAACTTTTCACCCGCCTGCCTTCCTAAGATGGGGGGTAACAGGCCTGTGCCACTGGACTCTGTTAATCACCGACTTATCATGAACAAGTTTGGCTTTGAACACCTCTGGGCCTCAGTATCTGCATCTGAGAAATGGTGTTGACTGTTTAATAACAACCAGGGGCAGAAAGATGGCTCAGTAATAAGAGTGCTTGCTGGATACACTTGAGGACCTGAGCACAAGTCCCAAAACCCATGTAAAAGCTGGGTGTGGTTGCGGACATCTACAGCCAGTGTTGTTGGGGTGAACACAGCAGGGTCACTGGGGCTTACTGGCCATCAAATTAGTTCCAAGTTCAGTGAGAAACCCTGTCTCACAGGAGTAAGGTTGAGAATGACAGAGTAGGACACCAGTGTTCCCTACAGCTTCCGTGTGTGGGCACAGGTTCACACACCTGTATACACCACACGCCTATACATGCCCTCTGTGTCCATCACACAGACACACAGACACACACAGACACACAGACACACACACAGACACACACACACAGACACAGACACACACAGACACAGACACACAGACACACACACAGACACACAGACACACACACAGACACACACACAGACACACACAGACACATACACACACACAGACACACACAGACACACAGACACACACACACACACGCACAGACACACACAGACACAGACACACAGACACACACACAGACACACACACACAGACACACACACACAGACACACACAGAGACACAGATACACACAGACACACACAAACACACAGACACACACAGACACACACAGACACACAAAGACACAGAGACATACACAGAGACACACACAAATACACAGACACACAAAGACACAGAGACATACACAGAGACACACACACATCATGTCCCCAAGACTCAGTACATAGTAGGCATTGGCATATTTATTAATTTATTTAGTGTCCAACTCAAATGTGCTGGCCATGGGCAGGGAGAAAAGTACATGTAAACAGAAGACAAAATCCCTGCTCATGCAGAATGCACGTTGTTAGTTACAAGTAAAGCTGAAGTCTCTTGAAGATTTTCCACTAGTGGTAAACCAAATAAGCTAAGTGTCCTTTGAGGTAGGGGAATATAGGAGACCAGAACTATGCACAAGTGGCCTCTAAGACAAAATTAAAAGCAAACCAGGAAGCTCAGTGAGAGTGCTTGACACCCAGCTCCCAGAGACTCTCAGCTCAGGAATGTTAATAAGGCCTTGATCAAACGATCAAAACAGCTAGTTTGGACTTAGTAAGGGAAAGTCAGTGCTTCCAGGTCAGAGGGCACTTTTTCCTTCCCTTAGGATGTTCCTTTATTTCTTGATCTAGAGAGATAAGTGTGGTGTTGAATGTGTATGAATGTGATTCTCTGGGAGTGACTGCACATGTCATCATGTCATAGCATATGACACCATGTCATGTCTCATCACGTAACATCATACCACATCACATCATGCTATGTCACACCATGTCATGTCATGTCACATAATTTCACACCATACATGCCATATCACGTCACATCACAGCTTCAGGAACGTGTTGTTACACCTACCCCCCTAGACATTTTAACATGACTTTCATATTTTTAGTTAGTGAACCACACTGGGGTTGTGGTTTGGTTGGTAGAGCGTTTGCTAGCGTTTGTGAAGCTGTGGGTTTGATCTCAGTACTATACAACCCGGAAATGGTGGCACATGCCTGTAATCACGGCACTGGGAACGGGGTTGGAGGGTCAGGGGTTCACGCCATCCTCAGCTATTTCTCTCTATCCAATTCATTTGAAGCCCATTTCTCTCCTTTCTCTCTTTGTGTCTTTCTTTCTTTCTTTTTATTTTTTGAGGCAGAGTAAACTAGTTTGACTTTGAACTTGTTATAATCCTCCTGTCTCACTCTCCCAAGTGCTGGAATTACAAGTATCAGCCACCATCCTTGACTTTGTTTTTGAGACAATCTCATTATAAAACTCAGGCTGACCTTAAACTATCCTTCTGCCTCAGGCTCTGGTTCTCTGAGACTGAACAAGTGAGCGCCATCAAGACATCAGAGAGTCGTGGGCATCACTTCATCGGCCCTTGGATGCTTATTTCCGACTTGCAACGTCTTTAGATGATGCGTAGGAGGCCGTCTTTGCCTACATACTGCGTATGGACATAATTGTTTTAGCTACACCAGTGTTGTTCTTCTTGGACAGTTGTTACCCAGGTTCATCTTGCCCACCTGGCTTTTCCTGGTAAGAGCTGGGCAGTGGGGGTGGGGCGTGAGACTTAAAGGTAGAGCAGGATTCCATGGTGGTCGAGGCTTTGTGCTGCCCCTTGAGCTGGCTGTTAGAGACGTGTTCTTTGGGGGATGGACCTAATGTCTGGTCAGCCTTAGAGAGCCTAGCACTGCAAATTTTGCTTATCTCTCACAGGCCTGGTCAGCGAGCTGCTTATCTTTGGGTACTTTGGAGGCAGTGTTCCATTAGTTGAGTTCTACCTTGTGGGGTACAGTGGCTCCTAAGGAAATCTATTAGTGAATCCTTTTTAGCATCAACTCTATCACTGAGTTTCTTCAGTAGCACTAGAGCTAACCCTAAGTCTGAGACAAGCAGACTTCATGCACCCCCATGGACAGGATATGCTCCTTTGGGTCCTGGTCTCTGTGGTAATCTACCACCGTTATGTGCTACGTTACACACACTGTAAGCTTACAATGGAGTGAAATTTGTCCTCATGTATATTTCACACTGGCCTTGAATTCGATGTGCAACGGAGGGTGACCTTGAACCACAGTTCCTCCTGTCTCCACCTCCTAAATGTTAGGATTACAAGCTTGTGCCTGGTTTTGTTCAGAGCTGGGGTTCAAATCTAGGGCTTCAAGCATCCCATCAACTGAGCCCCACCTCCAACCACACAGTGGATCTTCTGATGTTTTTGTTACTGAGAAAATGGGGGTTCTCTTTCATGGGTTGTTAGTCTTGATAAGAAAACAAGTTAGAAACAGACTTGGAAGGAAGCCCGAGGAGAGCTTGGTTAGCATAGGAGAGAAGAATGACAGAGCAGGAGAGCCATCCATCTCAGCAATGGTCCAGAACAGGGAGGAGTAGAAAGGGAAGCCAGCTATGGAGGCAGAGGATCGGGGAGTGAGCTGAGCTTCAGGGAAGAGCAAGAAGGTGCACAGCCTTAGGGGACAGTGTGTCCAGGCTTCAGTCAGTAGCTGCGTGGTTTGGATGAGAGTGATCCGTGCGGGCTCATGTGATCGAATGCTTAGTCCCCAGTTGCTCGGATGGTTGGAAAGGACTGGGAGGTTGGCCTTGTTGGAGGAGGGGCAGGTTTTGAGGTTTCAAAAGACTGGTGCCATTCCCAGTGGGCTCTCTGCTTCCTGTTTGCAGCTTGACATGTGAGCTCTCTCCGCTATTCCCACCGCTGTGCCCTTGCTCCACTATCACGGCACATTTAAACATTTTCTTTTATAAATCTCCTTGGGCATGTTGTCTTATCTTGGAGTTAGAAGAGGAGCTAATGCAGTTTCCAAATAAGATAAGAAGGAAAAGGAACCGTTAGTGCTCCGAAGCGCTGTGCTTGGAAGTTATACTGGAGGCTGCCCCGGGGAGGGACTTCTGGGAAGGAAGAGTAATTATCTCATCAGGAGATTATTAGTCTTCCCTTCCCTTTATCCAGTCTTGGGGTACTCAGGTTTCCTGGGCTTCTAGGTAGGTGACTGACAGGCCCAGCCGAATGAGGCAACTCTGAGGATGTTTTAGGCAGTTCAGGTCAGGTCTACTATCCAGGCAGAAGGCAGAACTTAATTCTGTTCTTTTGATCAGAAGTAGCTTTACTTTAATGGTTTTCATCAAAGACACCCAGGTAGCCTTCACCCTTTTCTATGGCAGCTAAGTTTTACAGAGAGACAAATCGAGGGATACCAAGGAAACAGGATGTAGGCTTCAAACCCTCATGGTCTCCAAGGCTACTGGGACACCTACTTTCACCGATGAGGATCTCAAGGCACAGGACAAAGGTGTTAGTGAGTTTGAGGTTATCCTGGGCTACATGAGAGACCCTGTAAGCCAACATTCACCCTTTCAAATCCAGGACCTTCTTACCTTCCTCCTACCATATAGAGGTCCTAGGACAGGGAAGTCTTCAGCTTCCTGTGGTGTAACCCCAGTTGCATCTCAGCTCTTACGCATCTGAAAGAGAAGGCTTCAGAAGAAACACAGTAGTAAAATAAGCAGTAAAGAGTTCAGTCAGGTCCTGGTAAAGGGCTGGAGAGAGGGCTCAGTGGTTAAGAGCACTGTCTGCTCTTCAGGAGGTCCTGAGTTCAATTCCCAGCAACCACATGGTGGCTCACAACCATCTGTAATGAGATCTGGTGCCCTCTTCTGGCCTGCAGGATACATACTAATATATATATATATATATATATATATATATATATATATATATATATATATATATATATA
>CM052710.1:92732912-92817588 GCA_028551405.1 Uromys caudimaculatus | reverse complement strand
GTCTCACTTCCTGGCTTCCTCTGCTTGCATCCTCAGCCTCCCTCAGCCTGCCTTCCTCTGCTTGCATCCTCAGCCTCCCTCAGCCTGCCTTCCTCTGCTTGCATCCTCAGCCTCCCTCAGCCTGCCTTCCTCTGCTTGCATCCTCAGCCTCCCTCAGCCTGCCTTCCTCTGCTTGCATCCCTCAGCCTCCCCTCAGCCTGCCTTCCTCTGCTTGCATCCCTCAGCCTCCCTCAGCCTGCCTTCCTCTGCTTGCATCCTCAGCCTTCCTCATCCTGGCTTCCTCTGCTTGCATCCTCAGCCTTTTCCTACATCCCAGATCTCCTCCACTGAGCTTCTGTTTATCTCCCTGTAGATATCCATCCTGTCCTGAATGGCCCATCACTGGTTCCCTTTAAAATCTTTTCTGTTCCTTTCCACAATAATGATGGAGCTAAGTCATGTCCAAAGCTCACATCCTACCAAGTATTATTTCAGTACTTTACCGAAAACACCAAACACAAATGCTATTTTTAAAGAGGTGTATTTTTTTTCTTTTAGAATGTAACTAGAATAAGGACAATGTTTTCTGTGTGTTCTCTTGTGCCTAGAATACTGTAAATACCCCTAACTGTTGATGATGGTGAGAAAGGAAGAGGAGGAGGAGGAGGAGAAGGAGGAGGAGGAGGAGGAGGAGGAGGAGGAGGAAGAGGAGGAGGAAGAAGAAGAAGAAAGAGGAGGAGAGTGCCGGGCAGTGGTGGCGCACGCCTTTAATCCCAGCACTTGGGAGGCAGAGGCAGGTGGATTTCCGAGTTCAAGGCCAGTCTGGTCTACAGAGGGAGTTCCAGGACAGCCAGGGCTACACAGAGAAACCCTGTCTTGAAAAACCAAAAAAGAAAGAAAGAAAGAAAGAAAGAAAGAAAGAAAGAAAGAAAGAAAGAAAGAAAGAAAGAGGAGGAGGAGAAGGAAGGGGAGGAAGAGGAGAAGGAGGAGGAGGAGGAGAAGGAGGAAGAAGAGGAGGAGGAAGAGGAGGAGGAGAAGGAAGGGGAGGAGGAAGAAGAGGAGAAGGAAGAAGAGGAGGAAAAGGAGGAGGAGGAGGAGGAAACTTTCGCTGGAAAAGCCAACTATTTGCCAGGATGTGGGAAGATAATGGGAATCTCTGGAAGGGAGAGGGGATGTGGGACGGGGAAGGGGTCACTGGAACACACCATTGACAGGCAGTGGTCGGAACGCAGTCTCCGAGAACCTCTGGGAGGACGGAGACCATGAACCTCAGAGCATCCCCCACCTGCTGTGAGTTGAGGGAACCCAAAATGTGAACACTAGCTCCTAGGAGTTGTGAATGTTGGGAAGCTCCTGGGGCCACAGTACACTGGTTGCTCTGGACACTGCTGCTGGGTCTGGTGGCATCTAGATGGTACAGAAAGTTCCTACTAGGGGACCCCCACATCCTAAGATTCCATAGCTTCCTAAGATAGCATCAGCAGCTGGGAATAACACTTGAACCTGTGGGGGACACTTCAGAGTCACACAGCTAGGCTAGAGCTAGATGGCAGAGAGTCCAGGAGAGTGGGCATTCAGTTATGTTGGTTGGCACAGCCTTGGGCATCTGCTACGGGAGCCACTTCACTTCAGGTGTGTCCTGGACAACGGACAGCTGGGGAGGAAGCACAAGCTTCCTTCAATCCTCTCCTTCCCTTCTGTGCCCTGCGCTGCGACTTCCCGCACGGGCTGGCGGGCCAGCCTCACAAGCTTCTAAAGGACACTTGGTGCCTGCTGGGCTCCTGTGAGTGAGAGTACAGCTGGCAGGCTCTCCTGGATGTGGCATTTAGAAGTGGCTATGTCTGAACTCATCAGGTTCAGGGTGGGGCCCCTCTACAAGTCTCATTTTCCCAAATGAATTAAAATCCTGGTTTACCATGGTTTGGAGATGACTCTGAGAAATGAAAACTCAGTCTTGAGGTACCTGGCAGCATGTTCCTAGCCCTGGGGCTTGGATGACCATCTGGATGAGGGCTTTGGGAGCAGATGATAAAGCTACAGAGTCTCTGTGGCTGGCATCATGGTACTCACTGAACTTTTACATTGAAGCAAGGTTGATCTGGATTCTGAGAAAGTTATGTAACTGCAGATGCCTGGGTTTCTCAAGGTGAGATCAAAGTTTGGACCCAAATCTCAATGTGCCCTGCCCAGCCTTGTTCGTTAGTCTCCTCTCTAAATACACCTCCAATCCTCAGGGACAATCACAGAGATCCAATGATAAGTGGATTAGCTTATCAAGGACCCGCTGCCTGCCATGTTCTGTGCTAAGTGCTCTCAGTAAGGGTGGACTGGCAGCATTCCCATCTGAGAGTTGCAGAGTCCAGCCTCTAAGATGGGACACCTTGTGGGAGACGCTTACAGGAAGTCCCTGAGACCCATGGTCTCCATCCTCTATAAAAAGGACTCAGGGCTAGGGAGATGCTTGGTAGAGAAGCATTTGTGCTGTAAGGGTGAGACCAAGTCCCCAGAATCTTTATTACTGCTGAATGGGTACAGCAGCCTGTCTTGAATCTCAGCACAGGAGGCAGAGATAGGGAATTCCTGGAGTACGCTAGCTGGTCAGAATAGCCAAATCAGTGAGCTCTGGGGGCAAGAGAGGCCCTTCCTCAAAACGTAAGGTGGAGGGCGATGGGCTCCGGATGCATGCTCACACACGTGCATTCACATTTGCATGAACACATGTAACCACATACATATGAATATGCATACATGTGCAAAATTTTTAAAAAAAGAAAGTAGGATTGTTAGGCCAAGATAAATAAACCAAGGCGTCCATCAATAAATGAGTGACTGAAGAAAATGTGGTATACACAAACAAACACACACATTTACATACACCACACACACACACGCACTTAATGGCACATCACTCAGCTGTAAAAAAATGAATGAGGTTCTGGGCTGGGGATGTAACTCAGTTGGTAGCATGCGTTCTTAGCATACAGAAAGCCCAGATTTGAGCCCTAGCACCAAATAAAACTAGGACTGGTGCGCACGCCTAGGATCCCCAGCAGCTAGCATTGTGGGCACATCTTTAGAGGCAGGAGCAGGTAGGTCTCTGTGAGTTCAAGGCCAGCCTGGTCTATATCACGAGTTCCAGGCTATGCTGTCTCAAAAACAAACAAATAAATAAACAAACAAACAAATTTTAAAAATCCCCTCTCTGTTTCCCCACACCAATCCTCACAGCTGGCCCTAGTGTCACAACAGAGCATCAGCTGCATCTTACCCTGTCCCTTGCCTGTGCCTCCTGTGGGTCCCACAGATAACCCCCTCCCTTCCTGCCTCATCACTGTGTTCCAGCCCCCAGTTCAACCATAGGCCACACCTGCCAGAAGACCAGGTAAGCAGACTATCCCCCAATACTCCTCAAGTTATTCCACAAAAATAGAAACAGAAAAAGCATTACCCAATTCATTGTATGAGGCCACAGTTCCCCTAATACCCAAACCACATAAAGACTCAAAAAAGAAAGAGAATTCTCTTATGAACAGGGATATGAAAATACTCAATAAAACACTATCCAAGAGCACACCGAAAATATCACCCACCATGATCAAGTAGGCTTCATCCCAGAGATGCAGGGATGGTTCAACATACGAAAATCAGTCAATGTAATCCACCATATAAATAAACCGAAACAAATAAACAACCCCCGCACATGATTCCCTCATTAGATGCCAAAAAAAAAAAGCCTTTGACAAAATCCAACACCCCTTCAAGATAAAAGTCCTAGAGAGATTAGGGATACGAGTCACATACCTATACATAATAAAGGCAATTTACAGCAAGCCTATATAGCCCATGTCATATTAAATGGACAGAAACTCATAACAGTTCCACTAAAATCAGTAACAGGCCAGGGCTGCTCACTCTCTCCATATCTATTCAGTAGTACTTGAAGTTTTAGCATTAAGACAAATGAAGGAGATCCAGGGGATACAAACTGGAAAAAGAAGTCAAAGTATTTTTATTTGCAGATGATATGATAGCAACATAAGTGACCCTAAATATCTCATACACATCCATACTTATCAACTCTGCACAAAACTCAAGTCTAAGTGGATCAAAGACCTCAACATAAACTGGACACACTGAACCCGATAGAAGAGAAAGTGGGAATCGTCTTGACCGCATTGGCACAGGAGACAGCTTCCTGAACAGGGCACCTATAGTTTAGGCACTAAAATCAACAATTAATAAATGATACCTCATGAAACTGAAAAGCTTCTGTAAGGTAAAGGACACCATCAACTTGACAAAGTGGCAGCCTATAGAATGGGAAACGATTTTTTACCAACTCCACATAGAGGTCTAATTTCCAAGATGTATAAAGAATTCAAGGAACTAGATATCAAAAAAATAATAATTTTAAAATGGTGTACAGATCTAAACAGAGAATTCTCAATGGGGAATCTCAAATGGCTGAGAAACACTTAAAGAAATGTTCACCACCCTTAGCCACCAGGGAGATGCAAATCAAAACTACTTACAAATTCTATCTTATACCTCTCAGAATGGCAAGATCCATAACAAGTGACAGCTCATGCTGGTGAGGATGTGGAACTCCTCCACTGATGGATGGAGCTGAGTGCAAACTTGGAGAGACACTATGGAAATCAACATGGCAGTGCCTCAAAACACTGGGAATTGATCTACCTCAAGACCCAGCTACACCATTCTTGGACATACACGCAGAGGACATTCCATCTTACCACAAGGACACTTGTTCAACTACGTCCACTGCAGCTTTATTTTCATGATAGCCAGAGACTGAAAACAACCTAGATGTCCTTCAACTGAGGGATGGATAAAGAAAATGTGGTGCATTTACACAATGGAGTATCACTTAACTATTTAAAAAAATGATATCACAAAATTTGCAGGCAAATGGATGAAACTAGTAAAAATATCATCCTGAGTGAGGGAACCCAGATCCAGAAAAGCAAATATGCTATGTATTCCCTTATAAGCTATTAAGTAAATAATCAAGCTACAAACCACAAATCTAGAGGGGTTTATGATAAAGAGGAGGGCTGGGGGGGAAGGGTGGCAAATGAATCTCCCTAGGAAGAGGAAGCAGATTTTGTGAGTGGACTGGGGGCAGATGGAGATGGAAGCAAGAGGGATCAGGTGGAAGAGGATGAAGGGAGGGAGGGTGAGGAGAGACGGCTGGATTTGAGGAGCATTTGGGGGGCACTGTGGCAACCTAGTACAGGGGAAACTTCCTGGAATCTATGAGGGTGATCCTGCTGAGGACTCCTAGTAGTGGATACAGAGTCTGAATTGGCTGGCCATCGTCCGTAGGCAGGCAAGGCTTCCAGTGGTGGGATGGGTTGCATGTGGTTGAATTGTTGATTAAGGGGTCCTGTAGAGATCCCTAAACAACCCAGGCTGATTCTAGAACAGAGAGTTGCTCTCCAAAAACCGGCAGTGGGGCCCCATTACTGAGGATAACATCCACAGAGCTCGTTAAATGTAGAGAAGTCAAATTCGTGCCTGCATGGAGCCTTCAACCCTATGTTCTGGTCTCTTTGGTGTGCGAAGGCACTCTGAGGACTACGGAAAGAGAAACCTGGACGCCAACCCAGCCACAAAACCCTCCATTTATAATCTGTTCTGCCTGCAGATGTGCTAAGGAATGCTGGCACAGACCTTGTGAGAATGGCCAACCATTGTTTGGTTTAACTTGAAACCCACACCAGGAAAGGAACTTCATGTCAGATACTGCCTGGATGACAAGAACCCAGAGACTGGATAGCCCAGAAACCTAAGATAGAACCAAACACGACTGGCAAGAAAAAAAATGATTCCTAATGATATTGTGCTATATTCATAGATTGATGCCCAGTCATCATCAGAGGCTTTCTCTGGCAGGGGATGGGACTAGATACAGAGACCAACAGCCAGACATTACACAGAGAGTCTAAATTGGAGGTCTCCAGCAGGTATCTCCCCTCAGACCTTAGGGAACCCTTGGAAGTCAGGGAGAAAAGATTGTAGGCATCAGAGGTGATGGAAGACACCAGGGGAACATGGCCCCCTGAATCAACTAAGCAGGGCTCACAGACACTGAATCGGAAATCATGGAGTATGCATGGGTCTGCACCAGGTCCTCTGCATATATGTCATGGCAGTTGGCTCAGGGTTTTTTATGGGACTCCTAACAATGGGAGTGGATATGTCTCTGACTTTTTTTTGCCTGCTCTTGAGACTCTTTTCCACCTATTGGGTTGTCTTGACCAGCCTCAATATGAGGGCGTATGCCTTGTCTTGTTATATTTTGTTTTGTTGTATTTGGTTGTTGTCTCTTGGAGTCCTGCTCTGTTCTTAAGGGAAATTGAGGGGTAATGTATCTAGGGAAGAAGGGAGGTGGTGGGGAGCCAAGGAGAGTGGAGGGCAGGGAAACTGTGGTCAGAATGTACTATAAGTGAGAATCTATTTTCAATTAAAAAAAATCCCTAGCTGAGGAGCTAGTGATGGTTTCTAGGGAACATAGAGTCCATTTTCTTTAAGGGTGTGGTCCCTGGGAGGTTGACAATGCTCCTGTGGATGACCCAACAGCCCCATGAATGCGTGGCAACACAAACTGGACTTGATGGCGGATAGATAGATAGAGATAGAAAGATAGATAGATAGATAGATAGATAGATAGATAGATAGATAGATAGATAGATAGATAGAGCAAGCATGAAGTGAGAGGGGTGAGAGGGAGGAGTGGGTCTGGGAAGAGTCAGGGAAGGAGGGGTTAGATACAATCAAAATACATTGTGTGCATTTATTAAGTTATCAAAGAATTAATTAAAATATTACTTATTTTAAAAAAGAAATTAGAGGACATCTTCAGTTACATATCATCTTTGAGGACAACCTGGGCTGCAGGAGACCCTGTCTCAAACAAGCAAAAGTCTTGTCAGCTACAACAAAATGTGTCACTTGTATTTGGTGACAGGGCTCAGTGGGTAAAGGTGCTCGCTGCCAAGTCTGAGGACCAGAGTCTGATTTCTCAGGCCCCACATGATGGAAAGAAGGAAGCAACTTCCAAAAGTTGTTCTCTATGCACCACATGCAAAGAGTAAATAGAAAAATGCATATGTAAATAAAGTGTAAAAAATTGTAAGTGGTAACAGAGGTAAGGAAGGCCAGTGGGGGGAGGGGCTAAGAGTGGTGACAGAGGTCAGCATAGAGTTAGGAAGAGTAAGTGCCCGTTTTCAATATATCTCAATATATTGTTTTCAATAATATATTCTGTATCTCAGAATAACCTGAAGAGCAGAGTTTGAAGGTCCCCCAGAGTTGGTTTGAGCACATTAATAAACTCTAGTCCGCAATGATGCATGACTGTCTCATGAATAAAAGAAATCAAAGCCTTCCCCTTGGGGTCACTGAACCAAGAGTGAGCTCAGATTAGAACTCTCTGCTTCTGTCTCCCTGTGTCTCATGTTCTCTTGTCTGTCTGTTGTATGAGTCTGAATCTGTGCCTGCCTGAAGGCTGCCATGTGACTATGTCCCTGTGCGTCTGTTTGTCTGAATGTGTCTGTCCCTAACAAGGGGCTTCGCTCTGTTCTTATTGCACAACACAGAAAGCATCACATGGGGAAGGAGTGAGGGGTGCTTTACAGAAATCTTAAGCAGAATTTTACAAGGGATTCAGTCACTGACTGCAACTGCCCCCAGACAGCAAACAGTGTTATCAACGTCATTGTTTGTTAGGTGACATCTGTATGTTGTGTTCAACATTCAGGATAGATGTTCATTTTATAAGACTGCTTTCAGCCTGTATTTACTGATCTCAGCAAATGATTATCATAACACACACACACACACACACACACACACACATGCACGAAAGTTAACCCGGGCCGGGCGGTGGTAGCGCACGCCTTTAATCCCAGCACTTGGGAGGCAGAGACAGGCGGATTTCTGAGTTCAAGGCCAGCCTGGTCTACCAAGTGAGTTCCAGGACAGCCAGAGCTACACAGAGAAACCCTGTCTCGAAAACACCAAAAAAAAAAAAAAGAAAAAGAAAGTTAACCCGGGTCAGGAGTATGGAGGAGTCCCTAACTTAAAGTTACAGCCATGCACGAGCTAGGTTGTAAAAGTTGATTACATGGAGAACCCAAGGCAGGTAAGGTTGTTTGTGACAATGTTCTCTTAAATGCAGGTTGGACAGGTTTGCCATGTAGAACAGGCTAACCTCAAACTTACAGAGAACCTCCTGCCTCTGCCTCCCAAATATTGGGGACTGTAGGTGTGTGCCATCATGTCTGGCCAGGATAGTAGTCTTCAGTGACCTCAGGGTGTATTATTATCCCTGTGAGGTTCAGAAAAAGTTCCAGTCTCTAGACTTTGAGAGATATTTTCATATTACACATCTGGTTCTCAACACAAAGAAATAATCTTTAAGGCAAAAGAAACACCATGAAAGACCATCAGTCCTTAAAGGTTCCTGCCATCACCTCAAGTGGACAACCAGCTGGATCCAGACAGTGGCTGCCAATTGGAGAAACTTAACAGCATGTTGGTAGGTGAAGACCTGGAAAGCCCATCAAATGTCTCTTGTAATTTTTCTTTAATGAGTTTTGTGTGGGGCATAGATGTGGTGGACTCTCGAAATCCCAGCTCGTGGGAAGTGGAGGCAGGGGATGGAGAGTCAGAGGCCTAACTCAGCTGCACAGGGAGATGGAGGCTAGCCGGGGTTACCGAGTCTTTAAGAGCACAAGTAATAACACGCCCCCAATTCTGTAAAAATAAGATAACCTCCATGCTTAGAGCAAATTATATCAAGTCTTTTGTCACCAGGGCGAAGATTTTCCAAATGTGTATATTCACTTTTGATCAGCTCACTCCGAAATTTCTCATTCTACATCAGTGTCTGGAAGAGGAGAATTCTGGGAGAGCTTGGCCCCCAGGAAAACAGCCGAACTTGAGTACTGCTTCCTTCTCAAGTAACCTGTGCTTCCATAGCAGGTTATCAGCTTACACTTAAACCTCTCCCAGAAACCCTGGAGAGCCAAGCACACCACACTGGGGCTAGTGTACATTTGGAGTAAGATGATCTGGCTTAAACGTGATCCCTGGGGAATTTTGTCAGGAATGAAAAGCGTGTTGGATCACTTTACAAGCCTCAGTCCCATCAGGGATGAAGAGCCAGAGCCTTGTCTTACCATCTTCCCATTATCAAGCTAAAGGCTGTGATTTTTCTCCAGCCAGGCATTTCCCTGTTTTCTGGAAGTCCTCTCCAAAGTCTGGTGGTATTTCATGCTGTTTACTGTCCTTTGAGCCTGCTCAGCTTCTCTCTTGTCTGTCTGTATGTATGTCTTTTTCCCCCTGTCCTCACTTTGTCCCAGGGCTCTGATCTCACCACCCTGAAAATACCTCTTTATCTGAGCCTGTTCATTTTTATTGTCAGTTTGACACAGTCTAGGAAGAGAGAGTCTCAGTTGGGAATTTCCCAGATCAGAATGGCTTGTGGGCAGGTCTGTAGGACATTGTCTTGATGGATGACGGCTGATGGAGGACTCAGCTTATCGTGAGCCCTAAGCTGGTGACACTGGGTTATTGCTTGCCAGGAAGACCCCACTCTCTCCCAGTCATTAATGGCACTTCTTCCCTTTCTCCAGAGTGGCCTGGTTTGTGTAACACGACTCCTCTGTACCAGGCAGCCTCCTTTACAGCCATTGATCTTTGCCCTGAAATTCCTATAAGCTCCTGGTGGGGGACAACATGGGGGACACTGACACGGTTGTTTTTAATGCTGTGTGACTGGGAGCAAGAAACAGCTGAGGAGAGAGAAAGCAATTTCTCACGCAGCTGCCATTTCCAGAGAGTGAACTGTAAAGCCAACAATAAAAATTCTTATGTGCTCCAGTTGACTTCAAGGCTGTGGTGCTGCTAGTGGTAATAATAAGTTCATTTAGCTATGATTTGGATTGAGTTTTTGGTTTTTTCCTGCTGGATTCAAACTCTATACCACCTTAGACAGGTGGCTCTGGACTGTCTGAAGCAGCCAATTGTTAGGAGCATAGCATGAAGGTCCTTGTGGCCATGGGTCTTCATAGAAATAAGGCATGTTAACTGTGTAGGACTGTCTTTCCAATGGGAAAATTGTAAAACAAACAACAACAACAAACCTGTTCTTCCATTCAGGAGCTGGGAGTTGGAAGTGATCTGGGAATTGGCCTGCATTATGGGCCAGGCCATATCAAGTGCCTACAATCAGGACCAGGACCAGAGGTGGTTAGTAATCTAAATGACCCTTCCAGTCAGGGCCCCCAAGATTCCAAAACCAGGACCGAGATGGCTAATAGAGCAAAGACCTCTACACTACTGGTATGTCTGAGACCAGGCCAGCGCCTTCCCTAGGCCCTTAGGCTAGCACAGGCAGCCTCTCTCTAGAACCCATCTTCTTGGTGAAGCGGCATGTACACCGAGTCAAGTTTGGGTGTAGTTCTACTTCCGTGTGCACTGGGGATTGAGTTTTACGAGGAAGCCTTTTTTTTCCCAAATCCTACTGTGCTAAAATTTGTTGGGAATAAAATATCTGCTATCAGATTCTCCCACGTCTTGATCCAGGTTGACGAAGCCAGTCTGAACTAAACTTCCATTTTCACCTCTTGGCAGTTTGCTTCCTTGCTTGGACACCTGCAGAGGCCCCTCAGCTGAGCACCGGCGAGAGTCAGCAAGCAGCGTCCTCTGTGGTCTCTGCTTCAGGTCTTGCTTGTTTCCTCCCTGTGATGGGCTAGGCTTAGAAATGTAAGCCAGATAAACCCTTTCTCCTCAAGTTGCTGTGAATCCTGATGCTTGTCACAATAAGAGGTCTTTGACCATTCTTCTGTTTCTTCTGTCAGGAGGTGAACTGCTGTACTAGATCTGCCGTATGTTCCTCTGCCAAACTCATGGGATCAAGTGACCCTGGATTGAACCCACTAACATACATGAACCAAGATGAATCTTCCCTCTTTGGAGATATTTCTGTGAGATTGTTGGTCACAGTGACATAAAAGTAACCAATTCATTCCTATTTGCATATTGAAGTTCTAAACTCCAGTTCTCTAAGATGTGCTCTGTTTGGAGACAAGGCCATTGAAGACAGGCTGGGACAGGCTGAAAGGGAGCAGGCTCCACTGACACCTTGACCTCAAACTTCCAGCCCCTGGAACCGGGAGACAAACATCTGTGGTTTGAGTCACTCCCTCTGAGGGACAAAGTCAACTTCAGTCCTGAAGAGGAATGAATGGGGGTCTCACCCTGGTGGCATCTGAGTGACCTTGGCCAGAAATTCCACTTGTTTAGTTATTAATCGGATGCTTTAGACTTTCTAGTTCAGTTCAAACATACCTGAATGTCAGATGTGGTTTTGGGCTGTCAACTGCACAAGTCACTTTTGGTAGAGATCTCTTCTCTATATTCTGTGACAAAAAGAGCCAGGAGCAGAAGGCAAAAGACCCAAGACTACTGCTCCCAGCACCATCAATCTCATCTTGGGATGAACCTGAGGCCCAGAGGGATTAGTGACGTGCCAGAGATATCTCAGTTGATTAGAGGCAAACCTAGCTTCAAACCTAAACAAGCTGAAGTGGCTGCTTTCTTCACCAGCCAACAGTAGTGCTTCTGTATTATTTCGTATTTGGCGAAAGTGGGTAGGGTGCATGCCTCTGGGCCATTCCATGGAGCTCTGTCATGCTGCCCAGAGATGGCTGGTGTGGCTCAAGAGGCTTCCTCATCCGGTTTGGATAGGTGCCAGGGCCTGGCAAGCAGCCTGTCGCCCTTTCTTGTCAGCGAGTGCATTTCCCCTAAATGGTGACTCCTGTCTGCTGGCTCTGAGTCCTGCCAGTCCTTTTTGTTAAGGACAGTATAGCCCTGTTGTCCTCTGGCCAGGGCCTTTGAGCTTCTTCCAAATAATAACAACAACCTTGAAAAAGTTCAAAGAACTGGGCTCTGCCCAGCCCAAGCTAGCCCAGCCTCCACTGCTTCAGGTCTAGAATCTCCTGGCTTAAATGTGTCCTCGATATACAGAATAGATGTTTGAGAGCTGGGGCTGGCAGGGAAAAAGGAATCCTGGACTAGAAGTGTGTGTGTGTGTGTGTGTGTGTGTGTGTGTGTGTGTGTGTGCAGTATTGTGTGCAGTGCGTGTGTACAGTGTGTGTGTGTGCAGTATGTGAGTGTATGTTCAGTGTGTGTGTGTGTGTGTGTGTGTGTGTGTGTGTGTGTGTATGCAGTGAGTGTGTGTATGTTCAGTGTGTGTGTGTGGGGGGGAGTAGGTATTGGAGATTCAGACAGGACCTGGGTGGGTATCCGGGCCTCTCTTTGCTCCCTGGTTCTATAGCATCGTCATGCTTTCTAGGCTGGGTAGAGACACTGATGGGCATACTTCATTGGGTTGCTTGCCTTTTCCTCACTAACCACGCAGTACCCAGTGCCCAGAATGTTCTGGAAGCTTCCATCGTTGGTCAAAAGTTATATTCATTCTTCCGGAGCAGTGAATCTCAACCTTCCTAATGCTGTGAGCCTCTAATACAGTTCCTCATGCTGAGGTAACCCCCAACTATAAAATTATTTCATTGCTACTTCATAACTGTAGTTTTGCTACTGTGGGTTTTGCCCCCAGCACAGCATAAACCAGGGTTGGTAGTTCATATCTCAGAGCTCAGGAGGTAGAGGCAGGAGAGTTGGAAATTCAAGGTCATTCTTGGGTTTGAGTTCAAGGTTAGCCTGGGCTATATGAGACTGGTGTCTCAAAACAAAACAAAACAAAACAAAACAAAACAAAACAAAAATAAAGCCACAACTAAATTAGTAGCCAAGTGTGGTGTCACACACTCATATCCCAGTGATCCTCGCCCACGAGACAGGACAGGAGGATCAGAAGTTCATGGTTATCCAAACCAAGAGTGTGATGCCAGCCTAGGCTACATCAGACACCGAGACCCTGGCTAAAATTTTAAATTAAGAAAGGACAGGAGGAAAGAGTGTTGCACAGGAGGTGGAATTTGCATAGGCCCCAGGAGGGCTGATTCCAGGTTTATCGCTTCAAACAAAGAACACCTTTGCCCTGAAATGCTGGGAGAGGCTTCAGACCCACATAAAATCAGGTGTGGTGACTCACAACTGTGACCCCAGCAACATTCGGGGTGCAGAGCTGGGAGGATCAGGTAGACGGTTATTCTCAGCTAAAGAATGAGTTTGAGGTCAGCCTGGAATCCATGAGACTGCATCTCCAAACAAACAAACAAACAAACAAACAAACAAACATTCTCTAATTTACATTTCTTAAACTCATGCCTTTAAAGTGTATCACTCACTGGTTCTGAGGCAGAGACAGATATCTCATGGAAGATTAGACATAGACTCATGTCATTATGCTGTGGGCTCACGGGGGTCTCCTCAGAGCCCAGTCCTCTGTAAGACCATTAAATCACCGTCAACAGGAATAGTTTGCTGAGCCTCTACTCTGAGAAGGGCTCTTTATATGAACTGTCCAGGAAGTATGGTCCCACTTTATAGATGCAGCACTAAAGCCAGATGGATGGTGTCCCATCCAGACCTGTTGACAACCAGACGTTGAGCTTCAAGGATCTCCAGAGCCCAATGCCTGCACAAGCCTGGAGACCCTTCAGGGGCTGTTGGGGGTCCAAGACTCAGCTACAGGACCAGAGATAAGACTGAGCCTCAAGGCTCTGCTCCCTGCCCCATGTAGGTGGTGGAGCAGAGAACATGGAAGAAAAGGTTAGTATTTCCCACAAGTCTCTGCTCTAAGTATTCCCTATATTCCAAATATTCCTACTATTTTCCTTAAAAAGTAATTTCCCAAATGCCTCCCTGGAGTCTCTAAAGACCTGGAATAGAATCCTCAAATCTACCTAGTAACAGGTGACTCAGTCACAGGCAGCTCCTCGCTAAGAGCAGAGGAAAGCCTGGCATCTCTTCTTCATTTTGTGTTTGTCTCCTTGTGTTTGTTTCAGACTCCTGCCTCATTCTTCCCAGACATGGAAATTATTAAGGGGTGTCTGTCCCCCTTCATCCCTCTCAAGACTGAAGAGAAATAAGACAGTATGCTAAATCTGCAGTCACCAGGACTCCTGCACAGCAGACTTCTCAGGCCGACCAACTGCAGATGAAGTCAGTCTGTGATAGTGAGGCTTCACCTTGGAATAACCAGGTTAGTCTCCCTGTTGACATCAGTGTTAAGAGATTAACAGTGTTTCAGACCAACCGTCACAAGCTGATCAGTGAGGAACAGGACCACATCTCAGCCAGGACTGCTGAATCGGGATACCTCTGGCTCCTGACTTAGGTCTTCCGCTACTGAACCTAAAGCTTGTATCTGTACCCTGAAGATGAACTCAGGGTCACTGGGCCTCTTCACCTGTTGATGAAATCTCTTCTGATTTTCACTCTCAGTCATCTTGTCTGTGGGTATATGGGGACAGGCAGCTGAGCCTAGCTTATTTAGGTCTGAAGCTACTCTGGCTTCAGACCTAAAGCTCCACCTTCAGTGTGGTTGGAGCCAGCTTCAGAGCCAATGATAAATTCCCTGCACAGTTCTTGTTCTTTGCCCTCCTGTCCTCTGCCCTGTGTGGACAGCCCAGGGCAGGTGGAGAACAGGGTAACCTCATGCTCAAACGTGACTTTCGTGGCAGATGCAGTGGTCAGTCCTGAGATTTCCCACCCTGAGAATGTCAGTTAGTCCTGATGGGGCTTCCTAGGGGGTTTTCCCACCCCCTTGCCCCAACTCAACAGACACCAGCAGCTGCTAGTCTTTCTGGTCAGAGGAAAAGCCCCTAAATGCACTACAATGGCCTCTCACCTCCACCTGGGCCTCCACTGTGGACACTCTGCCCAGGACACTCCTGGTGGCTGTGATTTCTTGGTGTCATATCTGGGCCTGGAGCCAGCAATGGGTTGGGAAGAGCCCACAGCACTTTCCAGAAAACCTAACTTGGTGGTCGTAGATCCTGGTGCCTCAGGGATAATTGAGACCTTGAACTCAGAGAACTGAACCTTCTGCTGCCCAGATAATAGAGCCAGACTCCCTTCCAGCAGACTCCCAGGCCCTTCCTCAAACACTACCTGGTGGGAAGCTGGAGAAGGGCCTGGGTTTGACCCCTGGGAGCTTTGGCAATTTGCTGGGCTGATTTTAGTGGACCATCTTGTCAATTGAGCAGCAGAGGTTTTAGAAGCCACTAGAATTGATGCAGGGTTTGGGAATATATACATATACATACAAACACACAGACATATGTTTGTGGGGTGTGTGTGTGTGTGTGTGTGTGTGTGTGTGTGTGTGTGTGTGTGTGGCATGGGGGATTGAACCAAGAGCCTCTTGTATGCAAGGCCAACACTCTAGCATTCACCAAAATCACGTGCTTGTGCATACATCCACCCCACCCCCATCCTACCTCATTTTTAAATTAAACTTTTTGAGATAGGATCTTGCTAATTTGCCCAGGCTGGCCTTGAATTGTTTTGTATTTCAGGCTAGCCTAAAATTTCGATCCTTCTGGCTCAGACTTCCTAAGTACTGTGATTATAGGCCAACATTACCATGTCACAGTTTAGAAAACACTTCAAAAGGCTTGGCCCCTGAGATGGTCTTCTGTCCTAGAAGGAGTCCCCTCTACTCTTCCCCAGCATCTCTGTGACCTAGAGTGGAGTGTGCAGCTGGCAGCTCTGGCAGAGCTGTAGGATCAAAGGTGAGTCAGCTCCTTACTGCACTCCAGCCAGGGCCAGCAGGGAAAGAACTGCCCTGAAGCTTGTGACCCAGCATCCCCTAGGGGGTCACAGGAGTCAGGCTAACACCTGCTTGTGGGCAGGAAGAAAGGGGAACCATGAAGCAAGACCAGCAGCTTTGGCTTCCTGTCACTCAGCTCTGTCCCAGGATAGCAGGGCAGGGATATGGGGGCCAAGGAAGACTGTGTAGATGGTGGGGTGGGAATTGGGAAACAGCAGGGGCACGCCATAGGGGAGATACTGTGACTCTGTTCTGGGCCAGGAGAAGGCCAGGAAGGCCTTCACATGGCTGGAACTACTCTTCTCAGTGTGCCCATTTTTATGTCAATACCCCAGTTCCCAAGCCACGTGCCTAGATCCTGATCACACCTGTTTTTTGTTTGTTTGCTTGTTTGTTTTTTTCTATGCAGTCAGGCAATCTTCTGCTTCAGATTTCCAGGAGTCCAGGCCACAGGCTTGCACTACTATGCCTGGCACAGAAAATTCGCTTTTTATAGAGCCAGCAAACTCTGCTTCCAACCTGAGCTCAGCTTCTGGATACTAACGTGCATCCATACTGACAACCCTGCTAGTATCTCCACAACACACACACACACACACACGCGCGCGCGCGCGCGCGCGCACACACACACACACACACACACACACACACACACACACACACACACACACACACCCCATCTCTCACACCATCCCTCACCGTCCTGGCATATTGAGACCTGCACTCAGCGTTTAGCACATCCCTGGGTATCCTCTCTGGCTCCGCCCCAGCCCGCGACTGCGCACTGCGCAGAGCCCCTCCCCCCATAGCCAACCAGAACTGAGCTTCGGAGCTGAGGCTCTGAGCATCCTTTAAGCCCGCTGCCTGCTGAGCATCCTAAACCTTGGAGGGTGAAGGGTGGAGCTGGAGGTTGTGCTATAGGGTTAAGTGGTACCCGGGAGGATGAAGCAGGTAGGGCCGCAGGGCTGCTGCGCTGGGAGGATAATGATGAAAAAGAGCCTCGGGGAGGTAGATGCCCTGGTATCAGCTAAGACTGAACTGGTCCCTTAGTAGTAAGGAGGGTGGGGAAAGCCTAGGGTACCAAAGGAATAATGCTAGGCGGAGCACAGAGACATATCCAGGAAGAAAGGGCGCTCATGCATGAAGGCCACCTGTGCAATTCGGGATGGCCTGCTATCTATCTGTTTCTGGTGTTCCTCAGGGCCTAGTGGATGATACTGAGGATGTGTCCCTGGACTTCGGCAATGAAGAGGAGCTGGCCTTTAGGAAGGCCAAGATCAGGTATGTTGACTCATTGGTCCCAAACTGCAAATTCATTCATTCGCCAACTCATTCATTCGAAATACATGGAGCAGCTATTGTGTGCATGAGTTATGCAGACCCTGCCCCCCCTAGGAGCCTAGAGTTTGGGGGCGGG
The DNA here is from genome assembly GCA_028551405.1 of Uromys caudimaculatus. Lineage (NCBI taxonomy): Eukaryota > Metazoa > Chordata > Mammalia > Rodentia > Muridae > Uromys > Uromys caudimaculatus. The sequence continues at coordinate 92,800,420 of CM052710.1, read as the reverse complement.
GCAGCTAACTTACTAGGCAAAAATGTTAAGAAGGTGAGGTAAAAGAAGAAGGTTCCAAGGGGTGTTCTCTCATGCTTTAGCACAAAGGGGGGGGGGGATGGTTCTTTGAAGTGGTGACTTTCAAGTTGAGACTGGATGCTGAGAAGCAGGCAGCCCTAGGAAGCCCTGGAGGAAGAAAGTTTGAGCTAAAGAAACAGCACGTGCAAAAGTTCTGCATCCTTGTTGGAAGGTCAGATATGGCAGTGAAGGAGAGGAGTCAGTATGCAGCGGAGCAGCTTCGAAAGTGTTCGCTGCTCGAGCCAGTCAGATTTATCCTTGGTCAGATCACATGCCTGCTTGGCACGTTCAGCACCGGAAGGCAGCAGGACTAAGATGGAGAAGTGACTTGGAAGCATGCTTGCCAGTGGCCTAAACCCCTGAGCCTTCTAGAAACATTCACAGCTCAGCCACGCCCACTTGTCCATCCGGCTCATCTCTAGCATACTTCCCTTTATTTTTTTCTGGTACTGGGAATGGAACTGAGGGCCTTGTGCATGCTAGGCAAAAGCACTACCTCTCAGCTATGCCCTCAGCCATTCCTTTTATCTTCCCCTTCCATCAGATCATCTGATCCAAATACAACAGTCTCTAAGAACGGAATAAGTACATTAGCTCCCCATGGTCACTGTAACAAATTGTCATAAACCTGCTGATTTCATGTAGCTCAGTTGGTGGAGTTCCTGCCTATCACAAACAGACCTCTGGGTTCCATCCTAACCACAGCATAAACGAGACGAGGCATCGGGGTGTGTGTGTTGGGGGGGTATCAGCCCTGTACAGCCCTTGCTTGCTTGACTTTAACTGGCCTTCTCCTCCCTTATGCTGCTCGGGAACCTCTGCCTAGGTACCACCCACAATGGACTGGCTCTTCCTCCTCCCTTAGTTAATAATTAAAGCAATCCCCCCCAATCTGATCTGGATAATTCCACATTAAGACTCTTCTCAAGTGATTCTAGGTTGTATCAAGTTGACAGTTAAAATCAACGAGCTCAGATGTGTTCATCAGATATAATGTGATCACTATCTACCTGTGGCTATTGAGCATTGCAGCTGTGGCTAGAGTTATGGAATTTGTTTCTGTTTAATTTTGATGTAAATTTAAACACCCATGTGCAAGAGCTATTTTTCAGTGGATGGATTTGGTCGGAGCAGTGTTAGGGTCAGGACTGCAGGATGAAGACCGTGCCTTAGTCTCTTTCCTGTTGCTGTGATAAGATGCCTGAACACTCAGAAAAGGAAGCAGCTTTAGGAAGAGAGGTTGAGTCTGGCTCAGAGTTCAGCAGCCAAGTGGATCACATTGTGGGAGTCACTATGGCAGGAGTTTGGTGCAGCTGGTCACCGTGTGTCTCTAGTCAGGAAGTATAGTGAAATGCTTGTGCTCAGCTCCATTTCCCTTTTTTATAGGGTCTAGGATCACAGCCTAGGGAATGGCACTGCCCACAGTGGGTGGCTTTTCCTACTTCCATCAGATTACTCAGAGTAACTCACACTGGGCATGCTGAGAGTTCTAGATCTCCTCTAGTTGACCGTTGAGATTAGCCATCATAGACTGGTTTAGGGGCAGAAGAAAGCAGAGGCCAGGAGTGGTGAGGTATAATCTACCCTCACTGTGTGGTGGTTGGGGTGTGGAGGATGGAGAGGGAGCTGGAGAGATGGATTCATGGGAAAGAGCACTCGCTATGTACACAAGAGGACCTGGGCCAAGCACGAACATCCCCAGCACTCACATAAGAAGTCGAATGTGGCTATGTGTGCCTCTAACCCCAAAGCCTTGACATTGGACACACAAAGATTACTGGGGGTTTCTGGCCACTAGCTTAGCTAAAGAGGGGGGAAAGCAAAGTGAGGTGAGGTCCAGGTTCAGTGAGAGACCCTGCCTCGAGACCTTCTTCTTGCCTGTCTCTTTCTCTCTCTCATACACACACACATACACACACTTACACATGCATGCACACTCAAATGTGTGTGCGGTAGGGGGCAGGTCATCAAGGATGGTGTCAGAGTCTGGTGGCCCCAAATTAAAGAAAAACGTGTATAGCAAAGATACTGAACTTGGAGTGTTCCTTAAAGGGCTATCACGGACCTTGGAGTTCCTTAATGGGCTATCATGGAACATTTTAGTAGCCAGTTTCAGTGGGCAGCAGGGAGGAGCAGCTGGGAGCTGGAGGAATCACTTACCACAGGGCTGGAGGCAACTGCTCACCAATCTGTTTTAGAGCTGCCAATCCCAGAATCCTCTGATGTGCCAGTGACGATTCATCAGCCTGCCTGGGGACTTAATGGGTTCCACAAGGGACCTGATGCATAAGCAATCCTGGGAATGAATGCACTGTGGAGAATTAGGTTCTTTATTTGGTTTGGTTTTAGTGTGGTTTGCTGAGACAGGATCTCACTATATAACCCGACTGCAGGGTCCTCCTGTCTCCACCTCCCAAGTACTGATTATAGATGTCACCTGCACACACCTGGCATAAAGAAGATTCTGTTTACTTACTTACTTATTTGAAGGGCGCTGGGACAGAGTCTTACTTAGTTGGGTTTTCTTCTGCTGTGATAAAACACCATGACCAAAAGCAACTATGGAGGAAAGGGTGTATTTGACTTAAACTCCCAGGTCACACTTCATCAGTGAGGGAACTCAGGGCAGGAGCTGAAGCAGAGACCATGGAGGGTGCTGCTAACTGGCTTACTCTCCATGGGTGGCTCAGCCTGCGTTTTTATAACATCCAGGGCCACCTGCCCAAGAGTGGTACCATCCCCAGGGAGCTCCTCCCCTACACCAATCACCAATCACCAAGCTTGCCTACAGGTCAAACTTATGGAAGCATTTTCTGAGTTGAGAGTCCTGCTTCCCAAATGACTCTAGCTTGTGTCAAGCTGACATAAAACTGACCACACAGGGCTTGAACTCAGGACTTAGGCAAGTACTCAAGGGGATTCTTAACTGGGGTGTCTGGGTGGGCTCTGGGGGTGGTTCAGGAACCTTTCACATAGGTTATTCTATGAAATATGTGAAACAAAATCAAAATTGAATTCAGTTATCAAGGAGGCCGAGCTCCCCTAAAGCTCTGAATCAGCAGTATAGCATGAAGACCACTGTTTGAAACTTTCTTCTTTACTTTGCAGTTTGCAATAGGAAATTCCTAATCCCATGTTGATTGTATGTTGACTTTGATGCTATCATAGAAAGGGCTACAGTCAGAGTCCCCTTCTGTTATCGCTCAGTGGCTTTGGGATTGGGGACAGGTCACTCACCAGGCCTTGCCTCCACTGGCCTATCTATAACATGCAGAGGTTTGGACCAGCTTGGCCTTGGTGTGTAGCTGCTAAGGAGGTCACTCAGTAACTAACTATTCAGCTACTAGGTGATTGATGTGTGTTCTGTTGTTATTGTCCCTACTTCCGGTTCAGGGAAGTACAGTGTGTGACTGGAGTTACTTGGAAACTAGTGGAGGGTGTAATTCCACAGAACAGTTGAAAAATGCATACCTGCCATCTTGCGTGTGCATGGGAGTGTGTGAGAGTGTCTTTGTATGAGTGTGTGTAAGTTGTGTGTCTGCGTGTGAGGTGTGTATATGAGTGTGTGAGTGTTTGTCTGAGGGTAGTGAGGGTGTGTGTATGTGAGTTGTGTGTGCCAATATGTATGTCAATGAGTGTGTGAGCTTGTGTGTGTCACTGTGTGTGTGAGTGGTGTTTGTATGAGCATATGTGAGGGTGAGTGTACTTGAGTGTGTCAGTGTGTGTGTGTGTGTGTGAGTGTGTGTCATTTGTATGTATCAGTGTGTGTGTGTGTGTGTGAGTGTGTGTCATTTGTATGTATCAGTGTGTGTGTGTGAGTGTGTGTGTGTGTGTCATTTGTATGTATCAGTGTGTGTGTGTCATTTGTATGTATCAGTGTGTGTGTGTGAGTGTGTGTGTGTGTCATTTGTATGTATCAGTGTGTGTGTGTCATTTGTATGTATCAGTGTGTGTGTGTGTGTGTGTGAGTGTGTGTCATTTGTATGTATCAGTGTGTGTTTGAATGTGAGAGGGTGTGTGTATGTGAGGATGGGTGTGTGGATGACTGTGTGAGTTTGTCTGAGTGCATGTGTGTGTGTGTGTGTGTGCGTGTGTGTGTGTGTGTGTGTGTGTGAGTGTGTGTGTTTCCCAGGTAGCTTTGTGTTTCTTTTTCTTTTTAGTTATTCTCTTGAGCCAGGGTCCATAGGTAGCCCTGGCTGACCTTGAACTATCTTCAGTCTGCTTTTTATTTTATTTTACTGCAATTTTTAAAAGAGACAACATGTCTGACCTCTGTCATTCCCAATATGCGGGCAGTAGTGTTGGGTAAGTTTGCTTTGCTGTAAATCAGAACTTTTAATTCTGCAAAAGTGAAACTCCGGGTCATTAACCGTTCTCCATTTCTACTAACCACCTACTAACCACTGTTCAGCTTCCTGTCTCCACTTCGTGAAAGCAGTCACAGCAGCTTCTTTTACTGACTGTAATGTTCTCTTTCTTTTTTAAAAAAATTCATCTGTCTGTCTGTCTGTCTAGGTTTTTCAAGACAGGGTTTCTCTGTACAGGAACTCACTCTGTAGACCAGGCTGGCCTCACAGAGATCTGCCTGCCTCTGCCTCTGCCTCTGTCCAAATGTTCTCTTCTTTTAAGAACCTTTATATTACCTTTTAAGAACCTGAATATTAACCTTTTTGTGAGTCTGCCACACTCGCGCACAGCAGCCAGGTGGCTCCCGCCTCTTGTACCTGGTGACTAATGCCACCCTGACAATGGGTTGTGCGCCCCACCTTTGAGACCCCGCCTCTAGTTCTTACATACATTCCCAGAAGCCTGGCTGTGGCTGGACCAAGTTCTCTTTTTGTGTTTTGAGGAACTCGTGAATCGTTTCCCAGAGCAGCCAAACATTTTATAGACAGACAGACATGGGAAGCTTCCAACTCTCCACGCCCTTGCTAACTCTGCATTTTCTGTAGGGCTTTTCATTTGTTAGAGGGTTGTTTTTGTTGGTGGTGTTTTAATTTTTGAGGTAGGGTGTCATGTAGCCCAGGCTGGCCTCAAGCTCCCACGTAGCCCAGGAGGACGTTAGATTTCTGGCTCTCCTGCTTAGTGTTGGGACTCCAGGACCATGCCTCCACACCCAGTCTATAGCGTGCTGGCACTGAGTCAGACTTCATGCTAGGTCAGCACCTCCAAGCTGAGCTACATGTCCAGACCATGAGATGTTTTCTTCTTTTGAACAGGGTCTCATAATAGACCACATGAGCCTCGAGAACATATATCAAGGAGACAGTAGCATGTGTATGTTCAATCAAAATGCCATTTTGTACCATGAACTGATCGACAGTCTGAAGCTCAGTGTGGCTTTGGGTATGCTCACAGAGTGTGCAATAGCACCATGACCACCTTCCATGATTATTTCACTGCCCCAGATGGAAACCCTATACCTGTAAGACAGTCACTCCCCATTTATCTTCCCCCCAAACCCTCATGGACCACCAAACTACTCAGAAGTGTTTATTCTAAACATTTAATAGAAATGAAATCTGTGTCAGGATTTTCCAGAAACCTAGAACCAGTATGTATCTGTATGTACATGTGTCAAAGTGCATATGTCTGTCTGTCTATGTGTATATGTAGGAAAGTTATGGGTATGCGTGTGCAAGCAAGTGTCTGTGTATATATGTATGTGTGTTTGTGTAGACGTATTAGGTGTATATGCGTGTTAGTGTGTATGAGTGTATACATATCGAATCAATAGTCGGATATATATTCAAATGTGGATATTTATCCAAGTATGGAGATTTATTATGAGAACTTGGTTGGCATCAGTTTTGGATCCTGGGAAATCTCAGGATCTATTAGCAAGCTGGAGCTCTATGAAGTCAGTGAGCCCCAGTCCAAGCCTTGGAGAGCTGAGGCCAGTGACCTGAGGCTCAGTCTGAATTAGGACTCTCCTACTCTCTGCACAGCTTAGTGTAGCATAGTTTGGATAAACCACTTTGTGCTCCCGATGGGTCACACACATACACACTCAGCACACATGCACACACACACACATACACACTCAGCACACACGCACACACACCAGTTAATTTTAGATAGGCCTTGACTAGCTCGAAGGCTGGGCAGTTCTAATCCTCCACCCAGCTGGCATACATTTCCCTCCAGTACTCCTGGCTCAACACCTTCTAAACCCATGTTTTATCTTCACTGCCCTGTTCTCTTCTGGGCAGCCCTTCCCGTTGGACAGCATTCCCTTCCCACCTACCTTTTGGATGAATTTTCTTTTGCAGCTCTAAATCTGATCTGTCTCCCTCCAAGACATGGTGATCCCTCCCTTCTCTCTCTCTCCCAGTCCCTAGCCCATGCAAATCTAAAGGTCCTGCCTCAGTCCACCTGCCCATCCATTGTCTGCTGGTTCTTTATTGATCAATCAAAAACCAATTGGGGCCAAGGGCCATCAGTGTTTGGACACATAGATTCCTGATTTGGGGGGTGGATTAATTCAAAGCATTAGAACCCATCCCCAACAGCTCAGTTTGTGTCCAAGGTCTGGAGCTGGGTGCACTTATGTCTGAGGGTGGAAGAGATTAGTGTCCCAGGTTGGCCTGAGAGGGAAGCCCTCTTCCTCCCACTATGCTTGGAGACCCTGGTAGAGGTCTGAGCCCTACCTGCTTTGGGGGAGGAGCTCCTTTTCTTGATTCTTCTATTCAAATTCCAATCTTTTCTGGAAGCTTGAAGATATAGCCACAAAGAGTGTTTTGCTGTCCAGCTAGGCACCCCTTATCCCAGTAAATTAACATGAAATTATACAATGTGTGACGTGTGTGTGTGTGTGTGTGTGTGTGTGTGTGTGTGTGTGTGTGTGTATGTGAGAGAGGGGGGGAGGAGGGAGAGAGAGAGAGAGAGAGAGAGCATGTGTGCCCAGATACATGTATACATGTGTGTGGAGGTCAGAGGTTAACCTTTGCTCTCATTCCTCGGGACCCATCCACCTTGTTTTTTGAGACAAGGTCTCCCACTGGGGCCTGCGTCTTCGTCTAGGCCAGCTGGCCAGTAAGCCCCAGAGAACTGTCTGTTTGTCAGCACCGAGTATGAGCGGGAGCCTCTGATTTTCACATGGTTGCTGGCGGTTGAATAAGATCCTTAGGTTTGCACAGCAAGTGCTTTACAACTTACAATGTGGATTCCAAGTTTGTCTCTATCTGGGTATTTAGCCACATTTATTTCCTTGTGACCAAATACAAGTATACGGGTGTACCTCAATTTGCTTACCCATTCATAAGTTCTTTAGTTATTTTTGCTTTTCAGTTCTCATTACTGATGTTACTGTGAGCATTTGTGTCCATGTTTGGGGATGTGGCGTATGTTTCAGTTCTCGGAGGCACTCACCTAGAAGTGACATCCCAGAGTGCCGTGGTGACTCAGCTGGACTGTGTAGCAGACCTTGTTTTAGCCGGTGAGGGGACTTTTAGACACCTCCAGGAATGCGTGGGGTCAGGGGGCTAGATTAGACCTCAATTCAACATCCCCCAGCCAAGCACCTGAATTCCAGGATTCGAGTCGTGGGTGCTGGGTGTTTGGGCTTTTGAGTAAAGTTGAGCTCCTGAGCTTCTGGAAGGACACAGGGCAGAAGCCAAGCACCTGTATCATCAGGAGACCCAGCCTGGCTCCTCTTGAATTACAGATAGTTGTGAGCAACCATGTGAGTGCTGGGAATCAAACCCAGGTCCTCTACAACAGCAATCAATGTTTTAACCCCAGAGCCATCTCTCCAGCCCAATGTGATTACTTTTTATGTAGCCCAGGCTAGTCTTAACTTATTATGTGGCTTTGAAATTCTAATCCTCTTGCCCTCTACCTTTTGAGTGCTAGCATTATAGGTGTGTGCCACCACACCCAGTTCATGTTGTGTTGGGAACAATCCCAGGATTTCATGCATGCTAGGGAAGCAGTCTGTAGACTGAGAGACATGCCCATCTCATGAATATGAAATTGAGAACTCGGTCAGACACTGCAGGAAGTCACATGTCAGTGGGTTGCAGATATGCAGGCAGGTACTGCACAGAATGAAAACTATCCACAGAAGATCGAGTCCCCCGTGCTGCATACAGAGACTGTTCTCACAGTGAGGCTTGGATGGTCTCCACTGCTTTCACAGTGAGGTCAAGCATAATGCCAGGGAATCAGGCACAGGTTATCCCGCACTTCCCACATACAGGCACCACTCTGCGGCCTATGTATGACGATTCATTGCCTCTGCATGGCCAGCCTATGGTATGGGGACTATTATATTATAGGAGCAAGGTTAAGGAAACTGAGGCAGAGAGTTCAGTGTCTTGCTCAATATCACGATGGTATTTAAGTTCAAGGGTCTGAAATTGACCAGCCCTCAAGCCCATGTTTTGTGTTACATTATACTCTGTAGGGGACACATGAGCTTGGCTGGGAGACACTGGATTAAGAACACCTATCTTTATTCCCTGGGGAAGACGTCTATGTTCTGTGTATAAACAGAGATACTATGGAATTGCCTCTGCTATTATTGGGGGCGTGGCCTGGAACATCCCAAGGATGACATTGAATTACTGACCCTCTGATTTCTACCTCACCGGTGAGATTATGAGTATACATTGCCATTGCCAGAGCTGTATCACTATCTGTGGTGGGGTGACCTGTGCACTTCGGGTCATTAACAGCATCCCTGCCCTCTGCCCAGGAGAATCCAAACCATTACCGTTTTTTTGGTAGAAACCAAAAAACGTCTTCAGAAACTGTACGTGTCAAAATCAGCAGTCTAAGAAATGGAATTTAGAATATTCTCTATTGGGAGTTCAGGAGTCTTGTTCTTTAGTTAGTTGGTCGGTTTTTTTGAGGTCTGTTTCTGGACTGACCTCAGTTCTCTAGTTAGCCAAAAATGGCTTTGTATTCCTGATCCCCCTAAACAGCTCCTTCGTGCTGCCCAGCGTCTCTCTCAAGTCTGGGTCTAGATACAGGGAGACTGCTATTTAAGGAAGCCAGGATCCGGGAGCCATTTTGCTGTTTCTGTGTGTGACATTGATCCAAGGGAAGAAAGCTTGAGGTAGGGAAAGAGGACCAGGGGAGTGGGTGCCACTGCGTGGGGTGGCTTGGTGGCAAACAATATAAATACACCTCTAGTTGATAGACAACTCCTTCTGACACACACACCCTGTTCCTAGATAACAAGAAAATAATAATTTTGATTGTTTTATTACTCCAAAGTGTCTGTTCATTCTGTTGATGAGGACCATGAGCCTTTGGAGAGCAAGACATATTGTCTCTAGCTCTCTAAAATCAATTTTGAAAAATATAGAAATAAAAAATCTAAAACCTGGCATGGTGGAGCAAACCTTCCATCCCAGCACTCGGGAGTCAGAGGTAGAGGCATCCCTGTGAGTTTGAAGCCAACCTGGGCAACAGAGCACATTTGCAAGTTTGAAGTCAGCCTCAGCTAAAGACCCTATCAACCCCCTCAAAAAACAAAACCAAACAAAACCAAAAAAACCAAAAAACAAAACAAAAATCAATCAAACAAAATAGTCAGACTAAGCAAGTCTCATCAAGAGTGGGTTGTTTAATTTTAAGGAAGGTTCCAGAACACAAGGAAAATAACCTCAGAATCAGGGAACTAGTGAGATTTCAGTTCTCTTTGATCGTGCGCACCATTACTTATTTTGAAATTAACTCCTCGCATCCCTAACGACCCCACTTCCCCTTACATGTGCATGTTTTTTTGCATGAACTTGCCTGTACAAACTGTGTCAGCAGTAACTGCACTGAACCTTGACCCCCATGTCTGCAAAGTGGAGACAAGGAATGGGCATGGGTCAGTGTTCACGGGGCTTTCAGGGGGGGTGGATGTTAAAATATTGGTACAAAGCTCAGTCATACACGCCAGCCATGGATGCTGGTGATGTTGTCTTAGTAAAGACGAATTTAGGAACTTCTGCTTGAAATCTAGGTTCCTTACAGCCCGCTGTCTGACCATGGTCCATTGGTCAGAAGCTGTGTCCACATCTTGGGCCCTATATTTATTAACGTGACCTCATCCATGTTGTGTAGAAACCCTACAGTGGCATCCATGTGGCCCACAGTAGAAGGAGCAGGACTCCATTTTGTTTGGTGCACGCTGGTCCAGCCTAAGCCCGGCAAACAGTAGGCCCCCAATCAATGGGCTATTGTTTAAAGCTCAATTTATTTAGTGGTTGTTCTGAAAGTATTAAAGATCAATTGAGAAATATTTTATTATAAAATTAATTCTGTGTCCTTGGGCAATTTAAACAAGGGCAAATTAGTGTCAGTGGTTGTTTTGCATTTTTAAAAAGTGTGTGTGTGTGTGTGTGTGTGTGTGTGTGTGTGTGTGTGTGTGTGTGTGTGTGTATAGAGGTGAGTGTCACGTGTCATGGCATTTGTGGGGGTCTGAGGACAACTTATAGGAGTCTCTCCTTCCATCACATAGGTCCCAGGGCTGAACTCAGATCATCAGGCTTAGCCGGAGGCACCATTACTGCTCATTGCTGGCCTATCTGTGGTTACTTTGAATGCCAAATTAACCTGCAAATAAAAATACACATAGACATTGTGTACAAAATGTACTATTTTCAGTATAGTGGGACATTTTAATGCTCAGTGAAACTCCAAACAAAGGATCTGTAGAATATGGCCACTGATATGTTAACTTAAAAAAATAATTCTTTGGATTTATATGCACAAAAGGATTTTAAAAATATATTTTAAAAAGATTTTCTTTTAGAAACTAAAAAAATATTTGTAAAGCATTTTAGCTGTACATATATGTGCACCACATGTGTGCCTGGTGCTCACGGAGGTCACAAAGGGGATCAGATTCCCTGGCCTAGAGTTACAGACTGTTGCGAGCTGCCAGGAGTATGCGGGGAAGTAAACCCAGGCCCCTGGAGAACGAGTGCTCTTACTGATGAGTCCTCTCTAGCCCATAGAAGGATTCTGAAAGTGCGTTTTAAGAGCAAGCAGCACTATGCCGGGCAGTGGTGGCGCACGCCTTTAATCCCAGCACTCGGGAGGCAGAGGCAGGCCGATTTCTGAGTTCAAGGCCAGCCTGGTCTACAGAGTGAGTTCCAGGACAGCCAGGGCTACACAGAGAAACCCTGTCTTGAAAAAAAAAAAAAATAGAGCAGCACTATGAGGCCAGGCACAAAGGTTACTCCTGTGATCACTGTGAGTTGGAGGATCAGAAGTTCAAGGTCAGCCTCATCTATATAAGGAGTTCAAGGTTAGCCTGGGCTACATAAGACCCTGTTTCAAAGTAAATGGATCAATCCATACATCAACAAAAGAACGGCACAAATAGCTAACAGACATTCTTACCATGCTTAACCATCCCATAGTCCTTTACTGTAGATTAAGAACAGGAAATTCTTCTCGAAGCAGAACTCAGGGCTAGAGCCCCAGGCACTACAGTCTGGATCCACAGGTCCTTCATAGCTTTTGCTCCTTGGGAGTCAATGTTGGCAATGTTGCCTAGCTGACACACCGCTCCATGTTGTGTCTCTAGGAGTGTGCTTCTATTCTTGAACCCAGTCTCAACCACGGATGGTCTGTTTGTCCCTCTGCTCCAGTTTACCTGCAATTCCAGTGAAAACAAGTCTTGCTATGTCACCCAGGCTGGTCTGGAACTCACAATCCCCCTTCCTCAGTCTTCCAGATTTGGATTCTTAATTGTCTTTGCCACTCAAAGGACCCTCAATTCTTTCAAGAGAGGAAGTAGATTACAAATCTTTACGTTTCCTCTCAGGTCTGGGGCTTGCTCTGGATCTTGTGTGTGCTGGCTAAACTAGATTATTGATCTTCTACTCTCTTTTTCTACTATGTATTTTTCAGACACAGACTCACTAAGTTGTCCGGATAGCCTTGGACTCAATCTGAAACCTAAGAACCTTGAACTTTTGATTTTTCTGCTTTGGCCTCTGTGAGGCTCTTCAAAACTCAAGGAAGAAAACACTCAGACTGGAGCCTTCATTGCCAGGAAGTAGGGATACTTTCAAAGCTGTCACGTGGTTATAGAACTTAAGCCAGCATGTGGGGATGCCTGGGAGTGGCAGGGATTCTATGCTGGCCAAGTGAACAGGGTGTCACTCAGTTCTCTCACTGTGTAACCTCCAAGGCTGCTCTGCCCAGAGATGGCCTTCATCTCTGAGGTCCTCCCACACAGGAGCTGAGCTGATGCCTTTGGTTTGTGGGGCCAGAGCTGAGGACTGAACATGATTTGGAAGACTTATAACCTTCAAGGAAACACTCTGATTCTAGCAACATGGAAATGACTGAACTCCAGCTGGAGAGATGGCAGCAGTTTGTTAACCTCTTGCAGAGGCTATGAGCAGGGTTCCCCAGCTCTACCATGTGCCCTGACCACCTTGCCCTGTCCACCGAGATGGACTGAAAACCTGTAAAACCATGAGCCAAAATAACCCTTTCCTCGTGGGGTCTCTGTCGTGTACTGTGGTGATAGCAATGTGAAAGTAACCCAGTCTCCATCAGACATTTAGTTCTGGAAGGTATGCTTCATAGAGGAAATACACACACAGGTGACCAGTGACTGATTTTAAAATATACCCTGTGAACTCACAGGCGAAGACATGATTCCATCTTTAATTTGTTTTTGATTGGTTGGTTGATGCAGCACACAGATGCCACAGCTGGCTCACAAAGGTCAGATAACAGCCAGTCTGGCTTAACTCAGCTGTCTAGGCCCACCTTGGTCAATGCGAGCCTCCTTGGCAATGTACCTCTCTGTCTCCATGAGGTGATTCTCTCAGTGTAGAGGTCTCTGTTCTCTAGAATATCCTGAATGCCTAGCTCACCAGATCCTTGTCTCTACCTCTTCCTGGGAATCCAGAGGCCATACTTGTACTCACTATTAGCTCTGGCTTCTTGGTTAAGCCTGATGCTCTGGGGAACTCAGAGGCAGCTGCAATGATTATGGCTGTCCCATTGGGCTATTGTCCCGCCAGCTTCAGGTAGCTGCTGGCCTATGGCACCATCTGTCAATGAACCAGAAAGGGCAGAAGCTTCTCAGAAGACCAGGAGGCCTACCCAGCTTGGAACTGGCCAGCGGATTTAGCACTGCGGTCTACCCCACCCAGGCCCTCGCAGCAGGTCACCTGTGGACACTAGTGCTCTTCTGCGTTGAGTCTAGGCAGCTCGTGTCCCCTCTGAGCAGCAGAAGCCTCGTCTCTGAAAAGAGCCATTGTTTGCTCTTCACATATTTTCTTTGGATTCAAGTTAAGTGTTGTAGGCTGAATAATGTCTGTGCTGAAGGAAATGCTGGGAGTCCTTCACCCCAGAGTCTAGCTGAAGTATCTCATCAATTGAGACCTAGGAATTATAGCACAGTTAACAAAATTTACTGTGAAAGTTGCCTAAACAAGATAGTCTTCCTTCTCTATAGAGACAATTCAAATTATGCTAAGAGGGTTGGGGACAGCTCAGTGGGTAAACTCAGTGGACTTGAGTTCAGATGCCCAACACCCACATAAAAGCCAGGCATGGTGGCCCACCTCTGTGACCCCAGAGCTAGGCAGGAAGAGGGGTTTTGGGAGAGGTGTTGGGAGTGAGTGTGGGAGAGGGAGATAAGAGAATCCCAGGGGCTCTTTTGTCAGCTAGTCTAGCTAAAATAGAATGTTTCAGGTTTAGTGAGTAATCTTGTCTCAAAAACAAGGTGCAGAAGTCTGGTAGACTCCAGATGTTGACCTCTGGCCTACACATATACACACCTACATACACCACACACACACACACACACACACACACACACACACACACACACACACATATGCACACACACATACACACATACATACACACACCTATACACACCTACACCTACACACACATATGCACACACACATACACACATACATACACACATATATACATACACACACCTATACACACCTACACACACACCTATACACACCTACACACACACACACACACACACACACACACACACACACATAATGTATGCTAAAACATCACTGCCATGCTTAAAGACTAAATAGGTGGGAACTCATTCTTTTACCAGATGCAAAGGCAGGAGGGAGGACTTTACAAACCTTTTAGCATGTTCCTTCAGAGGCTCCCCAAATTGTATACCTGACTTCTACTGCTAAGACCTGAGGCTGTGGCTTCGTCTTGGGGCCCACACCTACACTTCAGTATGAACCCTCTTTTCCCAGACCCCCCAAATGCCATTCAGTCTTCAATTTATGTTAAAAATCTCTTCTTAGTAAACATCAGCTGTGGTGCTGGGGTGGCGCTCAGGTGTTCAGTGCTTGCCTGGCAATGTGCAAAGGCCTTGGTTCACCCCCACTATGCCTATAGTCCGAGAACTCGGGACACAGAGGCAGGAGGGTCAGAACTTCAGAGCTCCTCCGGCTGCTGAGGCAGTATGGTGGAACTGTGTCTCTGACCCACACTCCTCAGCAACAACCACGACCCTGGTCATTCCTACTTGGAGAAGCACTGGGCTCAACAAAGGGAAGAGGCGGAGCAATGGCTCCCCAGAGCCAACACATCATTATTCCTGCTCAGTGCCCATCCAGCAGTAACCTAGGCCCTTTACTGTGTCCTGTGATCGCCCCAGCACCTCCATGAAGGCAGTGCTGCTGTGGCTATACTTCCACACCCTCCACTACTCCCAGGAGTGCACCTCCTCCACTCCGTGCTTGAACAGTGCCCCTGGAGATGTGCGGCATGGTAACTCTGACCCATCCCATTTCACAGACAGGAGACTGGCACACAGGGTCAGACACCTGTCCAAGGTCACACAAGTCCTCAATGGAGGAGCTGGGACTTGAACCAGGGCGACTGCCAAGTTTAGAGTCTGAGCCTGTACTGAGGATCTCTCATGGCTGCCCACTCTGCTGCCTTCTTTCAGGAGAGTCAATAACATCAGGGTCCTCCCTCCTCCCCTCCCTCCCCCCTTCCCCCCTCCCTCCCTCCCTCCCTCCTTTTAGCAGTACTGAGTACATGCACAGTGCCATGCACCCTTCCCCACTAATTCCAGAATATTTTCATCACCCCAGGGGGAACCTCACCATAGAGACTCCGAGTCTCCTTCCTCATAACCCATGACAGCCACTGATACCGGTGACTATTAGTGTCACCTGCCCATTCTGGATAGCCCGCAGACAGATCATCACATGTGACCCCCTTTTCTAGCCCCTCTTACTTGATACGGTGTTTTCAAAGCTCATCCACGTAGCTGGATAGTTGTCCTTCAGCACCCGAACAGGCTGGTTCCAGGACTCCTCTTGGGCCAAAATCTGAGGATGGTCATATCCCCATAGAAAATGACATAGTTTTGGCATGCAACTTAAGAACATCTTCCTGTGTGACATCAGCCGCATCAAGAGGACTTGCAAAATCTAATACAACAGTGGCCCCTACACAGGTGTTAGGCTATATTTATTGCTTAGATGACGATGATCTTAAAAGTCTTTACATGTTCAGCGTAGTAGCAGGGAAATTTCCCCCCTTAACTACTTGTATGTAAGTTCGGGGTGGGATGGTGGCGGGGGTGACTAGTCATATGGAGGTTTGACCTGGACATTAGGTCAGAAGTGGGTCATCACCCTCCACCTTATTTTGTGAGATAGGGTCTTTCAGTGACCCTGGAGCTTGCTGGCCGAGTTAGACTGGCTGGCCACAAGCCCCTGAGAGATGCCCCTGTCTCCATGTCCCTAGCTCTGGGATTCCAGGTGCATGCCACCATGCTCAGCTTTCATTTGGATCCTGGGGATCTGAACTGCGGCTGGGTCCTCAAGTTTGAACGTGTTCGTTTGCAGTTGAGGGTGGACATAGGCGCTTATGCAAAGGTACTTCGTTCTTTGTAATTCACATTTCCTTGTGATAAAATTGACCATTTTGACAACATCCTCTTTTTAAAGATGCTTTTAAAATGATATTTTCTGGGCTGGTGAGAGAGCTGGCTTAGTGGGTTAAGGCACCTGCTACCAAGCCTGAAAACCTAAGTTAAATCCCTGGGGCCATATGTTGGAAGGACAACTCCCGAAAGTCATCCTCTGACCTCTGCGTGTACTGTGGCGCGCGCACGCGCACACACACACACACACACTGAATAATTAAGTGTGGACAGTCAGTTCTTTCCTTCCGCGGTGTGGAGCCCAGAGATTGAATACAAGTTGTTGGACTTGACAGCGGCCCTTTTCCTGCTGAATGCTCTGGCGATTATTTTAATTCCTTTCATGTGCACAGTTCTATAGTGATAACTTCACCAATTTTGTGTGGACACCACCACTAGCTTCAAGAATTCTCTCATCTTTCCAGACTGTACTCAGAACGGTCCCCACTGCTCTTACCCCAGCCCTCAGTAACCTCTGTGTTTTCAGAAAACTCCAGAGCCTTGGCTAAAAGATGACACCGAGGGTCCAGTGGCATCAGAGAGCAGATCAGGCCTGATTCAGATTGTGTTAGTGCCAGGTGGAGCCCTTGGAGCCTGGGCTGAGAGGTAAGGACCTGTATTCAGGTCCAGCCTGGGCTGAGAGGTAAGGACTTGCAGTCAGGTCCAGCCTGGGTTGAGCAAACATGACCAAGTCATCCTTACAAGCCTCCCTCTGTTTGATACCAAGCCAACCGGCCTCTAAGGTTGGTCTGTCTCTTTAAGAAAAAATAAAGAACAGAAACAAGGGGAGAAATGTGTGGTGGCCAGAGGGAAGTCTCCTCCTGTGTGTCACTTCCACACACAAACCTCGGCTGTGCAGACTTGGGTGGGAAGTGTGAGGGCTTGGGAAGCAGCACCCACTCCAGCATCCCGCTGCCCCAGCATCCCGCTGCCCCAGCATCCCAGGCTCTGACGAAAGCAGGAGGCCATGCTGTCATCTGTTGTGGTGAAGATGGCATTGCGCCTGGATTATCTTAGAAAAGAATGAGATGCAGAAGCCTTGGGGGCATGTCCTGAGTATGCACAGCCCCAGGCTCCTGGAGGGTGAGAGATTTCTGCCTCCTCAGATGTGGGTGCCTTCTGCCCCCAATACCCCTGCTTTATTCTTGGCCCCAAGTTGATATTGGAAATGAAATAGAAGAGAGGTGTTGGTGACAAGCTGAGGTGCCATCACAGCGGGCTCCCAGGAGGCCAGGAGGAGTGAGCAGGTGGAGAAGTGACTGAGCTCAGGACCAGAGAGAGCGCTCCATCTACAGTGTGCTTGCCTTGCAAGGGTAGCAACTAAGCTCAGTCCCCAGAACCCATTGAAAAACCCGGGCATGGTGCTGCACACATATGTGGTGCACAGGTATAATATAAGCCCAGCACTCAGGAGAGAGATGGTCCTTGAGGCTCACTGGCTGGCCAGCCAGGTTTCTTGGGGAGCCCTAGGTCCCAGAGAGGAAGACCTTGTCTCACAAAAATTAGGTGCATGGCTTCTGGAGGATAGCAGCTGAGGTTGTCCTCTGTCTCTGAACACACACACGCGCGTGCACACACACGCACACACGTGCACACACACGTGCATACACGTACACACCCACACAGTGTCTCCTCCAGGACAGGCTTGAGCATCTGGACTCTGGCCGTTACTGTTTCAGTATCTTTGGAAGGCTGACATTTGTGCCACATAGCGATGTCATCACCCATCCAATCTCCTCCCCTTTTAAAGAGGAACTGGTAAACCCAGAAAAAAGGACTTGAGTTCTGGAATTTTCCTCTGGTATCCAGCTGCAATGACCAACTACCCAATTGGGGATTTTTAGGTGTGTGTGTGCGCGCGCACGTGCGCGCGTGGTGTGTTTTAACCACAGACGGGCCACCAGGCACCATGACTCCACCCTGTGAGTTGGTCTGCCCTGGAGAGCACTTGTGTCTCTGCGCATAATCCAGAACAGCTTTCTGTGGTCTTTCTTGTCCTACTGTTTCATTCAAATTTACACAGGACAGAAAGCGGTGAGGCTGCCACCCTCTTGCTGAGGTCCCTGTCAGTGTGTCCAGACTGTGTTGTCCCTCAGCCCAGATTCCTGCCATCTTTTCAAAGGCTACTGATAGCAGGAAGGTGATCAAGAAAGGAAGGGCCAGCAGTCTTAGCCAGCTGAGCGGGGCCATCTGTCCCCACACGTGCCAACTAAGAGACAAGAAAGAGAGATGTGCTCAGTGTGGCCACTTAGGGAAGAGGACCAGATAAGTGGGTCTCGGACCCCCAAGTCTGTCTTCAAGGTATTGACAGGAGCTTTGGATTTAACTAGAGAAAGATGGAGACATGCAGGCAAGAGGTCAACATGGCTAAGCAGTTCTGGAGAAGATGTGGTCTGAGATCACTGTCTCCCTCTGGAAGGCAGGCCTCAAGAAGTCACCACAGTCATGGCTTGGCGAGGAGAGCTGGGGTTAGAGTCTCACCTCTGCTCCAGTGTGTGCCCTCACATCTGTGATTCGTGGGCATGGCCTGCTGTGCAGGCTCACCTTAGCTGGACGTTGTTTTGAGTCACATGTGACAGAGATCAGCTCTGATCCTGAGATCCAAGGTGACTAGAGAAGACGGAAGACGGAAACACGGGTCTGGAAAGAGACAAGGCGGGATTATGCCAGGCCCCCTTCACTCAGGGGCCTGGGCCACACTAAAGAACAGAACATTCCAGAATGCCTACAGAAACTAAAACAGGATGTTTGGTGTGAAAGTCATACCAGAGACAGTCTTAAAAATCCCAGTGCAGCTCTGGGGAGAGGCAAAAAGGTGGGTGGATTCTCAGGGACAACATCAGAAGTTGATGTATGACCCCCACACACACACTTAGTGAACATTATGTGTTCTGGTTCAGCTACAATCATAGAGCTTGGAGACTGAGTCAAGTGAATTACAGGTTCTAAGCCAGCTTGGGCTACAGAGTAAGATCTTGTTTTAAACTTACTAGGGCAGAGGAGATGGCTCAGGGGACAAAGGGATCCTGGTGTGAGCATGAGTTACTGAGCTCTGATGCCCAGCACCCACGGAAGGCCAGGCACAATGGTACACACCTGTAACGCCAGTGCTGAGGCACAGAGACAGGCGGACAGAGCCAGCCAGCTTAGCCAAAACTGCCAGTTCCAGGTTCCAGGAGAGACCTTGTCACCAGACTAAGAGAGAGGCTGAGCACGGTGGCAAATGCCTTTAGTCCCAGCGCCTGGGAGGCAGAGGTTTCGTCAACTCCAGGTCAGCCAGGGCTAGAACTTGTCTATAAATAAATATTTTTAAAAATAGTAAAAAAGAAAGAGAGAGTGATTGAAGAAGGGACTTGACATTGACCTTTGGCACGCACGTGTGCGTGTACACACACACACACACACACACACACACACACACACACACACACCTAAGCATAAAGACTGAGTGCAATTTTGAAAGTAAGCAAATGAAAAAGAACCCTCCCTCCCTCCCTCCCTTTATATGTACAAGGGAGTGAGAGTATGCATGCATGTGTGGAGGTCAAAAGACAACTTGCAAGAGCTGGCTCACCATCTACCATGTGGGTTTTAGGGATGAAGCTCTCAGATTGTCAGGCCTGGCAGCAAGCACCTTACCTGAGCAATCTCCCTCAATAAGATGTTTAAGATAAACACAGTACATAGTTCAGTGGCATGGGAGCTTTTTTCTTTTTTAAAGGTTTATTTATTTATTTTTTATTTTATTTGCTTTGGTATTTTGCCTGCATGTGTCAGATCCCTGCCGCATCTGGGGCGGTGGCCCTTCCCTCTTGGTTAGAACTGCCATGGATGCTGGTGAGAAGGGGCTCGTGTGCCGAGCTGGAAGTGGTCCAGCTGCCTTCTGCACAGGTCACCTGCTTGGCTGTTCTGCGTAGTGCTCAGGCTGTCGCTCAGCCCTGTTTACTGGGTACTCTGTGTACCCACCCAGCTCATGCCCACCCCCTGGTTGTATAACCCGTGCCCCTATTCTTTAGACTGGCTTTAGGTTTACAGGGAAACTAAGAGAGCTGTGTGTGGCTCAGTTGGCCCAGGGCTTGCCAGGCATGTGCAAAGCCCTGGATTTGATCCCTGGCACGCCGTAAACTGGGAATAAGGGTGGGTACCTGCAATCTCAAAACACAGGAGGTGAAGACGGGAGGATCAGAAGCTCACGGGTATCTTTGGCTACATAGAGAAGCTCAAGGTTATCCTTGGCTACATAGTGAATGGAAGCCAGGCTGGGATATGCAAAATTGTCTCAGACAAAAGGAGCAGAAGCTGCAGTTCCCATCATTCCCCCTGGGATTCCCACCTCACAACTCTGGCACACATGTTACAGCTGCTGAACCTTACTAGACTTTACTAACCAAAGGTCAGCCTTTCCACAGGGCTTCTTTATCTCTTCCAGCCACACATTCTGTGAGATTTGATAAATCTGTAGTGACTTGTACCCTCCATTAGAGTATTGCAAAGAATAGCTTTGATGACCCAAAGTCCCCCCGTGTCCTGTGTCCCCTCCTCACCTCTCAGAGCCCCTGGCAGAGTGGCCTTTGCCATCTCTGTAGTTTTGCCTCTTCCAGAGCATTGGCATTTTGTGATCAGCTGATGCAGCCACCTCACACAGCTGGCTCCTGTGCGTGTTTCAAACGCCTCCTGTCTCCCAGTGGCTGCATAGTTCATTTCTTTGGAGTGACTGACATTCTACTGTCTGGCTGTACCACAGCCTGTGCATTCCTCTAGCAGGCACAGGGTAAGACCTCCAGTGAGGCCTACACATGCTGCATGTTGAGAGCCTACCTGTCCTGTGTCCCCGCACCCGGAGGATGACCATGGGTGTCCACTCCGAGGCTTGTAGCTGTAAAAATGGGCTTATGAATAAAGGAAGCTTGAACAAACCCTCTCAGGGGTTTGTCCCTTTCCTCACTGAGGTTTTTGAGGAGGAAGGTTGGATCTTGAGTAGGAAATACTGTCTGTGGAGCTTGAGGAGGAACCTCTCAGATTAGGAGTCTTGGAGGGACTCCTCAGGATGGGGGGGAGGGGGGTAGGAGTCCTGGAAGATTCCCTCAAAATGCCCTCCCATAGCATGACATAGAGAAGGTTATGGTCAGAGGGGAATTTCATTGTGGCTCCTTGGTGGTGGGACGAGTTTGAGTGATGCTGGCCTGAGGTAAAATACAGAGTGTGTTCCAGAATACCATGTATGTACACAGTCACCACACCATTTCTTCAGGATTCTGGAAAAGAACGCTGCACCTGTTTTACACAGAGGAAGACTAGGGCTTTCCACGAGTGCTCACTCATGTGTGAACGAGTGCTCCTGCAACAGAGAGAGTGCATGTGTGGTCACAGAGCAGCCTTGGGTGCTGGTGCTCAGTGTCCATCCTATTTTGAGAATCTATATTGTTTTTCCTCTCTTCGGGCTAGCCTAAGCAAGGCCGAGCTTCTTGGGACTCCTGTGTGTCTGCCTCCCCTTTCTCCATAAGAATGACTGGACTCAGACATCCCTGCTGTGTCCTGCTTTACTTGGGTTCTAGGGAATCAAACCCAGGGCCGTACCCGTGCACAGCAAGTCCTGTTTCTCTGTGAACATCTCCCCGGCCCAAGCCCGAGTCCTTGGGTAGCACAGCATCAGAAAAGCAAAGAGAATTAGGACCTGGAAGGCTGACCCCCAGGCAGCTCAAAGTCACCCTGACATTTGCCTCTCAAGGGACAGAACTGGAAGCCTGCTGCCCCGAGCAACTTTATATGTGTGAAGGGCTTGAGCCACAGCCTTTAAAACTTAGAAGCTAGTCTCAGGCCATCTTAGTGTTAACCTGGCATTGACAGGCTGGGTCAACTCCAGATGCAAACTGAGTGAGGGGCTGGGGAAGTGGAGAGAGCAGCCTGCACAAAACTGGACTTGAGACACAGTTTGACCTGTATCAGCCTCTGCTTGAATCACCACCACCACCATCATCATCGTCATCATCATTGTGACGATGATGACACCTTCTGCTAAGAATTACAGAAGCAGGGTAGGCAAGAGGATTCAGGGGTCAAAGCATAAGGCTGACAAGCCAAGTTTTAACTCCAGAACCCATGGTGGAAGGAAAGGGCTGAGTCTGCAGAGCTGTGCTCTGACCTCCACAAGCATGTTCCCGGTGATTAAAAAAAAAAAAAAAAAAAAAAGATTTCATCTATTTTACGTGCACAGGTGTTTTGCCCACATGTGTCTGTGTACCACATACATGCAGTACCTGAAGGAGCCAGAGGGGGGCACTGAATCCCCTGGGAACAGGAGAGGTTTGTGAGCTGCCATGTAGGCTCTAGGAATCAAACCCAGGTCCTCTGGGAGAGCAGCTTGTGCTCTTAACCACTGAGCCATCTCCCCAGCCCCCTCCTAATGATCTTAATAGACTCAATCGCAGCATTTAACACAACATATATTAAGTTCCAGGAATTATTTTCAGGGACTACTAAAACATTTTTTTTTTTTTTGCATGAGTTTGTGTGTGTTTGTGTACTGTATTCACTTGTGGGGAAATGTGTGCACGTGTGTGAGAGGTCTGAGGTTGATGTCAGCTGTCTTCCTCAGTCACCTTCCACTTTCTGAGACAGGGTCTCCCACTAAACTCAGGGCTGGCCATTATGGCTGATCTGGCTAGCTAGATTGACCCTGTCTCAGCCTTTTGAGGGCTGGGATTAGAAGCAGGCCACTACATTCACTCTTTCCATGGGCGTCTAGGGATCTGAATTCCAGCACTTACACTTGAATGGGAAGTCCTCCATTGAGACCTCTTTCCAGCTCTATTTTAAATGTCTTGGATGTGCCTTTGCCCTGGAAGAATACCCAAGGATGAGTTGGGTATTCTAGTTTTATTAATACTAATCTATTAATACTAATCTCTAGTATTACCTGGGTAAAGAGCAAAACTGTGTGTGCTACAGCTAGTTGAAAAAGAAATCATTAACAAGGCTCAAGGTAAAAGAGTGTGAGACTTTTCTTCTGGAACATTCTAGGAAGTTTTGAAGTGACTCATGATCATGTCTAACTTGAAATGGTAGGGCCACCTCTTGGGAACGGAGTAAGCCCTCCCCTGAAGAGCGGAGGACAATGATCTGGCAAACATCTGTTCCTAAGCAACAGCCTCTCCTCCTCGCAGAACACAGGGCACAGGTGATGCGGTTCTGATCCTGAGCCTCACTGCACAGCCCACTGTGAGCCAGGCACAACTCGGTTTTAGAGTGCCTTCTGTTTGCTCCGGCTGCATTCCTAGGGTGGGCAGGCCTCTCTACAGAGCCGCAGTAGCCTTTCATCACCCCCTTCTCCCTACTATTTTCAAAAGATTTGTGTGGTGAGTGTGTGTGTGAGTGGGAGAGAGACACAGTGCACTTATGTGCATGCACGTATTTGAGTTGGTGCCCTTGGAGACCAGAAAAAGGTATTAGATTCCCCCACCTCCCACCCTTGGTAGCTGGAGCTCAGGTGGTGTGTACTGCCAGATATGGGTGGTGGGAATAGCACTCTGGGCCTTTGGAGGAGCAGCAAGTGCTCTTGGCCTCCAAGAGGCCAGGTCCTCTCAGTGTCACCCACTGCCATCCATGTGTCCCCTGAGGCCATTGCTATCTGTTCTAGACTGCTTGGCGGTGCTTTTTAACAGTCTTAGTAAGACGCAGCTGCTGCAGGCTGGGGGCCTTCTCTGGGCAGGCTGGCATCTGAAGGCACAATGCTTGGTAACTGTCTTCTTAGGAAACTCCAGCATCTAGTCACCACTCATGGCCAAACAGCCGGCCTGAGCTGGACCCCACTCATGGCATCACTACCGCTACTCTCCGGTTGTGAGCCGTACGCCTCACCCTGTGAGCTGAGAACTCTGCCCGGTGAGCTGCATCTGTGCTTATGGAATGACCCAAACTTTACCTTTAGGGAACTGATTGTTGTCACCACTGAGGGGAAGACAAGAAATCCTGGTCTCACTTTACTTCAGAAGTGATCTTGTTTCAAAGAGGCCACATGATGTTTGGAGTCAGAGTAGGGGAAAGTCCTGGGTTCTTCGAGGGAGAAAACAACGAATGTCGTGACCTGTTTCAGGGGCTGGGATATAGGTCAGGCATAGGGTGCTGAGTCTGACCCCAGTGCCACATAGGCCAGGTGTAGTATAGTAGCCTATAATCTAACATGTGGAAGGAGGAGAAGCACATGTTCTGGGGCTATCACTGGCTACATAATTACGTTTGAGGCCAGCCTGGGATGCATGAGGCTATCACTTTGAGGAGTGCTAATGTGTGTGCACAGTACTGTTGCCTGAGATTTAGGATGAACCACCCAGGGAAGAATGCCCCACTGGTGATGCCCAAGTGAGTTTAATGGCCTTGTTCTTGGGTCTGAGTTCCGGGTTCTCCCTAGGCACCCCCTGTTCTTGGGTCTGAGCTCTGGGTTCTCCCTAGGCATCCCCATTCTTGGGTCTGAGTTCCGGGTTCTCCCTAGGCACCCCGTTCTTGGGTCTGAGCTCTGGGTTCTCCTTAGGCACCCCCTGTTCTTGGGTCTGAGTTCCGGGTTCTCCCTAGGCACCCCCTGGCTACCTTCTTCCACCTGTTCTTCCGAGTGAGCGCCATCATCACCTATGTGTGCTGTGACTGGTTCAGCAGGAGCTCTGTGGGCTGCTTTGTCACCGTGCTCGTCCTCCTGTCCTTTGACTTCTGGTCTGTGAAGGTAAGGTTCTCTCTCTAGGGACACTTGGCCTTTGCTCCCAGGTGGTGTCCTCTGTGTATGTGGGATCCAGGGGTGCTTTGGTTTAAATTCTTGCTACCTATTAAAGAACACTGAAGGGCGGACAATACGGCAAGCTTGGGCCAGAGCAAGATCCTTGGAATCCGCCTGGCGTAAGGAGAGAGCTGACCTTTGTCCTCCACAAGTGTGCTATGGCATGTGAGTGCTCCCTCCACACAAAATAAATGTTTACATTTTAAGAATTACTGGGCCCATGCCACTTACAGTTAGAGGGCAAAAGTGCTTCAGTAAGTGGCTTCCAGGATCAGTTGTCGTAGGTGCACAGGTGCACAATGGGAGTGATGAACCCAGGTGGCTTTGGACTTTGTACAATTTTCATGATGCATATGTGCATATATAGACATATAATGTGAACATGTTCTATTTTGAAGCAGTCTTTGGCTTTTGAGACAGTGTCTCACTGTGTAGCCCTGGTTGAACTCCGACTCACAGAGACCTGTCTGCCTCTGCCTCCCGAGGACTGGGATTCACGGCACCACCATACCTATCTAGAATCTCACTTTTCAAAGGAGGTCCTGGCATGGTAACACACATCTTTAAACCAGCACTCAGAGTGGGGGGGGGGGGGTAGGTGGGCAGAGGCAGGTGGATCTCTGAATTTGAGACCAGCCTGGTCTACATAGCAAGTTCTAGGCCAACCAAGTAAGACCCTGTCTCAAAAAAACTACAACAAAGCAAAACAAAAAAGAGTAAACCTAAAGATGAGACACTTGGAAAATTCACCCAAGAAACAATCACAGTCCAGCATCCTTCCGCCCCTCTTCTGTGTGTGCATACACCTGTGCGGGTGGACTTGTGGCCTTCCAGCCCCTCTTCTGTGTGCGCATACACCTGTGCGGGTGGACTTGTGGCCTTCCAGCCCCTCTTCTGTGTGCGCATACACCTGTGCGGGTAGACTTGTGGCCTGCGATGTGCAGAAGCCGATTCTCCCCCATGTGGTTGTGGGGATCGAACTCAGATCCTCAGGCTCAGCAGAAGCATTGTGACCCACTGTCATCCAACAGCTCAACACCCTTGTCTTAATGCTTTCTGTCGGGGTTTACAAGGGACATTAGTTGTGTGCATTGGCACGAACCTAATAGTCACCACTGAAGAGGCCAAGGTAGGAAGCTTGAGAGTTCAAGGCTACCCTGGGCTACACAGGAAGACCATTACAGAAACAATCAGCCATTCTGTTTCTTGTGTGCTCACGGCTCTTTTGCTCACTTTCCTCAGAATGTAACTGGAAGACTCATGGTGGGTCTTCGATGGTGGAACCAGATAGATGAGGATGGGAAAAGCCACTGGATATTTGAAGCCAGAAAGGTACGCTCTGCAACAAGACAAACGAATAAAGACTGGGGAAAGGCTGTGTGAAGCTTACACAGGTTCCCGAGTTGTGTGTGTGCTAGTTGGGTGGTGGTGGCCACACCTTTAATCGCAGCACTTGGGAGGCAGAGACAGGTGGATCTCTGTGAGTTCGAGGCCAGCCTGGTCTACAGAGCCAGTTTCAGGACAGCTAGGGATATCATGCAGAGAAACGAAAGTTACAGTGGCTGTCCCCAACAGGTCTCTGCAAGCCACATGGCTGCCACTGAGGCAGAGGCACGCATCTTCTGGCTCGGTCTCATCATCTGCCCAATGATCTGGACTGTGTTCTTCTTCAGTACCTTGTTCTCCTTGAAGCTGAAATGGCTGGTAAGATGCTCGTGGTCACTCCCAGCTTGATGGAGACAGTCGCATGGTACATTCACCATGTGGGGGGTAAACTCTGTGACTTCTGTCAATTTTGTGGAGTTATATCTCAATCTCAGGACTTAGGAAAACCCACCCAGATTTTATTGTAGTTATGTGGATGTCTGTGTGCAGTATGTGCAGCAGGTAAGTCCAGGTGCCCTCAGAGGCCAGAGGGCCTGAGCTCCCCTGGAGTCGGAACGACAGTTGTCAGCTGCCGACAGAAGTGTTGGGCACCAAACTCAGGTCCTCTGTGAGAACGGCAAGTTCTCTCAGATGCTGGGAGAGCTCTCCAGCCCATTTTAAAATTATTTTCACCACCCCAAAATCTGTATCTGTAGATCTTGTCCGCTCTGCCACTTCTCTGGCTCCTGTCACTCACCTTCCTAGGTAGACTTGCCTGTTCCAGGGTGTTACATAAATGGAATCCCACAATATTTGTTCTTTTCTAAGCGACTTCTTTCACTTAGCACATGCTCAGGCCCATCCAAACTACACTTTCTTTGTAGGGTTAAATAACATTCCATGGCATGGGTGTATCGCACGCTCTGTTTCATTCCTTAGCGGATAAGGAGGAATAATGCTGATAGGATATGATGCTTTGTTTCTGAAGTGCAGGGGAGGGAACCCAAGGGCCTTGTGCCTGTGCAAGCTAGGCAAGTGCTCCCACGAGCTGCATCCTCAGCCTCCAGGAAGGAGGCTGGATTAAAACGTGCAGTGTCTGCTGTTAGCCGCCAGCCTTGCTGAGGACTGACATGCCCATTTCCTTTGGGAGAGCTGTCTATCAGTGAGTGCGCACCTTCAGCAGGCTTCCCTCTGCTTGGCCCAATGCAGGCTCTCGTGATTGCTGGCATTTCCCTCCAAGCTGCGAACCTCTATGGCTACATTCTCTGTAAGATGGGGGGCGACAGTGACATGAGCACAGTTGCAGCCAGCTTTCTGTCCCAGACGGTGTTTCAGACGGTGAGTGACGAGTCCCTCCCGGGAGCCTTCCTTCCAGGTGCTGCAGCCAGCTCACCATTGATTTTTACTGTGTATATATGTAAAATGCACCATGTTAACTATTTCTGATGTATAGCTCTAGCTGGGTGTGGTGGCACACACCTTTGGTAGCAGTACTCTGGAGGCAAGGGCAGGTGGATCTCTGAGTCTTGAGGCCAGCCTGGTCTACATAATGAATTCCAGCCCAGCCCAGCCAGGGCTACTTAGTGAGACCCTGTTTTAATAAACAAGTTTAAAAATATCACAATAGGTCAATTAGTTCTAGGGACAGCCTTGCGCAGGCGCCATACAGTCTAGATCCAGAACCTTCTCACTTCCAACAAGAATGCGGTCCTTTAGACACTAGCTCCCCATTTGTCCCTAGCTCCTGACACCCACCTCCCTGTCTGTAACAAATTGACAGCTCCTATCAGCAGTGTCTGACATTTTGTGACTACTGTTTAGTTTTAAGTGATATTTAAGGCTGGGGCTAAAGTTAAGAAAACTTGCTGCTCCCGCGGAGGACCCAGACCGGTTTTCCTGTATCCATACAGCAGCTCAGTAATCTATCTGTAACTCCGGCTCCAACTCCAGAGGATTCTGACACCCTCTTCTGACTTCCACAGGCACCACACATTACACATATACATTCATTCATGCAAAACGCTCACACACACAAAATTAAAGCAAAACCTACAACTGGCCAGGGAGAAGGCTCAGTGGATAAAAGCACTGGATGTGTAAACCTGACAACCTAAATTCTATCCCAAGAATCCACACAAGCCAGATGTGGTGGCAAGCACCTGTAATTACAGCACTCCGAATAGAGACATTCATGGGCCAGCTAGGGTGGAGTACACGGTACAGAGACAGATGAGAGATCCTGCCTCTAAAACAAAGTGGAAAGAGAGAATTAAGTTCCCAAAAGTTGTTCTCTGACCCCCACAGGTGCATCATGGGATGCACAGGCCTACACATAAACATGCACACGAACACACACACCACAGAATTAAGGAAAGAATGACAAAGCCTTGTTTTTGTTTTGAAGCAAGGAAGTATTTCTTGGATAATTGTCTCAATAATTGCCAAGTGTCAAGTTGTCAAAACAGAGGGATGGAGGAGTCTTTTTGGCCCGCTGTGCGGTGTGACTATGGGTCTCCCCAGCGAGCCTGCACTTTGTTGGGATAGTCATGGCTCTTCTTGCCTTACAGGATCCCCCAGGTGACTTTGAGAAGCCCAGGCTGGAAGGGCTGGACATCCACCAGCACTAGGTGAGCAGTAGGCGCAGTCCAGAGGCCTGAGCACTTGTGGGAAAGCAGCCCCTGACCTGTGCCACAGGCCTAGGTGGTCTCTCTCCAGTCCTCCAAATTGACCAGGAGCAAGTCCAAGCTAGAACCCCGATGTTTTAGGGCCTGTTCGGGACCCGTTGAGCTTTGGCAAGGTTGCATCTGTCCCACAGGGACCCCGGCACACTCCAAGAGTTCATGTCTAAAGGGGAAGGGGAGGAGAGAGGAGGGGGCTGCCCACCTTCCAGTGTCATGCCACAGAGCAATGGGAATCTGGAATGACTTCCTCAGCAACTCTCAGTTCTGTCTTAGTCCTAGACCATGGGGACAATTACATCTGTCTTTCAGAAGCGCCAGGTAATGGTTTGCCTGGGACCCTGGGAATTACCAGATGTCTTGAAGGTACCCATGTCGCCTCACTGACAACTTACAAGCTTTTCCAGGGGTTCTGATGGCCCCCAGCTAAAGCACTCACACTGATCCCAGCATGACTGGAGACTTCCCAAAGCTGGAGACCCCAGTGTGGGCAGAGGCTAGTGTCATTCTGCCTCCTGAGGAGGTCACAATCCTCCCTCTGTCTCTCCCTAGGCTTAGCGCCTGAGGCACAAACGGCTCCTGGGAGTCCTGTGGCTCAGAGGATTTCTAGTCCCTTGGATTCCAGGAAGCAGGCCCTAAGGGACAGGTTCAAGGGGACATTTTTATTTTCTGATGAATGGTACCTGGATGCAGAGCGCACGCCGGTACCGTTGATCTCGAAATAGGCAGGTGATTATAGTATCTTAATGAGTGACTTCAAATCCTGTCAGCATCTGGTGGCTGTGGCACCACCTGTCCCCCGCTGACCAGGTGTAGCTGCACACGTGGCCTGCCAGCTCTGTGGTTAGCAGGTGGCACTTGGCCCTGTCCCACTTCAGGGATTGATGAGGTTCTCATCATGTGACTGACGAGAGTTACAAAAGTCTCGGATCCCTAAAAGACAAGTGGAGGGGTGAGTCCTCGCCCAACATCTCTGCCCAAGGCTTGCTTTGGCTCAGGATTCCAACCGGTTTTATTGACCTTAATGGCAAGTATTTCTCATGCTATGAAGCTCACCCACCCCCGTTTCTCAAACTAAGAAGTAGCTCATAATGCTGACACACGGGGAGAAGTCTCATGGTCTCCTGGGCTGAGGAGCCATGCTGATCATGGGGTCCCCAGCACCCCTGCTGTCTGCAGCTGAAGCTGGCAGATTATCCCTATTGCTTCTGCACACTTGGGTCCTCTAGGTGACCTCCTGCAGGCGATGTCTCAGGTACTTACTCTGAATTATACTTTTGTAGGCTGCTGTGGCTGGTGAATCTGGGGCTTCAACAAAAAAGGACTGGCCTTTGTCACAGCTCTTGCCTTAAAGAGACAGAGGAAAGGAGATGCTTGTAAAAGCCTTGCTCTTTTGTGCCTGCTGCAGTGTGGCTGCCTGGGGCTCTCCACTCAACGACAGCAGAGAAGGGAAAACCTAACATGGGCCCGGCTGTGGCCCCCCTCAGCAACCGATGACGTTGCTTTGCTATGGCCACAGTCAGTTGGGTAGCATGTGGCAAAGGCAGATTCTAGGCCCAAAGAACTGTTTCCCCTGCTCTGGGTGGGCCCAGGAGTCTACATGAGATCCACTGACCTGCAGCCCAGGAAAATGAGACTACAGGAAAGGGAATCAGCTAGGGCTCTCAACAGACAGGGAGTGTGGCAAAACATCAAGGACTAAGAAAGGAAATGCAAACGGGGTGAGCTTCTGGGTGTCTCTGAGGAGACACACATGTAAATGTGGAATACACACTACCTCTCAGCTGAGCAGAACCCTCAGTGCACACACCCTGTCCTCTGCCTCCTCCCCCCATCATGTCCTTCCCGGCTGCACAGGCACACAGTCACACACACACTCACCATCCTGAGGACCAAATGTAACCCAGGGGAGACACAGCTTTGCTTGGGAACCTCTCTCAAGCTCTGGTCCCCATGTTGCTATCCCAGACCCTGTTCCAGCATCTCAGTCCCTTCTTCCCTGACAGGAAAAGGCCAGCTCCTATACTTGGGTACATAGTCACCTGCAGCTGAACCCAATCTGTCTCAAGCCCTCCTCTCTGAGACCCAGGCATGTGGCAGGGCTCCACTTCCTGCTCCTGTCAGACATCTACCACTCGAGCAAGCTCAACTCTTACTGTGGGGAAAGGGAAATCTACAGGGCAGTAGAGCCCCTGTCTCCTCATGGCAAAGCAATACCTGGATGAGCCTGGGATAGAGATAGATGCACACCCCTCCCTCAGTTCTAAAGACCATTCAGAGCAGAAATGTCAGGATCCTAGGACACCCGACATGGTCCCCAGTAGTATGCCAAAGCCCAGCACAGGAACAGAGTGAGCTGTCTTGGCACTAGTGACCAAGGGGCCTTGTGGTCCTAGGGACATATAGCTGGAATTTCATAGAGGATCTGAGGTGCCCGCCCCAGGCCTCACACTTCTCTCCTGTGGCTGCAGCCTCTAAGGAGCTCTGTGGGTCCAGCTCTGAGCCACCACCGCATGTCCTACATACAAGCCCCGTGCTGCTAAGAACAGCCATGCTCAGACTCACCTATGTGCGGGTCCAGCGGCACTTTGCCCAGAAGAGGGATCTTCAGGTCCTGGCACATGGCCTCTGCACCCCCAGTTGTGGGAGGGAAGATCTGAGACTCTTTCTGCGAGGCAGGAAGAGGAGGAGGCTTCATTTTGTTTCTGCATCTTGGGACACACACTAGTTTTCAGACATTCTGAGACAGTGCCTTGCTTGGATGTCAAACTCTGAAGCATCTTCACCCAGGCAGCAGTAGAGTTCTTGACCTTCCTTCCCAACAGCAGGGAAGCAGAAACCATCCCTAGAGAACCATCCCTGCCATTTCCCCACTAGGACAGGGTGTGCTTAGACCTGCCCTGGGACCCTCACCTTGCACTTGGGGCAGATGAAGCCGCTCATGTTCTCTACCACACCGATAATGGGCAGCTTCACCTTGTGGCAGAAGCTGATCTCTTTCCGGACATCCTGGAGGGCCACCTCCTAGCAAAGTTCACAGAGCAGTAGTTATCCCTCAGCCAAAGGGCACTGAAAGACACTTGTGATCCAGGAGATGACACACAGTCGTCAGAGTGCTCACTCACCTGAGGGGTGGTGAGGATCACCGCCCCATCAATGTGTGCCGCAGCCAGATACTGGACCACCGAGAGATGTTCATCGGATGTGCCGGGTGGGGTGTCTATGATGAGGTAGTCCACATCTCCCCAGTCTACATCACGGAGGAACTGCTTGATCATACCTGGGAGTGGGCAAGGTGAGTGTGAGCCTTCTTTCTGGCATACACCTCCAGAAGCATCTTTCAGTGTACACGAGCATTTGGCCTACACTCTCAGCCTCAAAGCAGTGACACTGCTGTCTCCAGGGAGCAGGGGGTGAGCTCTGTAGACATGCTGGGTGGCCATGATGAAGTCAGGGCACAGATGTGCTGTCCCAGCAGTCATATGGCTGAAGTGTCAATAGCCGTGCTGCCTGCGCCATCTTATGTTTTCCCAGAAAGGGGTTTTTACTCCACATTTCCCTCCTTGACACAAACCAGCCACAGGATACCACACTACAGATCATTTCAGGTCCTGCAAGTCTCAAGAGTAGAAAAGCTCACAGTAATAAAATGCCTACACTGAAAACTGATATTTCTCATAGTTTTTTTTTAATCAGGGAGGGTGGATGCTGAAACAGAAGACACTACAGGCCAGGGTGTGGCTCCAGGTGAGAGCACTAGTAGGCATTGAGGTCCTGGGCTCTACCCCCAGTACAAAATAACAGCACTAACACACCACAGGCGCCCACAGCCTCCCCAACAGCCTGGATGTAGGCAGAATCGGGAATTGGAGCCAGGGAGCAGCGACAAACCGTTTTTCTTTGGTCCCCTCCAGATGACTGCATCATCCGGGCTGCTGAGCAGGAAGCCCACAGACATCACCCCCAGGTTGTCCTCCACGTACTGCGGCAGGAATGGGAATAAGGGGGAGAAACATGTTTGCTTACGGGGGACAAGGGCACAACACATCAACACAAAACCACAAGTGGGCACTTTCCAAGGACTTTGGTAAAATAATAATAATAATAATAATAATAATAATAATAATAATAATGATAAAATCAGGATAAAGGTACCATGTGCCTCAGAGCCACGCTTGCTCTTTGCAACCTCTAAACATTTTTGAGAAACAGGGCCATGGTGGCATCTACAGAAGGCCATGTGTGGGCTGTGCCTCAGCAATAAGTCAATGACGCTAAAATAAACAGCCTCCTCAGGGGTGCTAATTGGATCAGCAGAGACCCCATAACCCAGTCTTGTAGGTGAGGTCTGACTGGGGCACACTACGGTCATCCAGTTGCACAGTATCACTCTGGAGCTATGGAACCAGACAGCACAGGTCCACGAGCCCCGTTACAGACAGGCCTCCTCATCTTTGGTCTGGAAAACAGTCTCAGTCAATGTTTAACCCCTGTCTCCAACAGCCCGTCAGATACAACTAACCCCCACACACTGCCTCCCCAGTAAGGCTCACTTACCACCGGAGACCAGCCGGAGCCACTCTGGTGAACCTGTGGGAACATGACAGTCATTCTTGTCAGTGACAAAGTGCCATGGAGGATGGTTCACACAGAGTGATTCACTGTCCTGTACTGCATCACTCAGTTAAAAAGTTCCTTAATTACTTTATGTAGTGGTGTGTGTGTGCCTGTGTGTGTCTCATGACTGCATATGTAGAGATCAGAGGACTCCTTCCACCATGTGGATCCCAGAACCCAGGTCATCAGGTTTGGCAGCAAGCACTTTTACCTGCCGGCCACTCGGTTCTTCATGAAGGGTTGAGAAGTGAAGACCTTATTTGATACAAACACTATCCCCGCCCTTGCCAAGGAACCCTAATTCAAGTTCAGGCACAACTCTGAGGTATTTAAAAAGGAGAGTGCTGCCAGCTGCTGAGAAAATGCAAGCCTGTGAAGTCAGCCAGGCCACCGTGCACAGGAGCAGAGGGAGACTACTACCCAATGGCCTTTGGTGCCACAGCTGATTCAAGGCTGCCCTGAGCAGGTGGCAGAGATGGGTCAGCCGTTAAAGGCACTAGCTACCCAGAGCTCAAAGGACCTGCATGGTAGTTGCTCACATCTGTCTGTCATTCCAGGTCCTGGGGATCTGACACCCTCTTTGGGACTCTTTGGACACTGAGTACATGCTTCACAGACACACATGCAAGGAAAACACCCTTACACATAAAATTTTAAAAGCTGCCCTTGGGCTGGGCGTGGTGTTGCACACCTTTAATCTCAACACTCTGGAGGCTGTGGCAAGTGAATCCCTGTGAATTCCAGGCCAGCCAGGGCCACCCAGTGAGAGCTTATCTACTAACCAACCCAACCAAACCCCAAAACTGTCCCAGTCAGTGGCCTGAGCCCTGACTCCAGAATGCCACCTACAGGGGAAAGGGCCCAGAGTCACCAGGAAGCCCCACAGGGCTACTTCTGGGCCTGGCCCCCTAGGGCTGGGCTCTGTTCTGTTTATTACGAAATCAGAACTTAAGCAACTTCCACCTACACATCAGACTGGGCCTTCTCCTCTTTCAGTTTTCCAGACAGGATCCTGATGCCAGCCCCCACCCAAAAACTAAGTAAGTGATCCTCCTGACTCACCCTCCCAAGTAGCTGGGTCTACAGCTTACACCACCATGCCTGGTTACATTTCTATTTCATAAGACATCTGTACTAGAAGTATACCCATGTTAGCGAGTGTGTTGTGCAAAGGCTCACTGACTGGGACCAATCCTGCTTTTTTACTTCAACATGGGTACCACTACGCACACCAGCATCCTCATACGCACACCCCAGGCCTTGGCAGTGCCTGGGTGAGCTTCCTGTTTGCTGAGGCTAAAGGCTCCTGTTCCTGTATCCTCTCCTGCCTTGGCCTCCTGTCCTCGGCTCTTTCCCATGAGGGTCATCGGCCTTGCTTGACACTGCGTGCCTAGAAGAGGACCTGGAATGAAGGAGGCAGCATTGCCTGTAGCGTCTGAGCCCAGCCCTGATTCTGCACACCATCAGCGGTCCTTCCAGGATGAGACTAGTAGCAGACAACCCCACTGTCCTGCTGCTGTGTCACTCAGCAGTGCCACAGTCAGGGTCTCAGTTCCCTAGCAGAGACCACAGCTCTGAAAGATTCCCTTGCTTCCAGTGCAGACCCAAGCTAACCCTGGCCCCGAGTTATTGCTCAGAGTTGAATTTCCGCCTCTCACTTCTGCATTCTGCTTGCTGTTTCCCTCTCCCACCCATAAAAGGCTCAAAAAAACCCCAATGCTTCTCACATATGTGGATGTACTTTATAGCTAATCCCGAACCCCTAAATCCACAGCCATTGAGAAAGGAGACAGTACGTGCTTGCCCAAAGAGAGCCAGTCAAGTTCTCTGTCAGCTCACCTGCTCTCCTTCTAAGCCCATGATCTTGGGAATTGATGGCCCACAGATGTCGATGTCCAGAAGAGAGACCTGGGGATGAGAAGAGACATATGGTGCTATCGTTGACTGCTGGACTTTCCAGATATGCACAGTGGGATGGGTCATGGGCAGCACACAAGAACAAATGGCTGAGCTTCCACTCTCTCATGGGAAGGAGGCAGCATGGCCCTTCCAGGAACTCCTAGGGCAGCAGGCATGCACACAGTCCCCGGTGTGGAATAGGGTACATCAGGCCACTGGACAGATTTAGTTCCCTCAGCCTAGGAGTGTACCATGAGTTCTGCATCACAGAAGATCAAGCTGAGGTTCAGAGAGGCCCAGGGCCTTGTTCAATGAGCAAGAAACGGAGATGGGACAAAAGTCAACCTCTCCAATGCCAATATTCTTCCCACCACAGTCAGGCCTACACAGAAGGCCTGGGCAGAAAGTATGGCTGACCTCTAGGCAAGCCCCATGCTCCTGGGACCAAGCTGACAACAAGCTTTCAAAACAGCCTTTAAATAAGAAAGGAGATGCTGGCCACATGGTTCGGATATTAAGAGAACATACTTCTCTTAAAGAGAGCCTGAAGTGGATTCACAGCACCCATGTTGGGTGGCTCAAGACCCTTTGTAACTCGTTTCAGGGGATCTACTGTCCCCTTCTGGCTACCACAGGAACTGCACTTGAGCACATATCTGCCCCCCCACACCTTTTTAATTTTATGCATATGGTGTCTTGCCTGTGTGTATGTCTGTGCACCTCATACATGTCTGGTGTTCATGTAGGCCATAAAAGGGCATCAGATCCCTTGAAACTGGAGTTACAGACAGTTGTGAATTGCCATATGGGTGTTGAGAATTGAACCCAGATCCTCTTAATAGGGTAGTCACTATTCTTAACCACTGAGCCATTTCTCCAGTCCTCATATATTTTTTCTTAAAAAAAAAAAAAAATCCTAGAAGAATGAGGAGGAGGAAGAGGAGGGAGAGGAGCTAGAGAGATGGCTCAGAGGTAAGAGAACTTGCTGGCTGCCTTTCCAGAATATCCAAGAAAAAAATACCCTTTCGTCCATATTGGACAGCTCCCAAGCACCTGTAACCCCAGCTCCAGGGCAGCTGACACCTTCTTCTGGCCTATCAGGCACCTGCATACACATGGCACTCACACAGACACACAAACAAAAATAAGCTTTGAAAATATGACAGGAATCTGGGAAGTTCTTGTGGGGACCTAGGTAGTCTCCGAAGACTTCAAACAAATCGACACTCAAGGCCTGCAGCAGTATGCACTGCCCTTGTAAGGGCAGCCATTCATCGTAAGAACTGTAGTGGGGACCCAGAGGGTAGCGCCTCTGGGGAACTTTGGAACTTGCCCCATGCTGTCTTCCTGCTTCAGTCCTACTTCCTCTACACGCTGGCTGACTGCAGTACCTGTGACTGAGAGGGACACGGGGACGTCTTCACTAAGATCCTGTTTGCCTCCTGCGCCCTCTGCTGGCCTGGCCCAAAAGTGCAGCAGAGGGACATCTGCCACCTGAGGCAGGGACCTGGGTCTGTATGTGGGAGCAGCTCTGCAGCCCAGCAGGGCTCCAGCCACCCTCTTATTTGTTCCTTTTGAGGAATGATTCTTCCCACAAGCCAAAGAAGGAACCAAGCCGCGTGACAGTGGGATGCAATACGCTGAATGGCTGTCATCTGTTCCCAAGATCTTTCTGGGACGCTCTCTATGGGCAAACTGTGTCTGACTCACCACCCTAACAACCAATTGCTTCTTCTGCCTAGGTCAGGACACTGGGTGCCTGCTGAGAACCAAGCCTGTACCTAAGCGTCCCCAGGACCTCTCAGCTGCTGATGACCAGGAGTCCCCATTGGGAGTGGGGGCGCTGTGGGGCTCTCAATTCTGCCTCCCTTAAAATGTCAAGTTTCTTCTCTAATGGTCTTGGCTTTGACTCTGGGCCTTTCAAGAGGCCACTTTACCTGGTGGCTTCTCTCTCAGTCTTGTCTATCTAAGCGTCTGGCCTGTGAAACGAGAGCTTGAGGGTTCAGGTGCCTCCAGCTGGGATGTCTACAAACCCAGGGGAAGTTCTCAGGTGCTTCCTCAACCAGATAGTGCCCATGCTGCCTGCCTTTGGCCCGTGGAGCCCAAGGTCATCCTTTACAGGAGTTAGAGCTGGGCAGTGAAAGCTGTGACCCTCCCAGCTCCCCCTTCATTTACATACATCCTGTCTCTGTCTAGGAGCGAGTGTGCGCACGCACGTGTGTCAGGACTTGACTCCACTTCTGTCTCTACCTAAGGCCTTTTCCACACAAGATGAGACATCAACTAGGAGCAGATTGAGTGCCAGGCGTCTACTGGACCACAGAAGGCAGCCTGAGGGCTGGCAACACTGTGCTACTGACCCTCAATAAGCTGAATTCAGTGTTCACTACATGTACACTGTGCACTGCAGACAGCCCAGAGAATGCGGGCTTGCTTACAAGCTGCTTTCATTGTTGAGACAGTCTCACTCTGTAGCCCAGGCTGGCCGGGAACTCTTGGCAATCCTCTGGAGCACCAAGACTGCAAGTGTGAGTCAGCTTAGCTGGCTCTTCATCTTTTTTTTTAACAACCATAACTGAATGAAGAAATATAGCTTGCCAGGTCCTGTCTCCCACTGGACTATGGACTGGAAGGTCTTGACAGGCATGTGGCGGCCACTCTTGTATAGAAGACAGGCATGTGGCGGCCACTCTTGTATAGAAGACAGGCATGTGGCGGCCACTCTTGTATAGAAGACAGGCATGTGGCGGCTCCCCATGGCTGGCCACGGCAGAGCCTGTTGTTACACAGCTAAGAACATTCTGAACAGCTCTAGAGAGAGCTTATTCTGGACAAAACACACATCAGTTTTTGTTGTTAGGATTTTTCGTTGTTGTTGTTTTTAGTGGGGGGGGGGAAGGAGCTGCTCCTGGGGATGAAGCAGGGACCTTGCACATGTTAGACAAAGCTCCACCACTGTGCTCTAGCCCCAGCCCCTGATAAAAAAATGCAGACTGCAATAAAAAAGTTTAACCCTCTGGTGGCAAGAGATTGTCCCCTGACAGAGCAATGGACAGATGGACACACCTACCCTGCCCTGTGCTGTGGGCTTGGCAGGCTGCGACACAACTGTAAAAGCAGTCATCATCCTCTGAACTTCAGCTACCCAAGTGTGGGGGTAATGAAGATAGCTGCCAAGGACATTCCCAGGACACTGACTGTGTGGCAGGCACTGTGCTTGCAGCCTCTCACCCAGGCTTCTGAGCCCCATTTTATAGATGAGAACATGGAGGCAGAGAGAGAGAGCCTGGTAACCAGCCTGGGCATCAGCAGTGATGAGAACAGAGCTGGGATATGAACCTGGCCTGGGATATAAAGCTGCTTCCAGAGCACAGTACTGGGAACTTGAGTTAGTTTGTCTGTTTTGAGACCGTGTCTCACTTTGTAGCCATGGCTGGCCTTGAATTCAAAAACCTCCTGCCCCAAAATGCTAGGATTAAAAGCATGTGTCACATGGCCTGGTGAGGTGATTCCAATTTCACGCTTGTCTGTACTCTGGAGATGAAGGACCTAGCACAAGGGTCATTTCTGTAAGAGGCAAACAGAAAATGTTTTCTGCTTCATGGACAAAACCAATAATAATATATAGGTGCTTGCCTGACTGGAGAAGTGACCATTTGAATATGTAAATATCATTTGAATATATAAATATAATTTGAGTATATAGATGACATTTGAATATGTGAATAGCATTTGAATATGTAAATAGCATTCTTAGCTCACAGGAGATGGACTTCAAGACAACAGAAAGAGCTTTATGAGGGGCAGGTGTAAAAGGTCCCTGTATTATATGACAAACAGAATGTAAAGAGGCACACTGACCTCTTAGCTAGAGAACTCAGTGAAACACCTCAGCTGGTGGCCAAGAAACTCCTCATTCTCTGCAGAGTCAAGACAGTCAGAAAGGCTGGTTCCCTAGAGTCTGAGAATCACTCTCTGGAGCCATCAGCAGCCTCTGACACAAGGAGCACCTCCCAGCCTAGCCCAGGCTCCCACCTGTGTGTCTCCATCCTCCGCCAGGCCATGGGCGAGGTGGGCACTGAATGTGCTTTTCCCAACACCGCCTTTCCCAGACAGCACCAAGATCCTGTGCTTCACCGTCTTCATCTTCTCTCTGATTTCCTCCACGGCTGCAAAGGAGTAGAGGATGTAATGATGTCCGTTCCCCGCCCCTCCCCAGTCCTAGCCGTCCCTCTTCCAAAGTGCTAGGAAGAGTAACACTCTTTAAGCTATTTCTAAGGCTCTTTGTGAGATACCATTTCAGCAAAAATATGGTTACTACCAGCCTGAAAAAACTGTCTTATTTATGCACTGCCTCATCTCCTAGAACATGGGCTCCCAGGCATTCGAAGACCCAGCTCCTGAACAGAACTGTGTAGAGAGTAAAGCTTTCCAACCCAGGAGGCATCTGTTAACATCTGCAGAAATTAATTGGATGTCACAAGGAGGGACTACTACTGGCATCTAGAACAATGCTAAGTGTCTTAAGCACAGGACAGCCCCAGTAAAAAGGGATGATCAGCCTCAAATGTTGCCATCTGTCTCTCCACTGAGATAATAAACATCCATGTGTGCTGAAAGACAGAGTCCTTAACAGGAAGGACTCCTCACTGCCACAGACAGAGCCTCTGTGACCTGTGACGGACACGTGCCAGGACTTAGGCCTGGAAAATCTCCGTATTTATGCTTTCTCCCCTGTGCGTGGCCTTGTGTATACTGAGGTCAGTGGTTATCACTTGAGCCCTGTTCTATCCTTCTTTAAGGTCCTATTTACTGATTTTGTTTTTTTAAGATAGGGTCCCATCTAAGCCCAGGCTGGCCTCTAACCACTATGTAATGAAGAATGACTTTGAACTCCTGGTCTTCTAAGTCTTAAGGGCTGAGATTACACTCGACCCAATGTTCATTCACTCAATCATTCATACAGAGTTTCATCCAGTAGCCCAGACTGGCTTTTAACTTGCTTGCAGCCAGCCTCCTGCTTCTGCCCCTAGAATTCCGGGAGAGCAAGTCTGTGCCACCAAGCGTATTTTAATTCCCCTTTCGGTTTAGTCAATCACAGAGCAGACTAAACTTCCACTTCCACCCCTGTTCTCCCGCTTAAGTGACTTTTAAAACCTCCCTCTCGCTCCTCAAGCTCCGCCTCCTACCCCCCCCCCCCACCAATTACAATTCTGCCCACTAGCCGCTGTCATTCACCCCTCAAGTCCCGCCCCTTCCCCTTCCAGATCTGCCCGCCGCTTCCTCACCCGGGTCCGGTGCCGCGCCGGCTCCGGATGCGCACAGCCTCTGGTTGGGGCATCCCTGGCACGCGGCTCCTCGGCCCGCCTGGGCGCTATCGGTCCCGGGGCAGCCTGCACAGAAACAAGGGCACACAGTCAGAGTGTCTCGGTCCCAGCGGGACCACCTACGCGTCCCGCGCTAGCTCACCGTGGGGCGCCTCCTCCATGCTGCAGCTCTTGACCGGGCTGTGCTCGCCGGAACTTCAGGGGCGTGCTTCCGCCTCGTGGATCCAATCTGAACCTCCGGCCGCGTGAACGGTCTCGTCCGACCAGGACTGCGCACGCGCAAAACCGTGTGTGCAGTGGGTGGGGCTCCTATGTCTGTTCCCGCTAAAACTGAGCTGAGACTCTTTTAAAAAAAGTATAGCATCTGATCAGATGAAGTAGCTCTACGATTAAAGGCGCTGTTGAGCCAGCCTGCGTTCAAATCCCAGAACTCATACGATGGACAGCGAGGATGGACTCTGACACATACACATGCACAGTGATACGTTTTTGGTTTTGTTTTTTTTTTAAAGTGTAGCTTCTGTCGTCAAAGAACGTTATTCTCCAAGACCTCAGTGTTGATGCAGTACTACTAGTAAAAGTACAATCCGTGTCTATATTTACTCAGTTTCAAATAATCTGACCTACCCTGTATTCTGTTACAGACCGGGACTGTGTCTCAGTCAGTAGAGTGCTTCATGGATCATGCATGGGATTCTATATTTAGTCCTCAGCACGGAAACAAAAACAGACCAACCAACCATACACTTCCTCCCGCTCTTTCCCTCTCCTCTCTTCTGCCAGGCTGATCTTGAATTAATTATTTTCTTGCCATGCTTGGCTATGAGGTGAGACTTTATAAAGGGGTGTAGCTCAGTGGTAGAGTACCTGTCTAGCAAGTGGAAAGTCATAAATTCAGTCCCCAGCAGTGTAAGGTCTCATTTGATCCTCCTGCCTCCATCTTTCAGCTGCTGAGATGTGCACCTCCACTCCTGGCTCCTGGGCTTAAAAAAACAAACAAAAAACGAAACTGAAACACTCTTAAAATTGCTATGCTATTGAGAATAATACTTTTGTTTTGTGTTTGGTTGCTTTCCCCTCACACTTGCTCCGTGAAGCCTCGTTAAACTCACTCCCATGTTCCCACTGGGAATTTTTCCTAGCTTTCACTTCTCCAGGTCCCTACTGTTCTTGCTGCTACCACTTCTCCTGAAAGCCTGTCTGTGTCTGTGGAGCAGTGTTTAGACACCATGAAGACATCCTGTCCGTGGTCACAGCCATGGGAACATGGCTGCATGCAACTTTGGTACAAGATGGTGGTGGTGGTTGTTACTGTTTTCATTGAACGATTCTAAA
The DNA here is from genome assembly GCA_028551405.1 of Uromys caudimaculatus. Classification (NCBI taxonomy): domain Eukaryota; kingdom Metazoa; phylum Chordata; class Mammalia; order Rodentia; family Muridae; genus Uromys; species Uromys caudimaculatus. The sequence goes on along the minus strand of CM052710.1, from coordinate 92,758,474 downwards.
CATTTTTCATTTATTTTTGAGATTATAATTACATCATTTCTCCCTTTTCATCCCCACAGACCCTCCCATATACCTTTCCTTGCTGTTTATCAAATTCATGGCCTCCTTTTTCATTGTTATTGTAACAGGGCTCCAGACCTTAGCACAACTGATGCTATGATGGAAGTGCCATTCAAGCCGTAAAACTCAGCCTGAGATAGTAGCACCAGCCAAAATGAAAACAAAGACCTAATCCATTAAAGTCCATAGATCTGGGAAAGTCTCTAAAGGTACTGACCTTTCTTTTAGCTTCTGTATCGCCAATTCTGGCTAACTGTTCTTGTTAACTGAAGTAGGTTAACTCAGAACATGGTTTTTGTGCCTAAAAGCTCATTCCAAGAAAGGTTTGGTGCTGCACTGGGATCCTGACTAGCAAAATCTTCCTATTGGCTTAAATCCATGTCTAAATAGTCTTTTCTGATGAATACCCCACAACATTATTACATAAGCTACACATTACATTTAAACACACACACACACACACACACATCCTGTTCACTCTGTATAAAAAAATACTTGCATGTATATTTTTAAAGATGACCATTCGGGTTTGGATAATCAGTTGGTATGCTCTTCCCTGGAAGACTATCTCCCATTCTCAGCATTTCTGTAGAATGCGATAGTTATTTGTGTAAGGTTGAGGCATGCCCCTGTCTACGTTGACATGTGTATCGACATCATCCTTGTTCAGCTCTTGTGTAGGCAATCATGTTGGTGAGTCTTTATGAGTGTAGAGTCTGACATTAGTAGGAGACATTGTAGGGTAACAGACCTGAAAGGGTTTTGCAGTGAAAGGGTATGCTGGTGAACAGGGCCAAGGCATGCTGCAAAAGTCAAAATACACAATGGACTTCATGCAAAAGATTAATGAGGAAGAGGGCATGAGAGGCCATATCTGAGCAGGGATGTAGAGAGGAAGAGGAAAAGGGCGGGGGGGAAGAAGGAAAGAAAAGAAAGAAAGAAAGAAAGAAAGAAAGAAAGAAAGAAAGAAAGAAAGAAAGAAAGAGAGAGAGAGAGAGAGAGAAAGAAAAGGAAGGATGAGAAGAGACAAAGAAAGTTAATGGTGAAATAAGATGTAGCTTAAGGCTGAGCTCTTGTATAAACAGCCTATGCAAGATTCTAAAAACATCTTAAGTCCTACACAACTTGAGTTTAGTTGTAAGACTATAACTATCTGGTCTTTAACCCTATCAGAGATTTGAGAAGGAATAAATATTATTTGACTGTATAGGAAGCCCATGGACATAGCATTAAAAATCATTTAAATGACAGATATAGCTTACCACTGGACAGTCTCTAATATTTCATATAATGTTGGAGCATCTATCTTTAGCCTTCTGGCCTGGGACATCTGACAGACTTAAGTGAAGCAGGAATTATGAAGGACGTTCTTAGCCTGTGTTAGCAGAGCTTAGCAGTTGACCATCCTGCATCCATTTGTCCTTTTTGGACAGTATTGTGTTGAAGATAAAGTCAGGGCATTTCTTGCCCAGTGGAGCTTGCCACAACCGAAGCAACTCCATGTGGAGGTAACCAATGCTCATCATCTTCTTTGAAGTGGAATGGGGGTGCTGTTAGAATGTTAGAATCGTGGGAGCTGTTGGAACGTTAGAATCGTGGGAGCTGTTGGAACGTTAGAATCGTGGGAGCTGTTGGAACGTTAGAATCGTGGGAGCTGTTGGAACGTTAGAATCGTGGGAGCTGTTAGAACGTTAGAATCATGGGAGCTGTTGGAACGTTCTAGAACCATCCCCCTCAGAACTGAAGGCAGAAGCCCATTGGAATTTTGAACATGTGTTAATTGTATGATGTATTAACATGTGTATATATCTCAATTTTTGAAATTTTATAAAATGAAACATATAATTTATTGTGTGGCATTGTTTTAATTAATTAATTAATTAGCATTAATAAGCAGAATTTGGATTTTTAATTTAGTATATTGTATTAATGTAATGTATCTCTATGGTTTGACATTTTAATTTTTTTAAGCTCTTGTGGAACCTTTGTCTAGAAATATGTTTTTTGATGTTATTTTAAGTTTTAGATTGGATTTTTTGAAGCTTTTTTTTTTTATTTAAAGATTTTTTTAACCCCTGTTTTTGGGCCTCTAATCTAGTATTTAATTTTCTTAGTCTCTTTTTAAAACGTCTGTTTTATTTTGATCTTTCCTAAAGAGGACATTTAAAACTGTAGTCATTAAAAAAACAGCCATTTGTATGCTGATAAGCGAAGCAAGATCATATGGAATCCAGATGTAGTATGTCCTGTGCTTCCCCCCACCCCAAACACAGAAAAAATATTTTTAATTAAAGTATTTTAAGAGCTTTATTTTTATATTTAAATTAAATAATTTTAATTTTTAATATTTAGCTTTTTTATTGTTTTTTTAAACTCAATACCTTATCAGTTTAGACTCTTGGGACTTTTAGTTTGTACCTTGTGTTGCATTAGTCCTGCCAGCTGTGAGTTTGGAGCCATGGCATCAAAGACTTTTGGGGGAAGATAGGTACAGAGGATGGTGGAAGATTATTCAGGAGTTGCAGGCTCATGCCTGGTGTCAGACATGTATGTGAGACTGACCCTCACATCTTTGAACTGATTAACACAAACTACTTCTTGTCTCTAAGCCTCGGTTTTCTCACCTGCAAAGTGGGGAGGATAAGGCTTTTTTGTTTTAGAAGACAGCTGGGAGTCATCAAACATAGCCATTGGCAAGATAGTTCAATAGATTGAGGTGCTTGCCACCTAGCTTGTTGACCCAGGACACACAGGTCCCCATGGTGGAAGAAGAGAGCCACAGGTTGTCTCTGACTGCCACATACTCACTATGTCACAAATGTGCCCCCACACATTAAGTAATTATAATTTTTATTTGTAGTTTTTGTTATTTTAAAAATTAAAAAAGACATGAAGCTAGAGCTTGCAAGGAGTAAAAGTCACACCTTTGTAATTAAGTAAATTTTGGGTTATACTGAAAACTGTGGAGATCAAGTCCTGCACTTTTATTTACAGAGGGGAAACTGAGGCCAATGTCAAGAAAGCTACACCAATCACACTGCAAAAATCTGGATCAAACAAGGCTAGAAGCTAAGGCAGAAAGGATGAAGAATCAGCTGCTGATTCAGCTGGACAGGTCTGGTTAAGGCTTGTTCAGTATGAGGCTGGAGAGATGGCTCAATAGTCACGAGCACTGGCTGCCCCTGCAGAGGACCTAGGTTCAATTCCCAGCACCCATGTGGCAGTTCACAACTATCTGAGACCCCACTTTCAAGGGATCCAACACCCCTTCTGGTTTCCAAGGGCACCAGACATGCATGTGGTACACAGACAGGCAGACACATAAAATAAAAATATATAGATCTTAAAAAAAGAAAGAAAGAGGAGAAAGATGAGATCTGGTGTGTGGTTACTCGTGCCTGTAATTTCAGCCACTAATTCAAGGATTCAGGGGGCAACCATGTTTTTACAAAAGAAGCAATTTAAAGGAAGGAAAGGGTGCTGCTGGTAAGATGGCCCAGCAGGTAAAGGCCATCAAGCTCAGGCAACAACAAGAGTTCATACCCCAGCACCCCGAGTGGGAGGAGAGAGCCAACTCTAGCAGGTTGGTCTTTGACCTCCATGTGTGTTCTGTGTACCATCCTGCATACCCTGTCTATGGTTTAATCCTAGAACCAGCCAGTAGGTGGAGATGCTCCCCTGTCTATCACCAAAGTGATCAGGAAAAGGAATCAAACTGAGCTTAGTGGGCAGAGTTTTCTATTCCTTCCTTTTGGATTTTGAAAACAACAAAACAACAATAACAACAACGCTGTGCTCTCACTGTGTGAATGTTTCCACCGTCTAGCACAGCTGCGGCAGCCTTTCCTATGTCCTTGTCGGCTGTGGCTGCAGTCCTTCCCTCTGTGCTCTGATTTCATATTATCTACTCGGTGACTCTAGGAAAGGTACACCAAGGCTGAGCTGCAGCCATTGCTCACATTGTTTCCCATTCTGCCCAGGTCCCTGGAATACACTTCCACACCAATATTAGCTAACTGTTGCAGCCCAGGGCAACGGACAATTCCACCCTCTGGATGGGTCATCAGCCACACGTCTGGGATCTGCCCCAGCTGCCCTGTCAAGGTCACCATGTGTCTCTGCTGTCTCGGTGCTCCCAATGTTCTCTGAGACCCACTGTCACTCCATGCTGGAGTGCACAGAGTCTTTGCAGGGCGTTTGTTGGGCCCCTGGCCTTTGCGAGGCACTTCTCATGATTGATATCACACTGAGAGGACACCGTGCTGTAAGTCTGAAGACTAGGGCAGGCTGGAGCAGACTGGAGCCTACTGCTTTTCTTACCCCATCCCATGGAAAGGACATATTGGAATATGTAAAATAGCACTCCAACTCACATGGCTAATAAATGTCATTTCTCTACATTCTGGCTGCTCATCTCCACTCCTTATAGGGAACTGAGGAAAATATCACCATTAAGTCTCAAACCCTCCTTTGTATTTCATTCACTGAATGTCCCGAAAGCCTATGTTGAAGGCTTGGTCCCAAGGGTGTCACTGTTAGAGATTGTAGAGCCTAAAGAAAGGTACTTAGGGATGGGGGAGGGCTACAGGCTCCTGCCTCCTCTCTCCTCTCTTTGATTCCCTGTTCCTGGTATAGTACTATTCCTTTACCACACTCTGACCATGATGTGTGGCCTTCTCAGGGCTCAGTTTGTCAGGGGCCCAAAGCATGGGCTACTTAATTACAGACTGGAAGCTACAGAACTAAGAGCCGAAATAAACCTTTTGCTGATTCATTAACAGTCTCAGGTATTTTGGAAGCTGATTGATAAACCTGTTAACCAAAGCTACAGAAGGTCAGGTTTCTCTTCCCCATTCCCAAAGAGGGTAAGGCCCAACACAGCAGCGTTCTTCCCATTCGCTCAGTAGTTAAGAGTAGAGGGAGTTTCTCAGTGGGGCAAAATTGTCATAGAATAGAATTAAACACATTCCAGAGAAGTAAGGGTCTCATTCTACATGTTTGATGCTGTGCAGGATGCTGACCTTGATGATAATGGACTGAACCTCTGAACCTGTAAGCCAGCCCCAATTAAATGTTGTCCTTATAAGAGTTGCCTTGGTCATGGTGTCTGTTCACAGCAATAAAACCCTAACTAAGGCATGTATACGTGTGTGTGTGTGTGTGTGTGTGTGTGTGTGTGTGTGTGTGTGTGTGTGTGTGTGTGTGTAGTTTGGGTTTCCACTGCTCTGGAAGAGCAGTCAGTGCTCTTAACCACTGAGCCGTCTCTCCAGCCCGGCCATACTTATTCTAACAAGGACACATCTCCCAATAGTGTCACTCCCTGTGAGCCACACATTCAAACACATGTGTCTATGGGGGCCAAACCTATTCAAACCACCACACAGAGCACTTCAGTCACCCCGTTCTACCTCCAGCCTCTCCCCTTCTCCTATTTGTTCTTCCAGGAAGACTGAGGAGGAGGCCATTTTCGCATTCTCAGAACTGTAGGTTGTGAGACTTGCTTGTCCCTGTTGCCCCGTTTTACCTGCCCAGAGTGTCGTGGCTCTCCATCGCAACCACTCCACATTGAGCTTTCACGCTCAGCCCAGTACCACCACACACTTCCTGCTGGCGTGAACACCACTGCCGAGCACCACGCAGCATGTACCACTCACCACTCAGTCACATGTAGCGCAGGATATCCTCAAACTCATACGCTTGGGATATAGTGGATAGAATGCTTGCCCAGCATGCATGAAGCCCTGGGCTTCAAACTTCAGCACAAACTGTGCAGTGGCAGAGCCTGTAATCTCAACATTTAGGAGAGCCAAAACAGAGAATCAGAAGTTCAAGGTTCTTCGCAGCCACATATCAAGTTTGAGGCTAGCCTGGGTACCTGGAGACTTGTCTCAAAACAAAAAACAGAAACACAGATAGCTGAGGATGGCCTTCTAGTCCCCACTGTCCTGCCTCCATCTCCCAATCCCCGGAATCACAGGCATGATTGAGCCATCTGGATGTTATCTTGGGAATAAAAAAAGCAAAGACAGCTAATGTTGGCCCAGCTGATCCCAAGGGGAGAGATGTGGACCACATTAGATTGGTTCCCCTCCCCAGACCGATTAAACTCTAGAAAGGCAGATTTTGTTGTTCTAGACTGACAGACATCTGCCATTTCTTTCAACCCCCAACCTGTGGCGTTGAAAAATTCCACTCAGTTAAAAAACATTGACCAAAAATAAATAAATAAATAGATAAATAAATAGATAAATAAATAAATAAAAGCCACCAGGAGTGGCTTAATCCCAGTAGGCTGAGGCAGAGGATTTCTGAGAATTCGAGGCCAGCCTGGTCTACAAAGCGAGCTCCAGGACTGCCAGAGCTACGCAGAAAAACCCTGTCTCAAAAAAAAAAAAAAAAGCCTGCTTTTCCTTTTGATTCTGTGTATTTGTGTTTGTCTGTGCGTGGGGGCTCCTGTGGAGGACAGAGGAATTAGATTTCCTTGAGCTAGAATCACAGGCGGTTGTGGGTTGTGATGTGCTAGGAACTCAGCTCCTTTGGAGAGGCACTGTATGCTCCTGGCCACCAAACAGTCTCTTCAGGCCCTAAACACACTTCTCGTTGTTGACTGCATTTTATTTGGATCATAGGGGCTTCAACCACCTGGAGAGCCAGGACCTGGCACAAGGACCCTAACCTGCGCTTTATGACACCAGCACTGAGTCACAGAGGCCCCGTGGCTCCTAGCTCCTGGGATGCCCTGGGCCCTTGGGCAAAGTTTCGCCCGCGTGGGGCTGATGGGGAAAGATGGAATTTCTTGGAACCACTCAGACAGCGAGTTACTGTGGCCCCAGGAAAAGCTGTGGCTTGCAGGCGCTGCCCCCTGCTGGGCAGGACCCTGTGGTACAGGAGTGCTACCAACCCTTTCACCTGCCCGGATACCGCTACCTGAACGCGTGGAGACCCAGCGTCTTCTACAAGATCGCCACCACCCAGACATGCCCCGAGGAATGCTCAGGCAACCGGCGGCCGCCCACCATCCTGCCCTCGCTCCGCTCTGCGCTCTTCTGTCGCTACACCCCACGGGACTGGGACCGCTCTAATGATCTGCAGCTCAGGGGTGCAGAGGCCTCGCGGCTCTGGGCCAGCCGGCTAACAGGCGACTCCCTGCGGATCATGCAGGATAAGGACCAGCTGATACATCAGATGCAGGAGGGAACCTCCCGGAACCTGGGTCAGAGGCTATCCGACATCGGCTTCTGGAAGTCCGAGTTGTGCTATGAGCTGGACAGACTTTTATCCGAGAACAGCAGCATGGACACCCTCAAGAGACGCTTGGAGTGCGCCGCTGAGGAGGTGAACTGTCCCCTGCAGGTGAGTAGGGGAAGGACACCACTGCACCTGCTGTTACTGAGTCAAGGTGGCAGGCACCTTGCAGGTGGGTTGAATTGCGTTGTCTTTCACTATCAGAGTTTTAAGGTGAAAACGAATGGATCCTGGAGAGATAGCTCAGGGTTAAGAGCAGTTGTCCTTGCAGAGAACCTGGGTTCGGGTTCCTAGCACCCACGTGGCAGCAGCTCACACTGGCCTGAAACTCCAATCTCACAGGCTCGGAAAAACTCTTCTAGCCTCCTAGGGCACTGCATACTTGGGGCATATAGACACGGAAGTGAGCAAAATACTCATACACACATAATAAATAAGTTTTTAAAAATAATAATCTCAGTCAACTCAGAATAGCCTCAATCAGATGCGAGTTTTCAGACCGGATCAATTTCTTTTCTCTTTAGATGTGCTAGTCGGGGTTCTCTAGTGAGCAGAGCAAACGAATATAGACCACAGGAGGATGTATTGGATTGGTTTACACAATTCATACTGGGCAGTGAGACAATGACCTTCTGAAGGGGCTGAGAACCCTGCAGTTGCTCAGTGCAATAGTCTGGGTGCCTCAGCATCCCAGTCTGGTGATGGAGGCCCAGGGGGGGCCTGAAGAGTTGCAGACCTTCAGTCCATGTTGGAAGGCTGAAGACGTGAGTTCTGAAGGAGAGCAGCAACAGCAGCTGCAGCAGAGTAGATGGTCTCACTGGCAAGGAACGAAGGCAAGCAGGCAAAAGCCGCACTGATTTCCTCGAAACCCCTTTCATGTGTGGCTGCTGCCCGCTGTGGGGGAGTGTTCCCCCTCTTAGGAAGTATTCTCACACACCTTCCCAGAGCCTCTCAGTTGATCTCAGAGCCAATCAAGTTGACAGCTAATATCAGTCATCACATAAGGGTCCCATCAAGACACTGTGTACCTGCCCATGCAAGTGTGTGCACACATGCTCGGTCATTAGGACATCGGAGATAGCATCTTCTAACAGACACCACAACTGACTTTGTGTGTAGGTTTGTGTGCAGGTATATATTTAGTTGTATGTACAACACGTGAGGACTAGAGGTGACCATTAAGTGTCTTCTTCAATTACTCCCCAGTTTATCTTCTGAGACAGTCTCTCACTGACTGGCCTATGGCATCCTTATCTTTCCTCCCCAGCACTGAGATCACAGTATGTGCTTCTGTGCCTGGCTGATCGGAACTCAGCTCCTGGCTTACACAGCAGTCTCGTGACTCCACTGTCTCCCCAGCCTCTGCGGCTTAGTCTTCTGTGTACACTGGGTTAGGTTCCACCGGGAGAAAACCTCTCTGCCTTCTCACAGGAGTGGCCCCTGCCTGCTGCTTGCCCTGATGTCTGTCTGTGTCCCTAATGACCTATGTCTGTACTGATTGACTGTTGTCTAGCCAACGCTTTTGAATACACTCCCAGACTAAAGTGGAGTGTGGTACCCAGCACTCGTGTGTGTGTGTGTGTGTGTGTGTGTGCGTGTGTGCGCGCGCGCGCTCGTGTGTGTGTTGGTTTGAATATGCTTGGCCCAGGGAGTACCACTATTAGAGGGTGTGACCTTGTTGGAGGGAGTGTGTGGGGGTGGCCTTTGAGACCCTCCTCCTAGCTTCCTGGAAGACAGTCTGCTCCTGGCTTCCTTTCAATGAAGACGTAGACCTCTCAGCACTATGTCCGCCTGGATGCTGCCATGCCGATATGGACTGACCTCTGAAACCGGAAGCCAGCCCAATTAAATGTTTTCCTTTATAAGAGTAGCCTTAGTCATGTCTCTTCACGTGCCCATGTAAGGTCCCTAGTTGTGTTAGTTACTTAATGTTCTGTTGCTGTGAAGGGACCCTGTGATTAAGGGACTCTTATTTGGGACTTGCTTACAGTTAGAGGGTGGGTCCATGATCATCATGCAGGAAGCAGACAGGCATAGCACTGGAGCAGTAGCTGAGAGCTTTACGTCCTGATCTGCAGGCCGCAGACAGAGTGAGGAACACTGGGCCTGGTGTAGGCCTTTGACACCTCAAAGCCCACCCCCAGTGACACACCTCCTCCAACAGGGACATGCTTCCTAACCCTAACCGGCCACACCAGTCCTCTTGTACCTCCCCCATGCCTCACCCCTCCATCAGGGCCCCCTCCTCTCCCTGATGGTCCTCCCCACTCTGCTTTGCTATCAAACATAACATTGCCCTTTGTCTTCCATCTCTAAGAGTTAGTTCCTCTTGACCTCTCATGGTTCCCTTTTACATCTTAGCTCAAGTCTCGGCACATAGAAATACAGATCATAGGCACACACACATGCACGCGCACAATACACACACACACACACACACACACACACACAGCTGCAGATCTAGCACAGAACAGAGAACATCTGTGTATCTCTCCGAGTCTGACTTCTCTCACTTAGCATGGTTTCCAGTTCCATTTGCATTTCTACAAGTGTCATAATTTTATTTTTCTTTAGACTAAGTAAATCCCACCATGGAATATACCACATTTTCTTTATCTAAACTGGTTCCATTTCTTAGCTGCTGTAAATAATGCAGCTATAAACACAGAGATGTAGGTATTTCTATGGGATGCTAACTTAGTTCTTCAAGTACATACTAAGTGTAGTATAGCAGGTCACATGTTAGCTCCATTTTCAGGTTTTATTTTTTGGTGTGTGTGTGCATACGTGTGTGTGTGTGCACGTGTGAGTACGTGTGTGCACATGTGTGTGTGTATATATATGCGTGTGCACACGTGTGTACATATGTACATGTGTGTGTACATATGTGTGCATGTATATATGTGCACGAGTATGCATGTGTGTGTGTGTGTGTGTGTGTGTGTGCATGTGTGTGTGTGTGTGTACCTCCATCCTGCTTTCCTTAGTGGCTACAGGAATCAGTGGACACTTTTGAGTAAGTGAATACCCGACTTCATGTGGACATTCCTGACACTTCCTTGGCCTCCCAGGCTTTTCATGTTAAGATGTCTTTGGGTTGCATGTAATAGATGCTCAGTAGCTGTAGCTTAGCCAAACAGTTTTTCTGTCATGATGAAGATTCCAGAGACAAATGTAGACCCAACTCCATGCCTGGAACCAGCCCCTCCCCTTCCCCCCCCCCTTCCTCCCTGTCTCTGTCACCCACAGCAGGTGGCTCTTGGCCTAATGCTAAAAGGAGGGATCCTATTTCAAGTGACAAGCTCCTGCTTGCAGAGAGCATTTGATATTCTCATTTGAGGCAGGGAGTGAGGTTAGGACAAAAGACAAACTGTCAACTCTATCTCATACTAGCAGGGAATAGCTGTGTCTCCAGAATCCCATTTTTCCCTGTTTGCTAGAGCTCACAGGGGCCTCCTGGCTGCAGAGTCTGGGTAAGACAAGGTTTTTCTCTGTACCCTGGAGAAGGTTTTGGTTATTGGGTAGAGAAGCTGAGTGCTGGGGGGATGGGGGGGGGAGGGGTGGGAGGGAATGGCTGTGTGTGCCTCCTGCTGTGGAAATTAGAGCATACAGGGGGCTCGGCTGGGAACTACGACCTGTGGAAGCCTGACAGCTGTATCTACACCAGTGTTGGGGCATTGACAGGAAAGGTCATGGCATCGATTCTTATCACTCTGGAACTCCCAAATCTATCTTGGGAGAGCTCTGTCCCCCCCCAACCCTCCCCACATCCCACCCCACCCCCACCTTGGGCAGAGATACAGCATCATGGGAAGTCTTGCTCTCCTCCCCCTCTTTTTATTCCCTCAGCTTGTCTGGAAGCCCAGATGTGCCTGTGCACAGGTGACTCAGGAACCAGACACACCTGAGTTCTATCTACTCCCTGTCTCCTGGGCTAACACAGTCCAGATGCCTCTCAGTAACAAGAATGGCCATGCTCTCCCAGGCTCCTTATCCTCAGCAGCCAAAGGAAGGCATGGTTTCAAATAGCAAACTAGACTGCATCCTTCTCCTACTGGTTCCTAGATGGCTTCCTTAAATTTAACATTGTTTTTTTTTTGGGGGGGGGGGTTGTAGGATGCTGTTTCATGTAGCCTAGGCTGGCCTCAGAATCACTATGTAGCCCAGGATGACCTTAAGCTCTTGCTTCTCTGACCTCTCAAGTGCTGGGATTACAGACATTCACCAGCACGCTAGGTTTGTTGTAGTTGAGAACTGCAAAACGAGCACTCTGCAGCTCTACCCACGGACCCATTTTAACATCTTAACTCCTCAGTTCCCTTCCTCCATAACCAGTACTACGGCTTTGGCCTTCCTCTTCCCACTCCAGTCCCAGTGGCTTTCTTCTTCTAACCTCAGGGACTTTGCGCTGCAGGGCCTTCATCATTCCTACTGTCTTTGCCTCTCTGTCTCATGTTTCATGTCACAATAAAAGTAACTTTTATTCACCTGATATAATTGTCATCTCTGAGGTTTACTGCCTCCATCTGCTAACTTAGGCCTAGAATGATTTCAGCCTCTGAGACTCACTGCTAAATAAGCTCACCCTTTCTTGTTCTTTCTGAGCTCTGGCTGGCTGGTTGAACTCAGCTGTTCTGGCCCAAACTCCTCTCCCAGGTGACTGAGGCTTTTCTCTCGGCCTCTGAATGGCTCTGCTTGGCCTCAATCTGATTCCAGCACTCTTTCTAATCTTCTGGCTCCTTCTCATCCTCTTGCTCACTCTGTCTTTACCTGTCTAGCTTGCTCTCTCTTCAATCTGTCTCTGTAAAACTCTCCTGGACACACTGCTCCTTCCTCCCTGCTGATCTACTTTCCCTCTCAACTCCACTGTGCTGCTCTCCATGAACTCTACTGAATTCCTGTACTGTGCTCTCTTCCCCCTGTGCTCTGTCTCTCCCTAAGTGGCTTCCCTTTCCTCTCCTTTCTGGTGACAGTCGGGCATATCCTATTCTGTCAAATCTTTCTCTGATTTGTCACTTTTTCTGCCACTCAATTAGACATCACTTTCAAACATGGGTGCTTCCTTCTACAAACTACCTGTACCTTCATTGTTTGAGATTAAAGGTGAATACTAAAGGCATGTCTATATGCCAGCCAAAGGGATTAAAGGTGTGTGCTAAGGGCCAAGCCACACCCTAACTAGAAACCAGTTCAAATATCCTGTAACTAGTCATTACCTGTCTTTTCCTCCCTGACCACCCACTGGGTACTCCTCACCCACCAAGATAACCTTATTTTCATTAAATCCCTTATTAAAATTTATTTTGTATTATACATTTGTGTGTGTCCACACATGCATGTGCACCATGACATGTATGTGGTCAAAGGATAACTTGCAAGTGTTGCTTTTCTCCTAGCATGTGGGTCCTAGAGACCACACTCGGGTCATTAGGCCTGGCAGTAAGTGCCTTTGCCCACTGAACCATCTTGAAGTTTCTTGAGGTGTGTTCTCTTTGCTCTTTGGAATGCAGACTGCATTGTGGCAGGGCTGTCTGTGCACCCACTGGGCTTCACTCCCGTGACTCAGCCAAGCCGACCTCAGAGGAGGACCTCCAAAGCTCCGGGCAACAAGCTACTGGATCCCCTCCTCTTTGAGTCGCTCTGTGCCTGTGCTTCAGGGACCCTCTGCTCACTTCTTAAGCCTGTTGTCCTTTATCATGTCACAGGCAGGCTGGCGGATGATCACGGGTCCTCATCCCTATAAGAACACCCATAACCAAACAACTCATTCTCCTGCCTTCTCTTGTGCTCAGGTCCCCAAGACAGCTGGAATGAAGGCCAGGGACTGTGGCAATATTGTCATGATCTCATAGGGCCCTGCCCCTTTCTGGAGCTTGCCTTCTACTTGAACAGGACCAAAGAAAGATGTACACAGACAGTTATAGGGACTGTCTTGCTTACTGTTCTACTGTTGTGTAGAGACACCAGGACCAAGGCAACTCTTACAAAAGAGTTTAGTTGGGAGCTTGCTTACACTTTTAGAGGGTTAACCCAGGAGCATCATGGTGGGAAGCAGACAGGCATGGTGCTGGCTAGAGCAGTAGCTGAGAGCTTTGCATCCTGATCTGCCGGCAGCAGAGAGGGAGTCAGCCTGGTGTGTGTGTGGGCTTTTTGAGATCCACCCTCAGGGACTCTGCAACAAGGCCACACCTTCTCCAACAAGGCCAAGTCTCCTGATCTTTTCTAAACAGTTCACCACCTGGGGAGTAAGCATGCAAATATGTGAACTTATGAGGCAGGGCGAGCATTGTCATCAAAACCCCAACATGACAAAATCCCTTGCAAGGGTAGCTGAGATATAGGGTTTATTTTGACTTGCAGTTTGAGGGAGCAGTCCATCATGGTGGCAGGAGTGTGAGGCAACTGGTCACATTGTGTCCACAGTCAGGAAGCAGAGAAAGAAGGCCTTGTGCTCAGCCTGTTCCCTCCTTTGTATTCAGTCTGAGACCCCAGCTCAGGAAATGGATGGAGCTGACAGTGAAGATGCTCCATCATAGACAGGGTTCTTCATGAGGGTTTGACCCTTGGTGGATGACATGGTCTGCTAACAAACCTGACTGGTAAGATAATGACCAATCCCAAGGCCACATATACATGAAGACACAGGGGTTCTGAGAGATTACCCAGTGTGTCCAAGTGCACACAGTAAGAACTGGCTGAGCCCAAGTTTGAGCCCTAGACATTGGACAGCCACTGACATGTCACATCTGAAATGGCAGCAGAGCTTGGCTTTATTGTCATCATAGTTTGAGAAAGCTTAGGAGAGTATAGGAGGGGTGTGGCCCTGTGATCAATACCTGTTGATGACAGCTCACAGTGTCAGAGTGTTTTGTCCAGAATTGATTGGCCCAAATATCATGGCTGTGGAAATTCATGGCAGAGGCTGTTCACTTTCTGGCAGATAAGAAGCAAAGAGAAAACACAGGAAGAGACCAGGGCCTGTGAGATATACACCTGTGACCTACTTCCCCCCTAGACCTAACCTTTGACCTTAATCCATTGATGAGGTCCGAGTCCTCCTGAGCTAATCACCTCTGGAATCATCTTCGTGGACACACCCAGAGGTGTGCTTTGGTGATCTCTTAGATCTATCTATCTATCTATCTATCTATCTATCTATCTATCTATCATCTATCCATCTGTCCATCTTTCTTTGTTTCTTTCTCTTTTCTTTTTAGACAAGGCTCACTATGTAGCTCTGACCGTCGTGGCTTGCCAGGAACTCATAGAAATCCACCTGTTCCTGTCTTCTGAGTATGGGGATCAAAGGCATGTAGCACTATGCCTGGTTTCTAGGTGTTTCTCAGCTCTATCAAGGTGATTTCAAGGTGAACCATCACGGGTTCCCTCCCAATTAGTCTGCTTCCTGGGACATATCCTTGTCCTGCCTCGAATACAGGGGCTTTCAGTGCCCCTGGCACAAAAGCACAGTGACATGGCCCATGGAACACCAGGTTTCTCACAGAACAGTGCCCAGGTTGTATGTCACCTACACTAGGGGTCTACCCAGGTCTCCATAGGATACTCTCTTTCCAATTTTTCCAATAGGTGGCCCTGGAGTGTCTGTACAATCGGGAGAAAAGGATGGGGATTGACTTGGTCCATGACAGCGTGGAGAAAAACCTTATCCAGGTAAGGTACCACCTGGAAGTGGCAGAGAGGACAGCTGGCTGATCAGAAGGTTCTGAGTGGTGTGCTGGAGCAGATAGGATACCCATGGAGTTAGGGCTCAGAGAACGAGTAGAGCCCAGAGGTCCTCATGTAGGAATGGGGAGAAACCAAAACAGAATGGGGATATTTTATCTCAGTCTTGTTATTTTAAAAGTGGCCATATGAATGGCACCACGATAATAGCAAAAGCCATGTATTTATTTTTGTTCATTTATGCAGGGTCTCATGTATCCCAGGCTATCCTCAAGTTTACTATGTAGCTGAAGATGACCTTGAACCCCTGATCCTCCTGCTTCTACCTTCTGAGCACTGGGATTACAGACATGCACTATGACATCCAGTTTATACAGTGCTGGGAATCCAACCGAAGGCTTCATGTATGCTAGGCAACACTACTCCTGAGTCTAAGGATAGTGTTTATTAAGCACATACTATAAGCCACTTCAGGTGCACGGTTTAATGTAATGATAAAATAATCTGTGATCACTCTGCACATAGTTTTAATTTTTGCTAAGTTGCTAAGTTTTATTTTAATTTTTAAGTACATAAAAGGAGCCAAATATAGTTCCCCATTCCTATAATACCAGAGAATCACTAAGCCAAGACCTGCGTGGGCTACAAAATGAGTTCAAGGCTAGTCTGGGCAAATCAGTGAGCTCCTGCTTCAAAATAAAAAGTGGAGGGTAGCTCAGTGGTGGGATTGCCTGCCTAGCTCACATTAGGCCCTGAGTTCAATTCAGAGAGAGGGGGAGAGAGAGAGGAGAGAGAGAGAAAAAGAGAAAGAGAGGAGAGAGAGAGGAGGGAGAAGAGAGAGAGGGGTGGGAGGAAGAAACAAGGAAGGGAAGGAGGGAAGAGAGGGGGAAGGAAGAAGGGAGAAAGGGGGGAGAGAAGAAACCTAGGTGTGGCAGTCCATGCCTACAGTCCCAGCATTAGGAAGGTTGAGGCAGAAGGATGCTGAGTTCGAGGACTCTCCTATCCACTCTTAGCTTCCATGGTCTTGGGATCCCCATAGGGCTCTGACTTGTGAACCCCCCCCCCCAACCTCCCCGTCAGCTCTTTCTGACTTTTCTTTTTCCATTTCAGGAAGTAGATTTACTAAAATGTTGCCAAGATCAAATGAGAAAATTAGCTAAACGAATTGATTTCCAGATTCGGTAAGGAGTGGTTTGTGGGTTCCCAGGTTTCTGGGAAACTTGTCTCTGGGTAACTCTTGAGATTCCTGGTGTGATGTTAGATGTTTAGCCTCAGCTCTGTGGGGTGGGAAGGGCGGTAGTGTGTCCTGGTTTGCCAATACTCCTCTCGATGGATGGGACCACCAAGAGATGTTGTCTGCTCTCCGGAGCGAGCTCATCCCAGCTGCTGTTGGCCCTGACAGAAGGCACCAGCCTCCCTAGAACCCACCTTAGCTATGGCTTCCCCAGGCCAGGTCTGAAGTTGGGAAGGGCGTGACATTAGGCAATAAGCCAACGAACTGGGACATCTCCGGAAGGGTGCTGGTGGACACTTGAGCAAGGAGTCTTCAAAAGGCAACAGCTTCTGTTCTTAGACCATGATGTAAACTGGTATCATGCCAAGCCGGGGGCCCCTCAAGTAATTAAAGGGAGGCCTGTGCTTTGCTGGGTTTGGGGCCCCTAGCTCTGCCCCTGGGCCCCCTGGGCTCCCAGGAGACGGCTTCTCCCCGTGGCACCGGAGCTTGGCGTTTACCTTTCCTAGACCCGGCCGGGCACGCTGCTCTGCTGGCTTTTCTTGTTTGCTGCTCTTGTCTCAGAGGGCATGGCCGGGCCGGGGCTGCCCTTCCTGATGTGGCCGGCAGGGCGGTCTGTCGTGTGGGAATGCTCAGACCCAGCTTGCTGAGAGGCGCCAAGGCTGACTCCTGGCTCACGAGTTTTCTGGGCCAGGACTGAGACATCCAGGAAGCAGGGCACTCTCATGGTGCAGGCATCCACAAAGAACAGAAAAGATTCCTCTTGACGGGGGAGGAGCCAAGCTTGGGCCCTTCCTGGTGGGCTGACACTCGGATTTCCCAGCTCTCTTCTGGCTTTCATTACAGCCCAGTTCATCAGCCAAGACACAGCCCGATTTCTTTATCCTGACCTAACGTGGCCCCAGGGTGGGTCCTGGTGGGGTGTCCTGACAGGATCTCCCGGGTGTCCATATGGTAGCACCACCATTGGGGACTTCCATTTCCTCTCATCTGAGTGATTAGACACCTTTCAATAGCAACCATATCCACAGGAGGGAGAGAAGGAGAAGGGGGTGGGGGAGACAAGGAGAAAGGAAGACATGGAAGGTTCTAGATGGAGGAAGCAGAAGAGCCAGAGATTAAGATGAAAGAGAGATAGAGACACAGAGAGAGGGGGAAGAAAGGGCGGGAGGAGGGGAGGGGCCGTCATTGTAACCGGTGCCTGGCTGAACCCTTAGTAAGTGAAGTCATTGCCTTACCACTTCAAGACCCTGCCTATTATTAACAAGAACTCACCTTCAACCAGCAGAAAAAAAAACACAGGAAGAGGTTCAGGTTTAGAAGCTTCTGGAGTCACTAGATCCTAGCTAGGAATTACTGTCTACTTGATACATTTAGGGCTGAAACAAACTTCTATTAATAGCCAAGAGCTACTGTTTTCCTTTAAAGAGCAGATTCTGGATTCCCCTTTCAGAATTCATTCATTCTGAATTTAGACGTCACTTGGTATTTGGCGAGAACTGAGAAGATGCCTTGGACAAGCTTCTTAGCTCTGATTCCAGGAGTCTGAACTAGAGTTCCTGCCCCACCCCTCCTCTCCTCTTCACCTGACCCAACTCCGTCTCTGTCTCCAACTCCAACCAACCCTTACCCCACCTAGTCTCTGACTCTGGGCACCACTCCCTCACCCTGTTCAGCCCCTGCCCCTACCCAGGCCCTGCCTCCAATTCCACCCAGCCCCTCACTCCATCCACTTCCTGACTCTGAGCTGCTCCCTGGTCCCCAGAAAGCTGGCTCCATCCAGCTTTTCTGCTCTGGAGTTAGCTTGGAATTCTCAGTCACCTGTGTAACTTTGTCTAGAGTGCCTGTTCCTTCTTGATCTGGGCCCCCAGCTCAGACACCTCTGAACCCCGGGAAGTCCTCCCTGTTACCTCTCTCTGGTCACTTTAACTGCTCCCTCCACTGTGTTGCTTCCTGACTTCTTAAAGCCCCCATGTTTCCCTTACCATGGTCGTCACATTTACTTTTTCTGTGTTTGTTTATGTAAATCTGAGCAACCTGAAGGCAGTGAGTGGGTTTATCTACACTTTAACCCTTCTGTTCAGATAGCCTTTCCTTTCACAGTGACTGGTTTGTGATGGATGTGACTCCAAACAGACTTTGTCTAAAGATGTTTGGGAACTTCTAAGTCTGGCCTGCCCTCTGTTCTTAGAAATACAGGGTTTTGTTGTTGTCGTTTACTTGTTTTTGTTGTTATTTGGTTTTGGTTTTGTTCTTTTTGAGGCCAGGTTTCTCTGTGTAGCCCTGGCTGTCCTGGAACTCACTCTAGACCAGGCTAGCCTTGAAGATTCACCTGCCTCTGCCTCCCAAGTATTGGGATTAAAGGCGTGTGCACCACTGCCTGGCAATACAGGGATTTTTAAAAAGCCTTATTTTTCTTTTGTGTGTGTGTTTGCCTGAATGTACATATGGACACTAGATGTGTACCGGTACCTGGAGAGGCCAGATTGCATGGAACTGAGGTTACAGATGGTTGTGAGCTACCATGTGGATGCTGGGAACTGAACTTCCATCCTCTAGTGAGTGCTCTTTACTGTGGGGGGCGGGGGAAGGGGCCTACATATTCTCTGACTGGTTAAGTGAATGCTACTGAGATGCCATGTTACTTAGAGCCTGAGATAGTGACTACTTGGCTGGCCCATCTTCTTTTTTTTCTCCTGATTTGTATTTTACGTGTGTGTGTGTGTGTGTGTGTGTGTGTGTGTGTGTGTGTGTGTGTGTGTGTGTGCAGGCACACACTCCCATGTTATTTGGAGACCAGAGGACAACTCTCAGGAGTCAGTTCTCTCCTTACACTGTGACATCAGGGATCAAGCATGAGCAACAAGCTCTTTTATCTCCTGAGCTGTCTTGTTGGTTTTCCTGATAACAGGTGAGTTTGTCCTGGAGTGAGCACTAGTGACTCTGTGTGCAAGGTATTGGCACCAGGTGGAAATGGAGCTGAGAAGCCTCTGGGTGTGCACAGAGCACTTTTCTGGGAGGCTGAGGCTTGTAGCCTGGGCTGCAAGGTGATGACCACTGGTGGCGGACGCAGGGTGAGCACGCGTTGCTTCTCCCTGCAGAGATAATCGAGATGCCCAACATGCCCTAGAACGGGACATCGAGGACAAGAACTCGGCACAGTCTGTTGATGAGAGTTGCTTCAACCTAAGAAACACATCAGACTCTATTAGCTTCTTCCACGGTGTGGAGAAGTTTGATGGAACGTAAGTACCAAGCTCTCGCTCCTTGGCTCTGGCCAGGTCCAGCGGGAATAAAGGGCAAGAGGCAAAAAGAGTATTGTGTGCCAGTCAAGCAGCCTTTGAATGGGATCCTCGGTTGCAAGGGGCAGGATCTCAGTTCAGCCAGCAGGTTAAGATGAAAGCTTTCCAGAAGTCTCTAGGGGAGCACCAGAGCCAAGCAGAAGGCTGTAGGGGAAGGCTCTGAAAGCCATCAGGAGCCGAGCAGTGGGAGCTAGTGATCTGTGTCCTGGGACTCTCTGCACTCACCCTGCAGCCCTGGCTCTGCACCTGCCTGTGTGACCTTGGGTGGGAGGCACTGGGTGCATGCCCACAGCACCATCTTTCCATCCTTGTTCCACCATCTCCAAGATCCAAATTATATGATTGGCTTAGCAGAGCATCTCGGGGCCATTGCCACAGTGCCGGGGTATGCTGGGAATAATCCCATTTCCAGTTACACCAAAGCATAAAACATGGTTGTCACCAATAGGGGCAGAAATTCCATTCAGTAGTGTCCACCAGCACTGTGATTTGTGGGAGAGAGTAGATTTCTGGGAACTGAGAATAAGGCTCAGTGCTTGCCTAGTGCGTGGGGGTGCACGCACATGCATGTGTGTGCACCCACACACACAGAAACCACACACACATACACAGAGAAACCACACACACACACACTAGTTCTGCCCCAAGGTGGACAGGGCTTGCTATGTTCAGCTTCCATGTGCACACTGTGGGTAAGTTAAGGCAAGTTAAACTCTTGGGCTATATTTATGTATCAACACCATGGGGGCAAAATAGTGCCTACTTCCCTGGGTCGCTGTGAAGAGAAAAGATGAATACAGGATGTGGGGAGCACAGAGCTCAGTGTTTGATAGAACAGCGACACTGGCTGGGTGCTGGCTGTGTGGCATAGATTTTTCTCTCTGGCAGCTATGAATGCACATTATGAAGGGCATGCCACTATATCATGGAGGGTCGTGTAGAATAAGACATGTTTTCCTTATCCACAGGCTGCAGCTGAGGAGAAGAGGGCTGGAGAGAGATGCTCTGGGGACAGACAAGAGGGTGTGGTCTATCTTTGGTCCATCACACACTATTTTTTATCTCTAGCAGATAGACTTGTACTGGGCATTATATAGATACACAGTAGGCATTTATTGTTATATAGAGACACGGTAGGCATTTATAAAATGAAGGAATATAGGAACGGATGGAAGGGGAGGGAAGGAAGAGAGAAGAAGGAGGAGGGAAGAAGCCCCACACTAGGCTCTGTGGACCCAGCCTAGAGTCATCTTCTAGATTTTAGCCAAGTGGCAAGGTACCTTTCTTTGATTTCTGGTTGGTGACACTGCCTGGGAACATCCCCCTTTCCAACAAAGGCGAGGCGAGGCCCTGGAATAGTGAGGCAGAGCTTCAGGCTCTGCGCCTGTAGCCACAGCTGCCCATCTGCACAGGGAGACCAAGCGGGCCCCTCCGCCTGTGAACGCCTTCCCCTAAACCTGGCACCAAGCTGTCTCTGCTAGGAGACTGCTTTATCCCTCAAGCGACTGGACTCTCAGAGTTGCCTTTTGTGGCCACTAATTGCTCCCCGGATGTGCTAGCTCGGGACTCTGTTTGCAGGTTTGAGGCAGAGTAAAGAGGAGGACTAGTGACTGACTGGATTGCAATGCCTCTGCCCAGCCGGAGCCCGGGTCAGGAGCCATGGTGATGACAATGACTGCAGTGATAACCACAGTGCTGACAGAGATGGTGGTGGTGATGGTGACATTTGCTGTGTGGAGAGCTTGACACACAACATCTTAGGAATTAATAATCACTTGACAAGTACTTACCGTGTGTCTGGTTCTGGGATAGGAATTTCATCTGGCCATAGGCGCTGTCATTATCCCCACTTGGTGAAACCAGTTCACAGAGAGGTACATCGGCTGAACTAAACTCACACAGCAGCTGGCAGAACTGAGCTTCGAGTCCAGAATGGATACCATGTCCGTGTTTTGCCAGTGGCGACTCTGCCTCTCCATTGAAGCCTGCCCTCCCTTCTGTCTTTAGACGGCTTGGGCTCCGGGGAAGTACATTCTTGCTACTGAGGTGCACAATGCGTGAGGGGACAAGCCATCTTTGGTGACTTCCCCCAGGGATCTGGGGATCTGGAAGCTGCCTGCTCCAGGGGAAGGCAGAGGCATGCCATCAGATCCACTGACAATGCTAATGTCTCATTGTGGGAGCACATAGTCTTAGCATACACTCGGGGGCGGGGGCTGTTGCCGTTTGGTTGCTTGGTTGTGTTGTTGTTGTTGTGTTGTGTTTTGTTTGAGACAGGGTCTCCCAGGCCAGCCCTTGAGGATTCATAGGTTATATTCTCACACACACTGTCCCCGTGAGTGGAAATGTAGGAAGACCAAACACTGCAATATTATAGGTTCTTGTTTGGTTTTTGATTTTGGTCTTCTTGAGACACTCATGGTTCTCCCACCTCAGCCTCCTAGGATTCCAGATGTGTACCACTACAACATCTGCTTTTTCAATACATTCACATAAACTTATGATAAGGATTAGCTCAGACAAAGGTTAACAACAACTTTAATAAACAGAATGATCACAGCAACATATTATAGCGGAAGGTATTTTAAAACTTGTGAATTAGGCCAGTGAGACAGCTCAAGGGGCTGGACTCCTGCGGGCAAAGCTTGATAGCCCCACTTTGACCCCCAGGACCCACACCGTGAAAGGAGGGAAGCAGCTTCTGCAGACTGTCCTGACCCACACGCATGCACCCACACCAAATAAGTCGATAAATGTAATGCCATTATAAAGTGTTGAAATAGATAAAATAAAACCTATAAATTGTTTCTGAAAGTTTCCATGTGGTGTTTTCGTATCTCAGTTGAATTCGACAGCCGAAATGCAGACCTGACTCAGCATCCCCATCACCTGCTTTTAAATTCCTTCCGCGCACGCACACACAGGAGTGTGTGAACAGCGGCTGTCTTTCCTCCTCTGGATATGAGTTGCCTCAGGGACCTGGGTGTCGTCATTCTTACTCACAGCTCCGCTGCTAGACCTTAGAATAAAGCTTGGCTGTGGTGGACCTTCAAAACGTAATGATTAGGACATGGTGTGTGTGTGTGCGCGTGTGCGTGCATGTGTGCATGTATGTGTGTGTGTGTGTAGTGGGAGAGTGCAGCTCACGTATGTGTGTGCGTGCGTGTGTGTGTGTGCGTGTGTGTGTGTGTGTAGTGGGAGAGTGCAGCGCACATGTGTGTGTTTGCGTGTGTGTGTGTGTGTGTGTGTGTGTGGTGAGAGAGTGCAGCGCACATGTGTGTGTGCATGTGTGTGTGTGTGCGTGTGTAGTGGGAGAGTGCAGCACACATGTGTGTGTTTGCGTGTGTGTGTGTGTGTCTGTGTGTGTGTGTGGTGGGAGAGTGCAGTGCACATGTGTGCGTGTGTGTGTGTGTGTGTGTGTGTGTGTAGTGGGAGAGCACAGCACACATGTGTGCGTGTGTGTGTGTGTGTGTGTGTGTGTGTAGTGGGAGAGTGCAGTGCACACGTGTGCGTGTGCGCGTGCGTGTGTAGTAGGAGAGTGCAGTGCACATGTGTGCGTGTGCGTGTGTAGTAGGAGAGTGCAGTGCACACGTGTGCGTGTGCGCGTGCGTGTGTAGTAGGAGAGTGCAGTGCACATGTGTGCGTGTGCATGTGCGTGTGTGTGCGCGCGTGCGTGCGTGCGTGTGTGTGTGTGTGTGTGTGTGTGTGTGTGTGTGTGTCAGCAGCACTGTGCTTGCCTAGCCTGTGTGGTGCTCTGGGCTCTGTTCCCCTACTGCAGAAACAAATGAACAAACAAACACCACACAACACCCACTAAAGCCCTTATTTGTTGAGTAACTGGTTGGTTATGTGCATAGTCACAGGCTCGTCACTGAGTTGGGACACTCAGTTGGGACTCTGGGCTTCTTAGCCTGGTTACGGTTTTGGAGGTGGGAGGGCGGAGCTCCTTGAAGGACCACCACCTGTCCCATCCACTCCCAAGAGCCTTATCAAAAATCACTGAGTCCGTCTGACTGGATTTGTGCTCTGTAAAAGAGGGATGGATTAGGGCAGCAGTCTCCAACAGGGCCATTTGTGGCCATCGAGGCTGTGCTGAGAGCTCCTTCAAAGGAAAGCAGGAAGGTCAGATTTACCCTCAGGGGTGCAGGAATGTCGAAGAACCATATGTCAAGGTGGCGGATCGCCTGAATGAAGAGGTGCCCAAGACTTGTGAGCAGCTCCCAGTTGCCCACCTGACTTCTGCTTGTCCTTGGATGTTTGCAGGATCTCCATTCCTGAAACCTGGGCCAAGTTCAGCAATGACAACATCAGACACGCTCAGAACATGCGGGCCAACTCCATCCGGCTGCGGGAGGAGGCAGAGCACCTGTTTGAGACCTTGTCAGACCAGATGTGGAGGCAGTTCACCAACACCAACCTAGCCTTCAATGCTCGCATCTCTGAGGAGACAGATGTGAAGAACAAGCTGCAGACACAGCTGGCTAAGGTAAGTAGTAGGTGGAGCATCGAGGTGCTGTGTCCATTCCGGTGCTGAAACGGTCTAGTCTCCCTTGTGGGCCGCAGCCTGTCCAATCCAAGAGAGAGTTGTGGGCTTCCCAGGTGATGGGGGCATCCTTTGTCATTGATGATGGAAAATGGAGTTTGGGGCTGTTGACATGGCACCCAGGGCACTGCTGTGGCTCCTGGCACCCTTCCTTCTCTGTCTGAAGACCATGTAGCTGAGTTTGACCAGGACAGCACTGTCCCTGAGGGTTCTAGCACATTCTGTCTGCTGCAGCAGCACCCTTTGGCTTTCAAAGACTTCCTGTGGCATGATTGTCACCCTGTAGAGTTGGAGGATTGCCCAATTCTGCCCACTACCCCTCTTCTTCCAAAAACCACACCCTCCATTTACTCTGTAACTGGGGTATAACATGTCAGTTCACACCTCTGGGGTATCCTTCCTGCATAGACTTGATTTCCCCTGCTCATCACAAATGTAGACTGCATTCTGGCTACTGGAAGCTATGCTGGACACTAGGAATAAAGGGAGGGGCCTCCCAAACATAGACAGGCAGCTAACAGTCAGTTTGAGAGCAGTGATAGGTGCGGAATTTACACAGAGTGACTTAGAGGTGTTGATCTTGCTGCAGGGTATGGGGAAATTGGGGGGACTAGCCCTGAATCTCTGTGAAAGCAGCCCTTTTGCTGTATACCTCTTTGTCTATGGTGTAGTGGACCACAGACAGACAGACCTTGATGGAAGTTGCTGGAGCAATTTACGCCCACTCACATCTGAACTCACATCTGCCCAGGTGTGCAGACAAAATGAGTTTCTTGAAAATAATTGCAAGCCTGTAATGAGGGGAGCAGCAGGGAGTGAGTCAGAAGGGGGCCTCCATGGGTGCATCAGACAGACAGGGATGTTTACAGCAAAGCCAGACAGAGGGCCGAGGGGGGCGGCTCAGTTGGCAGTGCACTTGCCCTACAAGTGAAGGCCTGAATTCAGTCTCCAGCACCCACATAAAGAGACAGACTACGGAGTGAGCCCGCAGTCCCAATACTAGGGAAGCAGAGACAGGATCCGTAGGGTCACTGGCCAGCTGGTGTAGCCAAATTGCTGAGCTCTGGGTTCAGTGAAAGACCCTGCCTCAAAAATTAGGATGGGGAACGACTAAGGAGAACACCTAACATCAATCTCTGGCCTTTACGTGTGGCTGAATTCAACAGCATGATGCAAAAAGGGGCCCGTTCATGTAGGATGTTGTACTCTCTCGGGAATGTTCTAGGCTCTCCACTGCTCTAAAGACTTCATTAGCTCCTTGTGTCAATGGGAAGAAAACCTGAATCTGGATGCTAGCACCCAAGACCTGCCATATTCTGGCTCCCATTTTGGCTCCCATTATCTCTCTGCCCTCATTCCCTACTGTTGTCTACTGCAGCCCTTCCCAAGTTTACTATAGCCCCCCCATGTCTACTGCAGCCCATCCCAAGTTTACTATAGCCCCCCCATGTCTACTGCAGCCCTTCCCAAGTTTACTATAGCCCCCCCATGTCTACTG
>CM052710.1:92642794-92732412 GCA_028551405.1 Uromys caudimaculatus | reverse complement strand
CCCATGTCTACTGCAGCCCATCCCAAGTTTACTATCGCCCCCCATGTCTACTGCAGCCCTTCCCAAGTTTACTATCGCCCCCCATGTCTACTGCAGCCCATCCCAAGTTTACTATCGCCCCCCATGTCTACTGCAGCCCTTCCCAAGTTTACTATCGCCCCCCATGTCTACTGCAGCCCCTTTCGTGCCCTTATTCTTTCGTAGACACACCTGCTCGCTGCCTGCCTCAGGACCTTTGCATGTTCTCCCCTCTGCCGGGGGTGCTCTTCTCTAGGTGCCCTCGTGGCCAGCCTCTTGATATATCTTTTAACTCTTGCTTCAAATTTCACTTATCATCAAAGCCTACCCTGAACATCCAGTCAAACAAATCCCTCCCTGTTGTAACCTTGTGCTGGGGGCGGGGAGGGGCAGACACAGGAGGATCTTCTGTCACCCCTGTGCCAGGTTCAGTGGGAAACTGTCTCAGGGGATGAGGTGGAGAGTGAGATCATGATACCCAGTGCCCTTCCATGGCTTCCGTACCTGCCTGCACACGTGCAAATACACCACATACATGCGTGTGCGTACACACACACACACACACACACACACACACACACACACACACACGGCAGAGCCAGCACAGCCCCACCCTCCAGTCTCACAGAATATCTCCTTAGGAATCTTCAGACTCAGCCACAGAGTTTTCCTGTAAAGAGCCAAATAATGAATAGCTTCAGCTCTGTGGACCATATGGTTGCTGTCACAGCTACTCCATCCTGAGGGTGTGTAAGACGGCAGCTATGGATAACTTGTACACAGATGACCATAACTGTGTTCCCATAAGTCTTTATTTGTGCTGGGTGGTTGTGGCGCATACCTTTGATTCCAGCACTCGGGAGGCAGAGGCAGGTGAATCTCTGAGTTTGAGGCTACCCTGGTTTACAGAGTGAGTTCCAAGACTCCAGGGTGACACAGAGAAACCTTATCTTGAAAAACCAAACAAACAAACAAACAAACTTTATTTACAAGGTCAGACAGTGGACCGAGTTTGGCTCACAGACTGCACTTCTGTCTGTGCCTTGGAATTAGTTCAGCTGGCAACTCCTCCTTCCTGACCTCTGAGATCCACTTGTCTTTGGGTTGCTATAGAGCTTGGGAAGTTTTCTTTTAAATTTGACATCAGAGTTTAGGATTTTTAATTTACTGTAAAGTCACTGAAGTGAAAATTATGATAAAACCCTATTTGACAAAGCAAGATGCAATAGAGGCTGCTATCCACTGCTTCCAGCTCGCTACACTTCTATGCAGTGTGGGCTTTGACCTGACTGCTTGTTTGTGCACTTGTGGGGGTTCTCCACTGTAGGATCTGAGGGTTGAGCTCATGTCACCAGGCTTTTGTGGCAGTGCTTCTATTTGATAAGCCACCTTGATGCCCCAAACCTGTAACCCGCCCTGGGGTCTGGTCCTTATAGGAGAACATTGATGCTCTAGGCCAACCTCTAGACCACTCTGGAGGGAAGCAGTTGCTGGCCCTGGAGCAGGAGAGGATGCTGCCTGGGTGGTCTGAGCTCTCTGTCAGCCAAGAGCCTGGGGTCCTACGTGTTCCTTCTCTAACATTCAGTTACCCTCTTGCGTGTGCTAGGGTGAAATTCAGTGCAGGACAGGGGAACGGGACCCACAGATGTGCTGAGGAGGACGTTTGGGGGCAGTGACCCTGCTATAGAAAGCACTTGCTTGAAAGCAGGCATGATGGCATAGGTGATCACGTGATGTGATCCCAGTACTCAGGAAGCAGAATCAAAGGGTCAGAGAGTCAAGGTCATCCTCGGGCCTCACAGGGAGTTGGATGCTAGCCTGGGTTAATGAGACCCTGTCTTCATAACGCAAACAAGAAAATGTTTATTTTAAAGGTGTTGGAGGCAGGTCCTGGCAGGCAAGATGACATTTGATGTGTTCTGCTACAGGACCATTAGTGTCCCTGAGCTGAATCATAAACACATGACCCCTTCCATTCGGTGGCCTTCTCCAGGTGCAGGCGACTCCACACCCGGCTCGAGTCTCAGCATGCACGTTTGCTTCTTTCTTATTTTATGCATTGCTACTGTTCTTTCCCCATACGGTAATGCTGTTTGATTTACACCAATGATGGTGATAGAAAGAGTCCACATAAAATAAACGCTCTTTTTGTTTCTAAACTGAGTTGATCTGGGTGTGGAGACTCATACCTGTAACCTTAGTGCATGGGAGGCAGAGGCAGGAGGATTGCTGCTAGTTCTTGGCATACAGAGTGAGAGACCTTTTTTCAAAACAACAACATTAAGCCCGCAAAAAACAAAACACTTGGGGTAAGGAGATGGTCAGTGGATAATGGCCACCTAACCTGCTGACCTCAGTTCTATCTTCAGGGCCCACATGGTGGATAAAAAGAGAACTGATCCTTGAAGCTGCCTTCTGGGCTCCTCATAAACTGGCTGTTCCTAATGAGTTCCCGCACTGTAGCCGTGGCTGCTGACGGTGTGTTGGCCTGGATGAACATCTGAGCGAGCAGCCATCTCCTGCCCTCACTTCACCTTCCTCTCTCTTTTCCTTGAGGGACCAAGCCAGGCTTCCCTGTTCCACAGACCTAGCCTGATTTGTGCAGAGATGTAAAATGCCCCTGTGGGGTTTGGCCACCAGGTAACCGTGTGGCAGTCTTTGGATCCAAATATCACTTCCCTCTTGCTGAGGTCAGGGGTGTGGCATCAGGAGACTGGCACCAAGGTGAGCCCAACATGCCAGAAGCCCAGCCTTCATCAGGCTGTTTCTCAGTGATGTTGATTCAGGGATCACAGAGCAGACATGAGACAGATAGGTGTGACCATCACTGAGCCCAGCGGTGTGTGATGGCCAGGGAAATGATAAATGATTTTTTTTTCCTCTTTGAGATACATTGTATAGCCTAGACTGCTTAGAACTTTCAAGATAGCCCAGGCTGCCTTAGATTCCCAAATGCTAGAATTCTGGGCATGTACCCCAGGCAGGCTTGTGTGATTCTCTTTTTCCCTTATTTGTTTATTTTTGAGAATTTCAATATAAGCACTGTATTTCTGTCATTCTCCCCGTCCCTCAGGTAATTGTTTTCCATAGCCATAATCAGCCCTGACTGCTCAGTCACACCTTCTCCAGCCAGGCCTTGCTCTGGTCCCACACCCAGCTGCGTGCCCGCACCTGAACTTGGATGTCTTTGTTCCTATGTACATGTTTATGTGGTGTGTGCGGGGTGTGTGTGTATGCGTGCGCGCGTGCAGATGTCATACACAGGTGCATGTGTAGGCCAGAGGTCACCAGCAGGCATCTTCCTCCATCTTTTTCTGCCTTATGTTTTGAGACAGGACCTCTCATCAAGCCTGGAGCTCACCTATTCTTCTGCACTAGGTAGCTGGCAAGCTCCAGGCCAGGGCTTGTCTCTCATTTCCCATAACTAGAACTACGGTCATTCCCTGGTGTGGGGATCCGAACTCAGGTCCTCATGCTTGTGAGCAATCACTTTACTTATTGAGCCACCCAGGCCTGCACTTGGATTCCTAAGAGGCCTCCTCTTCACAGGGTGAACCCCCATCTCCAGGACTTTCACCCTCTTGCTTATTCCACTGAGAGTCTTCCCCATTTCAATTTAGTAGCTCTAACTTCTAGCTTATTGCAGGGGTTTCCTGGGGCTCCAACTTCTAAGTGCTCACTTGCAAACTTTAGACTCCTCTGATTGCTTCCATCTCCCACCTGGATGCATTCCACTACTAAACCCAATCTTACTCTACCTCATACAGTCCTCTCTCTCCACCCCGACGGAGAGAACCACCTGCCTGTTTTGCCTGGTTTGTTGCTAGGTGTCTTAGTCAGGGTTTCTATTCCTGCACAAACATCATGACCAAGAAGCAAGTTGGGGAGGAAAGGGTTTATTCAGCTTACACTTCCATGCTGCTGTTCATCACCAGAGGAAGTCAGGACTGGAACTCAAGCAGGTCAGGAAGCAGGAGCTGATGCAGAGGCCATGGAGGGATGTTCCTTACTGGCTTGCTTGCTTCTCCTGGCTTGCTCAGCCTGCTTTCTTATAGAGCCCAAGACTACCAGCCCACAGATGGTACCACTCACAAGGAGCCCCCCCCCCTTGATCATTAATTGAGAAAATGCCTTACAGCTGGATCTCATGGAGGCATTTTTTCAACTGAAGCTCCTTTCTCTGTAATAACTCCAGCTTGTGTCAAGTTGACACACAAAACTAGCCGGTACACTAGGCCTCACACCTCCTGAGATCATCCCCTTTGTATTTCAAACCCTAGAGTCCACTGATTAATTGCCACTGGTTTGGAGGGCTTCAAGCCTTGAGTAGGTAACTCTACAGCAGAAAGAAAGTGTTGAGCTGTGTTAGATCACTCAGAAACCTAAGAGAGGACTGGAGAATACAGCTCAGCTGGCAGAATGCCTGCCCACCACGCATGACATTCTGGGTTCACTCACCAGTGCTGTGTAAACTGGGCACAGGGGTACCTGCCTGCAATTCTGGCACTCAGGAGATGGAGATGGAGGATCAGAACTTTGAGGTCTTCCTCAACTGTATAGTGGCTTTGAGTCCAGCCTGGGATATGTGAAACCTTATCAAAAAAATAAAAAAGAAATGAAGGGAGAAGGGAGGACGGAAAAGGGGGAGGAGTATAGGAAGGGATGGAGTTTAGCCAGACCACAGAAGGCTGTGAGTCTTAAACCCTACAAGGTTTTCTTTTCTGCTGAAGTCCTCGACATTTTGACTTTCAAATGGCCGTTAGCATCAGCAATACTACCTCTCTGCTTGGGAACTGGGCAGGAAAGTGAAGGGTCTGAGGGTTGACAGTCAGTGGGGAGCCAAGGTCCCAGCTCTAGCTGCTGGCCTCTGTTTGACAGAGAGGTTTCTGTGGATGGGAAATGCTTTTGTGCTTCGCAAGCAGCCGGATCCCTTCCAGCACTGGTAAAGGACCAAGCTGGCTTCTAAGTCTGTCCAAGTCCTGGGAAGCAGAGCTGCTGGCCTGACCCTGCCTGGCCCTGTGCACACACTCAGTATGAGGTGAAGGAGTCTTAGCTCTACACATTGTAGAAATGGGTAGAGAGGTGGCTCGATGGTTCAGAACATGGGCTGCTCTTCCTGAGAACTTGGGTTCAAGTCCCAGCACCCACATTGGTGGTTCACAAACACTTATAACTCTAGTCTTACTGGATGTTCACACCATCTTCTGACCCCTTTAGGCATCGCATACATGTGGTTTATACATTCAGGCAAAACACCTATGCACACAAAATTTAAAAAAACATAAAAATGTAGAAAGGCAAACTTGCGTGTGGACAAGCTGAGTGACTCAGGGATTTTTGGAGATTAGTTCTTGTGAACTGCAGGATCCTGGTCCATAAAAAAATGATCAAAGTGCCGGGCAGTGGTGGCACACGCCTTTAATTCCTAGCACTTGGGAGGCAGAGGCAGGTGGATTTCTGAGTTCAAGGCCAGCCTGGTCTACAGAATAAGTTCCAGGACAACCAGGGCTACACAGAGAAACCCTGTCTCGAAAAACCAAAAAAAAAAAAGGATCAAGGAACTGGCTCTGTGGATAAACACTTACTGTGCGAGCATGGAGATCAGGGTCAGCTCTTCAGCACCATGTAACAGCTTGGCAGGCATGTGGCCGGCCTGTAATCCCAGCACTTGGGAAGCAGAGACAGGATCTCCAAACTAAGATGGCTGTAGACTAGCTAGAACCAGAGAACTCTGGCTTCTGTGATGATCCCTGCCTTAATAAAGAGTGGAGAGCAATCAAGGGAGACATTTAGCTTCAACTTCAGGCCACCACATGCATCCACACATGTGTGGATGAGCACTCATGCATGTTAGCACATATATATGTATGCCAAGGAGGCGGAGGAAGGGGAGGAAGAGGAGGACGACCATGATTCTGAGAAGGGACGAATAATCTTAACAGCTGTGTGAAATAGGAGATTCAGCAAGACTCAGTAGGCAGGTGACAGGCAGGTGACATGGTCATGTGTCCTCCTAGTTTTGTGTTGGAAGAATGACAATGGTCAGCTCTACCTCCAGGGCTCTCTCTGAGTTGGTGTCTTAGCTATTTTCCTATTGCTATGAAGAGACATCATAATCAAGGCAGCTTATGTAAGGGCTCACTTACAGTTTTTACAGCTGAGAGGGTTGGTCCATGATGTTTACAGTGGGGACATGGTGACAGGCAGGCAGGTATGGCTCTGGAGCAGTAGCTTACAGCCTACATCCTGAATCACAAGTTGGAGGCTCAGGGGGTGGGGGGATGGAGGTGGGTCCTGGCAAGGGCTTTTGGAACCTCAAAGACCACCCCTAGGGGCACACCTCCTCCAACAAGGCCACACCTATCCCTTCCTAAATAGTCTACCAAGTGGGAACCAAACATTCAAATATAAGCCTATGGAGGCCACCTTCCTTCACAACTACACAGTCTGTCAGGTATGAACTGCTATAATCCTTTCTAAAATTCCCAGGGATGTAGCTTAGTTGGTAGAGTATATGCCTGGTGTGCATAAAACCCTGGGTTTGATCCCCAGTGCTACAGAAAAGTTAGGTAAAATGGGGGGGGGGATCCATACCTATAATCCTAGCACTTGAGAGAATTTGAAATTTAAGGTTATCCTCTGCTGTGTTTAATGAGTTTGAGACCATCTTAGGCTATGTGAAACCTTGGAGAGATAGAAAGAGATAGATGGATGGATAGATAGGTGATAGATGGATGGATGGATGGATAGATAGATAGATGGATGGATGGATGGATAGGTAGATAGATAGATAGGTAGGTAGATAGATAGATGATCAATGGATAGATAGATGAGGTGGAGGAAGGAAGGAGATAAAAGAGAAGAAAAATGTGTTGAGGAAATCCCCTTGAAGCCTTCAGAGAGTGGGTTTCCAAGAATTTGCTCTGGAGAGACTTGCAGTATAAAGTGGCCCCACCCCATTTCAGTTTTGTTTTTACATTGATTTGTTTGGAGATGGCACCATAGCTCATTTGTGGAAGTCAGAGAAAAACTTGTGGGAGTCCGTTCTCTCCTTCCACCATGCAGGTCCTCGATCTTGGCCGCAAACACCTTTACCTGCTGCTAACCATCCTGTAGGTCCCCACCCCAAACCATTCCCAAAGTCTAGCAGGGATTTCAGGACCCCCGCTGGAGGCTGTCTGTTAACAACTGTGCTTCTCTGGCGCTGTGCTCAGGGCCTGCCTGGCATCTGCACATCTGAGCAATCATTTACAACTCAAATTTACTCCTGATGTGTCTGACAAAGTTTGGAGACATTTTGTCCTGTCACAGCTGCTGAGGGTGTCCTGCCCTATCCTCCCCACCATTTTCCCCTGAGACTAGGTCTCTCTCTGATTGTAGTACAGGGATGACAGCCAGCAAGTCCCAGAGATCCTCCTGTCTCTGCTCCTCTCAGCACAGGGTCACAGGGTCATAGGATCACACCCAGCCATTCCTGTGGTCCTTGTTCTTATGCAGCAAGTGCTCTTAACCACAGAGCCACCTCCCTCCCTTACCCCTCAATGACCACATTTAAGAGCTTGATAGGAGGACCCTGGTACAGGACCTTCCATGTCCTGAGTTCCCGGCCGGATTCCCGAGCCCCTCTTTCTCTTCTTTTTGCTCCTGGGCTTGGATGAAGTTGAAAAATATCCCACTATTTGACCGCCTCACTATTCCAGGCCTCTTGCCCCTTTCTGAAGCTGGAGAGTCTGTTTGGATCAAGCCAGGCATCTCCTTGGAAACCCCTGGGTTTGTGCAAATCAGAAAACAATAAATTTGCAAGGTTGTACAAAGCTGGAGGAGGTGACTGCCAGCTGGAGCTAAATCCACTCCTCTCCACATTAAACCTCAGTTCCTGACCTCAGAGGCTTGTTCTGCTGTCACAAGACAAGATGCAGGCAGAAAGCTTTTATGAGGCAGGCAGCTCTGCCACCCCACCCCCCCAAAGTCATCGCCCTGGTCTGTGTTCCAGCTGGGGAGAGCAGCTTGCTTTTCTATCTAGTAAAGTCCTTTTATCTGAGGTTGTCGGGATTACTGCCTTCCACACTATACAGTGCCAGTCAGTGTCCCCAGGGCCAAGATGGAACTCGGGACGTTGTGCATACTCTACAAGCACTCTGTCACTGAATTACAGTTGCTTGCTCACAGGAGACCTATTGGGGGGCAAGTGGTTCTTCCTGCTGGGAACAGGGGGAGAAAGCAGGGACTCCTTAGCCTTGTCACTGTGGCCAAGGTACAGATGGAGAAACTGAGGCTGGGAGAAGTTCAGGATTTGCCAGAGACCACACGTGGCAGAGGTGGTGCCTGCTTAGGTACAGGTTTTCTGCTCCAAGGCCTCTTTTCTAGAAGGTTCATTTGGATTTTGCTGGGTAGGCAAGCTGCAGTCCTGCTGATCCCAGCCCCACCCTGCTCCCTTCCCAGGTCCACCAATCAGATGTCCTCTCACTCTTCTTGCCTCTGTCCTCCTGTTCCCAGCCACGTCCCTCTGTCTTGCAAACTTAACCAGAGACTGGCCTCAAACCACACATCAGCCCTGGTTGTTGTCCTTGAACACGAAGGAAAATTGCCTGAGAGCCTGTTGGCAGAGCCAGACAGCAGTCTAGGCTGGGACAAGACTGTCTGCCCTCTCCAGAAAGTTCTCAGACTTCAATGGTTGCTCGCCCACATGTTGAGTAGCAAGGCGCTAAAGCATTGGTTGTCAACCTGTGGGTCATGACCCCTTTGCAAACCTCTATCTCCAAAAAATTTACATTATGATGATTTATAATAGTAGCAAAATTGTAGCTTTGAAGTAGCAGCAAAAATAATTTTATGGACGGAGGTCACCACAGCATGAGGCACTGTGTTAAAGGGTCGAAGCGTTAGGTGAGGAAACCACGGCTCTAGACTAACTGTTCTCTGAATCCCAGAAGCCTGAGGAATAGCAGCTTTGTAGCATCGAGGGGTCATGACTGGGTCTGTGATGGTTTGCAGTGAGTCACAAACTAATAGGCCTAGGGCTAAATTCTAGCCCCTACCTGGTTGTATAAGTAAAGTTTTATTAAGACACAGCCACACCCATCTCCACATAGTCTGGTAGCCCTCATACTGCAAACGCCAAGTTGAGTCATCCAGAAGAGGTCAACCTGAAGACTTATAAAGTATAGCAGACATGGTGATGAATA
Organism: Uromys caudimaculatus; assembly: GCA_028551405.1. Classification (NCBI taxonomy): domain Eukaryota; kingdom Metazoa; phylum Chordata; class Mammalia; order Rodentia; family Muridae; genus Uromys; species Uromys caudimaculatus. The sequence goes on along the minus strand of CM052710.1, from coordinate 92,723,209 downwards.
CAGTACTCATCGGTACTTGGAAGACTGAGGCAGGAGGATCACCCTGAGTTCTAGGCCAGCCTAGGCTACGGAGTTGAGATGCTGTCTCAAAAAAGAAAGGCTGGAGAGATGGCTCAATGGGTAAAAACACTCTCTGGGTAAGCCCAGCAAGCTGAATCTAATTCTGGGATCTCATGACAGGAGGAGAGAACTGGCTCCCGGAAGTTGTCTTCTGACCTCCCTGTTGATTTGTGCCATGGTTCACACCAGCATCGCCCCAGTCCCCATAAATACAAATTAATAGGAAAGAGGGAGAAGAAAAGATAAAATACCAGGAACACTGGTGCTTAGCTTGGCCCCAGGATGAAGATGGCTTGCACTGGAGTTCCCAGAGCAGTGTTAAGGCTTCTTCCAGAGTGATGGCTGATTAGAACTTTGTGATTGTAACTCTCTTGGACTCCCTTTATCCCCCCTTGTCTGACCTAACACCCCTGTAGTCAGCAGGTAGAACCTTTGGAATGGTCCACCCAAGCAACCCTCCAGCTCCTACCGGCCTTGTGGCTAAGGTGGTCATCAGGCAGTACCTGCAGCCTACAGGGAGGTTTCCCACCCTGCTGTGTCCTGCCAGCCTGGTGTTCCCAGCAGTGAGTTTGGCAAAAGCAAAGCACCCGTGACTGTTTTATCCTGTGCTATGAAGTCACCTCTTCTACTGTCCAACTTGAACTCACGGTCCCCAGTCCATGGCCACTTGACATTTAGCTCAGAGTCAACCATATCTTATTCCCCTACAAGCAAGCACTGGGCTTGTGCCACCAGTGAAAATCCCTATCGGAGTCTCAAAGCCAGGAGCTGTGGAGAAGGCAGGCATGCGCCTCAGAGCTCAGGAGGAGAAAGAACCTTCCCTCTCTCTGTCCTTTGATGCAGTTTGGGTTTTGATGGATGAGACGAGGGCCACTCACACTGGGCATGCCCACTGGGACCATCAATCCTGACGGAGCTCTTGTAGCATCCAGTCACAGAGATCTCCTGTAACATCTTCACTAGCTCTAGGAACCCTCCATCCAGGCCCATCAGTGTAAGACTCAACCACCTTATTCAACCCCCATAGCAACACCTTAGTGGGTTGTAATTCTGCCAGTCCAGCAAATGAAAGAAAACACATCTGGCAACTAGGAAGGGCTCTGCCGATGCGGAGTGCCGATTGCGTTAGGCTCAGAGAGGCTGGGAGACTCACAAGGTCACACAGCAAATAAGAACAGTAGCTGAGCTCTAAAGTGTGTGTGACTCCAACACTGTGCGGTTTTTGGGAAGACGAGTGGTCCGCCCTCTGATGAGCAGCATGGGGGAGGCTTCAGACACACCCTTCCGGGGTTCCTTATTTTGAGTGGCAGGCACCCTGCCTCATGGAGATACCGAGGAGTGAAGAAGGAATTCTCTCTCTCATGCCACCCTTTCCCAACTGAACTGCCACGCCCGTCAGGGCAAAGAAAGCCTGGCAGCTGCCTGAGCCAGTGTGCCAAGACTCCTCCCATGGGGTGACCCCCTGGGCCCAATCCCCAGAGGTCCCGCCCAGCCTCTGGGATGAGCCAAACTGTGCCCTGGAGCCTGTTTCCCTAGCTCTGTGGGAACAGAAAAATGAACATTCCAGGGGAACCCCTCAGAGCCTGGGCCAAGATGCCAGGCAGCCGTGTGTGTGTGTGTGTGTGTGTGTGTGTGTGTGTGTGTGTGTGTGTGTGTGTGTGTGTGTCTGTCTATCTGTGTCTGTCTGTCTGTCTGTCTATCTGTGTATGTGTGTGTGTGTGGTGTGTGTGGTGTGTGTGGTGTGTGTGTGCCCACGCCTTTGCTTGAGTGTGAAGTATAACAAGGCAGGGCGTTAGTCTGGAGAGGGAACTGCTCTCTCCAGAGGGCAGTCACCTCTGCTCTGAGTGACTTTAAACTTGAGTAGGCCTTGTTACATCTGTGTCTCAAAGACATTGGCTAAAGTTCTGAAGCATTGTTTAATGGGGTATAACCAAAGCCACCTAAGCATGTTAGCCCCAGCCTGAGAAGGTGGACGAAGGGAGCCTGCCTGAATCTCAGGAGTCCCTTTAAGCAGAGGAAACAGCTCCCGCAAAAGCCCTTTGATAAATAAATGCCTGCTTGAGTTCTCTCTAGTCCAGTCAGGACCTGAACTTGTGATCCTCTGGAGTGCTGAGATTTCAGATGTGCATCGTCAGGCCCTGCAACCTGCTGCATTTGATATAAATGTGGGAATATCACAGCTCTGGGGACAGGCTGGGGGTGGCTTCAAAGGAGCTAGAGTGTTTGTAGGTACATTTACATGTTACATATGTTTAGTAAGAACTTGGAACTTGAGGCTCTGAATTCAGGAGCATGTGCCCACTTGCCCAGGCTCTTCTCTCTAGATGCTTCCTGGGTTCCCTGCTTCCTTCCTGGGGTGACTGGAGAGTGAGCCACTGGAGAAAGAACACAGCTATGGGCCTGGGGCTTGGGGTCCAGTTTCAGAATTGTCTGTACATTTCTCCCAGAAGCTTGGTAGCCTGGGGTGGGGCCAGCTCCCTTGTGGGAAGCACCTGTGGGTCCCCATGCACAGATCTACCCTGCTTGGAACTCCTTGCTGGCATAGACAGCCTGGGCACTCTGCATTCCTGGACACCAATTTTGATGATTGCTCTGTGGCTCTTCATTTAATGTGCCATTACAAACACACATGATATCTACACGCTTGGTAATGATCTCACAGGGGATTGGGCTCTTGTCCTTTGTTACCTTTCTCTGTTGTGACACAAGCGTGACAGAAGCACTTTGCTCACCAGGAAGGCCGATCCAGGATGCTCTCCTGCTCAGGGTGATGGCCCTGATGGCTCAGGACCCGGCAGCCTATCAGGATCACGGTCACAGTCTTTCAGAGGCTGGATCTCCCACTGAGAATTCTGAAGACATGTGGGCTTCCAGGGCTTCCAGGGCTTCCAGGGGTTGTATCTCAGTGGGACCTGTGGGGCTTTTAGTCTCCTTTTGGATGGAGACAACTCTGGCTCTGAGTGACAGGCTAGATAAGAGACTGTGGGGAACATTTTTTGGCAGCAGGAACACCCACCTGGGCCTGGGCAGATGTGCCCTGGGTGTGAATCATCAGTGGGCTGTCGCAGAAGGTTCTGGAAACCCCCAGTGTTCTGGAAAGCCCACAGACAGGTCTGATCAAGATGTGCAGCCAGAAGGGGCAAAAGGGTGTGACAGAATAAGCAGCCAAGGGCTCCAGCCTGGAGCCCGGGGAAGGGCAGAAGGGAACAGGAGGAAAACGATGCCACACGCTCTCCTGTCCTCACTCTTGTCAGTGTATCACCAGTGATGCAAGTCCATCCGGCCCCTCCATCCCTGCCTTATTTATGTACACATGAAAGGAGTCTCAGATCCATTCACCCTGGTCCCTTTACCATGCCCATCTGCACAGCTAACTACTGTGCACCTCAGTTTAAATAGAGTCGCCTCAATCTTTAATAATTTATTTAGAAGTGACAGGTTTATGGACCAGGTATACTAGCACATGCTTGTAATCCCAGCTCTCTGAAGGCTGGGGCAGGGGGCTTGTCTTGAATTTGAGGGAAGCCTAGGCTGTATCGTGAGGTTGTCTTTTTAAAAAATCAGTACGGCAGACCTGCATAGTGGCATGCATGTGTCTGAGTCCAGCATTCCAGAGGTGATGCAGGAGGTTCACGAGCCAGAGGTTTACCTTGGCTACATTCTAAGACCTTGCTTATGGTAAAAATAGAGAAGAGGGAATCGCTGAGGAAATCTAGAGTTTCAGGCCCACTGTCATTCATTTAGTCCATGTACTGGGTGGGCTTCTCGAATTTAGCAAATGAAGGCACAGGTCTCTCCACTATACCCAAACATCAGATTATGTCATTTGTGAGTGTCAGTGTGTGCTGTGCTGTAATGGAGGCATGTCTTGGATTGTTCGGGCTGTTATAAATAGCATAGACTGGATACTATATAAACAGTGGATTTTACTTAGCTAAAGTAGTACATGCTTGTATTCCAGCCTTTTGGAAGCTAAAACCAGAGGGCTATGGGTTCCAGGCTAGCCCAGGGTACACAGTAAGACTCTATTTCATAAAAACAGACAGACAGACAGGCAGACAGGCAGACAGACAGACAGACAAAATCACACCCAAACAATGAAAGTCAAGTTTGGGAGGCTGGAAGTCTCCTGTATCAGAGAGACCGCTGGATTAGAAAATTGTTGATTTCTTGTTGTTTCTTGCATCATGACCTATTCAATTTCCAAATGTCCCACCTTCATCAGCCAGCGTCCCCACTGAGTGAGGATTTCCATATATATACATACATACACTTTGGAGAGTGGTGGCACTCAGTGACTCTGGAATTCAGATGTAACCAGTTGTCCTATGGTTTAGCTGGCCACTCTTCTGACAAAGTTGGCTCCTACTCTTGGTTCCCTCTGTCCCTCTTGTCCCCCCAGTCTGGGGGATGGGATGTTCTCAGCAGTTTTTTACTAATGATTTCTCTGGCTTTTATGCTCTTCACTCATTAGACTGGCAGAGTAGGAGTAATAAACAGCCCTTTTATGAGTTGGGTCTAATTTCAACATGGTGGCACACAAAGCCAACATCTATTTACAGTAAAACTGGATCAAGCTGGGTCAAACAATGTCATGGCTGAGCCTAGTGGTGCATTTTTTTCTTCAAGCATTCTTGAATCTTGGGCTACATGAAATTGAATGAACTCTTTGTGGTGATGGATAATTGCAGAAGATTCTGGCAACAGAGCCATCATGGAGAGCATTACTTTTAGGCGTGGCAGGCATAGAACATGTGCATCTTTGGTACTGGGTAGTTCCAGGGCCGGAGTGGGTGTCGGCACAAACCATCTACAAAGAGCCTTCTCACAGGAGAGAACCGCTCTCAGACCCAGGCTGCTTTGTGCCTGAGGGTGAAGAGTGGTTATTGCGATCAGGGTGAAGATTCCAGGTACTACCATCCCCTCAACCCTAGGCAAGGCTAGGGATGGCCGGGGCGAGGCCAAGTCCCTTCAGTAATAATAGGTCAGCCTGGGGTGCTGTTCTTTATTGGCACACTTGTTATATTAATTTTACTTGTGCATTAATTTTGAGACAAGGGTTTCATGGAGCCCGGGCTGGTATCAGATTTATTTTGTAGTTAAGGGTGTCCTTGAACCTCTGACCCCCTTGCCTCTATCTCCATAGGAGTGTGCTGGGGATGGAAGCCGGGGCTTTGCACGTACTTCCAGTTCATGTTTTAAATTTTTTCTTATTATGGAGAATTTCAAACACATAAAAGTATAGAAAGACACATAATGACTCCCATGTCCCCAGGACAGATGTCACCTCCTCACTGATTTGTTCCTCTGTGACCTTTTTCTGGTTTTCTCATGCAAGCTGGGCAAGCACTCTGCCACTGAGCTACAGCCCAGGCTTTCATCTGCTTTTCTACTGAGGTATAACAGTCTGACAAAAGAAAAAAAAGTGTATACACATGGATTTTAAGGAAATTTTTTTCCAGTTTCACACCTCTGAAACGTCTACCTACATCAAGACATGGAACACTTCTCATCCCGGCAGGCTCCCTCCTGCCTCTGCTGGGGTTCACATTTCCATAGAGTGGAACAAGGGCAGCACTATATGGGGAACGTAATTTCTATGAATAGATGTTAGATAACACCCTCCAACACACACAGCCACACCATGCACACACACACACACACACACACTCACACAACTCATATACACACTCACACACTCCCACACTTACACACACACATACACACAACCACACACACACCACACACACTCACATACAACCATACACACACCACACACACAGACATACACACAACCACACACACACACTCACACACAACCACACAAGGCACACTCACATTCACATACACTCATACACACACTCACACACTCACCACACACACACACACACACACACACCCCTTTACTCCCTTCCTTCTTCTCTTCTTTCTTCCTTTTCCTTTCCTTTTCTCTCCCCTTTCTTCTCCTCTTCATCCTTCCTTTTCTTCCTTCTTCTCTTCCCACTGAACAATAATTGGCTTCCTCCGGCAGAGTTTCAAAACCCAAAATTAGTCTTGATGTTGGCCCAGCCCCAGCAGTCAGTGAAATGGTGACAAACAGGAGTGGTAGCAGTTTCCAAAGGTCACCCAAGCCACACTCCCTGTCCCACAGGTGTTCAGAGTTGGGAAAAGGCTAGACTAGAAGTCCCTGAGGTGACTTCAGTCCCCTACCTTCCCCATGAGGAGGAGGTGAGAGACTTCTGGCAGACTGTGACAGTCTCCACACTCCCACAGATACTGCAGGAGATCTTCCAGGCAGAGAACACCATCATGTTGCTGGAACGGGCCATCGTGGCCAAGGAATGCCCACTCAAGGTGGCCCAGACCAGGCTGGCATGCAGGACCCGACGGCCCAACGTGGAGCTCTGCAGGGACGTGCCACAGTTCAGGTGAGTTGGGGTGGGAAGGAACTCGTGGGGTCCAGGAAGAGAAGGGTGGGTCTCAGAAGCTCCACTGTTACTGGAGTGGTAGGGATCAGAGCCTGGGCTCTTCCTGGCAGTTGTAACAAGCTAGGTTTGTCTACTCGTCCCTAACAGGCCAATTAGATGAGCAACTGAAAGCCTGGGCAGGAGATTTATGCAGTGGCCACATTGGGGAAAGGAACACATACAGAGGCCCAGTTCCAACACTTCCCCAGTGCATCTCAGCTCCTCATATGAGATTTGGGTTTAAACACAGGACAAGAGGACTGTACAGCAGCCCTGGTCTCATGGTGTGGTCTCACCCATCACTGCCTGAGCACCTGCCTCTCCCGCAAGCCGCTCTGACAGGTTATTAGAACTTGGTGACGTCTCCTGATTGCTGTCTTCAGCCCTTTCCTTTCCATCATGAGACCCCTGGGGGCAGGGATGGAGAGAACTTCAGTTTCCTGGGAACTATAGTTTCAATCGTGTGGTAGCCAATCTGAGGGACATGGTGTCTCTTTAGAACATTTTCAGTCCTGCCTGGATGGTCACAGCAGGAACACTGTGTCTGAGAACCAGACCCTGCATGACTCAGGACACCCAGTCCCAGAGCTCAGCTGTGAGCTGGACTGGAGGTCTAAAGCTCTGGGTTCCACCCTGTCTCTCTCTCGAGCTTCCCCATCCTTCAACACCACATCTCTGCTCAGGAAACCCTGCTGCTTCCTCTGAAGGCCAGGAGACCTTAGCAGTAGGGATAGACCACAGTCCCGGTCCCTTTGTTTCTTCAGCATCTCTCACCACAGGAGCTGATGGAAGAGGAGGCACCTGCTTACATCCCTGTTCATCTCCTACCTCTCTCCTTGCAAAAAGCCCAAGTCGTTCCTGGCTGGCTAAGTGGACTTGCTTCAGGAGAGTGGATGGAAGGCTTATGTGTGTCCAGAAAGGGGCTCAGGCATAGGGCAGGGGGAGGAAACCACCAAAAAGGGCAAAGGCAAGACAAAACAAGTCACATAATAGGCCAGGTATGCTTGAGTGGCTTAGGCAGGACGGCTTGGGCACTAGAGTTGGAGACAATGTCACCATGGCCAGCATAGTGACACCATCTTAGAGGCAAGCAAGACAGAATAATCATTCCTTTGGGTTATGGCCGAATAGTTTTTCACAGTGTGACTATGCCACAGTTTGTCTTTCCCTCTTCTGGGCCATGGTGGACAGTACTGCACACAGTGACACACTTGGTGAGATCACCCGTCTTCAGTTCAGGTTAGAGAAGCAAAGGTAGGACTTGCCGGCCCTGGGGCAAGCCCGTAGCTAGCTTATTGACAGATTTTGCCATCTGTCTCCTCCTTCATGCTTTGTCAGACTTGGTGACCCTCCCAGAGTGCTCGTCCACCTGTGCTTCCCTCTAGGGCTGAGGACTGAACTGCAGGGGCCACCCCCAGGCACTCTACCAGCCATACAGGGGTTGGCTGTGCTGAAGGAAAGAGTCATGGGGGTTTCTCTCTGTCCCGCCCCAGGCTTGTGAATGAGGTCTTCACCATAGACGACACTCTACAGACGCTCAAGCTGAGGCTTCGGGAGACGCAAGACACGTTGCAGCTTCTGGTGATGACCAAGTCCCGGCTGGAGCACGAGTTGGCCATCAAAGCCAACACCTTGTGTATTGACAAGGACAAATGCATGCGCATGCGTAAATCCTTCCCCAGCACGCCCCGCCTGACGGGCTACACCTGCGCTGGCTTCGGCTCAGGCCCTTTCGCCAGCCACGTCCCTCGTGTCAACTCCGGCCCCTGCAGCGAATCCTCCTCCTGCAGCGGCGCTGCGCTTTGTAGAGGCCCCGCCTCCTGCGGGGGCGGGGGCGGGGCCTCTTGCGGGGGTTCCGCCCCTTGTGGCTCAGCTCTCTGTTCCCACTCTATGTCCGATTCCTGCCCTGGCTCCTGCTTTGCACCGGTATGTTGAATGGCATAACGCTGGAAAAGGCTAAAAGAAAATAAAAGAGTCGTTTTCTCCCCTTTCTGTCTTCAGGAAAGTGTGAAGATACAAAACCGAAGTAAATCAAAGCTTTCTGAGCTAGTTCCAGGGGTGGATAGCTCTGTAGGAGATCCTGGGAGATAGGACAGGATTCCTCAAGGACAGATCCTGGTACCTGGGGCACCCCAGGTACACAGGAAGCTTCCTTTCTCCTCTCTCTTCTCTCCTCTGTTTTCTTATCTTTCCTCTCCTCACTATTTAAGAATTCATAATATGAGCTGGAATTCTGACTTTGTGATGACTGACTTATTTGTCCAGCATACTTAAAAGATACCGGGTTCATTTCCCAGTCGTTTCAGATTTACAGACTAGTGCAAAAGTAACAGAGTTGGGCAGAGATGGCTGAGCTGATAAGTCTTTGCTGACTCTGCGAGCTTCATATCCAGGACCTATGTTAAAGCACTAGATGAGATGGTGCACATCTCTATAACCAGCCCTCCTACAAGGGAGGCAGAAACAGGATTGCCAGGAAGCCCACGGGCCAGTTAGCCTGAAGTGAGCTGTGCTGGGCAACAAAGAAAGGCTCCTGGGGCTGGAGAAGTGGCTCCGGTGCTAAGAACGCTTATTGTTCATATAGAGGACTGAAGTTTGATTCCCAGCATCCACATGGTGTATCACAACTGTCCATAAATGGTGCTGTTCACCCAATGTACCTGGATTTTCTTTCTTTTTCTTGAGACAGAATTTCATTGTGTAGCTTGGGCTAATCTTGAACTCACAGATTCTCCTGCCTCTGCCTCCCAGGTGCTGAGACTAGAGGCTATACCACCACACTCAGCTCTCGGATTACTGGCATCATACATGTTATAGAGAATTTGCCAAAACTAAGAGGTTAATATCCACACATTTCTGTCAACTAAACCCCAGAGTTCATTAGCGCCCACCATTTCTTCCATCTACTTCCTCTTTCTGGTCCAGAATCCACATTCCATTGGGTTAAAATGGGTCTCTCATCTTTTTTTATTTTATCGTTTTATTCTTTGAGAGGGGTCTTGATATCTGGCCCTTGCTAGACTCAAACTTTGTTGATCCAGTCTCTGCTTCCTGAGTGCTGGTGCGCGCACGTGTTTGCGCGTGTGTGTGCGCACGTGCGTGTGAGTGTGTGGATAGAGGGTGACTTTGTGGAGGCCATTTTCTCTTTCCACCCTTTGTGGGCCCTGGAGATAGAACTCAAGTCACCAGACTTGCTAGCAGTGCTTTTACCCTTTGGGCCATCTGGCTAGCTCCAACTTCTGCAAACACTTACAATCCATCTGGAGGAGAGCTTCCTCCCTTTGGCTCCCCTAATGAGTTCATTCTGAAATTTAGCATAGCAGTGTAGACATGTGTTTATCTTATGCCTTGAGTGCCAGTCTGACGCTGTGCCTTATAGACTGCTGCTCTAAAGAACCCTTGAGTGCAGTGGTTCTCAACCCTTTTGGCAAACCTTTATCTCCAAAAATATTTACACTCCGACCATAACAGTAGCAAAAACATAGTTATGAAGTAGCAACAAAAACTAATTTTATGGTTGGGGGTCCCCCCAGCATGAGGAACTGTATTAGAGGGTCGCTGCGTTAGGAAGGCTGAGAGCCACTGCTCTGTGGGTGACGGAGTGGAAATACCAGCATGCATGCTTGTGTGTGACGATTTTGAGAAACCAATGTTTAGGAGGTTTTGGATAAACTTGGAAAAAAAAACAAGCAGAAGGAATTAGGGTACCTGAGACTTCAGTCATCTCTGGATCTCAACCCCTATACACAGTGGTGTGTCATAGACACTTCATTCAGTAAAGAGTGAGAGTCTATATCAGTGTATACAAATGTATAAGGCTGAGTCCATCCTGCATTTGGTAGGCAGCAAATGAAGGTAAGAAGTGTGGTTGTGTTGAGGGTGGGAAGAGTGAGGCCCAGACCCGCCTATCAAATACAGCAGAAGGCCCAGATGATGGTGGACCAACCCAACACATGCGCACACACACACCATGGTACTCAGAAATCAGCATGCTGCTAACCACAGTTAAACAGGGTAGGGCCTCCGCAGCGGACAGAGCCCATGGCAGGACATCTCAGAGACAGCCCCAAGGCTGGCCCCAATCCAGGCCCAAGAACAGGCTGAGAGGTTACAGAGGAATTCCCAGATGACCCACTTTCCAAGTTGGCTCAGGAGGGATGCTGTCCAGCTAGCTGGCTCCAAGAAACACCAGTCTCTAAGGAGTGTGTGTGTGTGTGTGTGTGTGTGTGTGTGTGTGTGTGTGTTAGCATTTTCCTGAAGACCGGACTGGTGCTAGAACCCTAGGAGATTTTGGAGAGAGAGAAAAGTGAAGCTCGTGGTATGGGGACTGAGGCTTTTCATAACTCGTCGCATCCCTTGCTGGCGTTTGAATAATGAAGGTTGCATTTATATGCATATATATGCGCATTTGGCTTTTTTATGGAATTGGTTGTGGTGGCCCACGTTTCTCAGCCCAGTACTCAGGAGGCAGAGGCAGGCAGGTTTCTGTGAGTTTGAAGTCAGCCTGGTTTACATAGCAAATTCCTGGCTTTCCAGGGCTATAGAACCCTGCCTCAGGGGGAAGAAAAGAGCTCCTATGTCTACCTTCCACCCATATCCTCTGGTATGGATGATACAGAGTCTGACACAGTCCTCCCTATGTCTTCCTGATCCCCTCTTGTCCTGCTTCAAAGATGTTACCACCGACATTACATAAGGCCTTCTTGCTGGGATCTGGTCAGAGCTCTGGGGATTTGATGGACTTGGTAGAGTGCTTGCCTAGTGTGCATGAAGCCCTGGGTTCCATCCTCCAGTGCTGCAGAAACCTGGGCATGGTGGGTCTGAAGAGATGGCTCAGCAGTTAAGAAAGCATACTGCTCTTGCAGAGTACAGGGGCTTGGCTCCCTGAACCCACATCAAGGCTCAAGTGTCTGTGAACGCCAGTTCCAAAGGAGTCAGTGTCCTCTTCCTCTGCCTCCGAGGACATGTGGTGTATATAAATCCATGCAGGCACAAACATATACACAAAAACCCCACAAGTGAGCTGGTGTGATGGAGTGTGTCTTTACTCCCAGCACTCTGGAGGTAAAAGCAGACTGATCAGGAGTTCAAAGTCATCAGCTACCCATGGAGTCTGACACCAGCCTGGTTTGTATGAGATTCTGTCTCAAAGAGAGGGCATGGAGAAGATCTAGAAATAGCTTGGTCCCTCTGGAAAGTCAAAGTCCTAGGGGTGGAGACAAGAAGACACTTTCAGGGGCTGGAGAGATGGCTTGGCAGTTAAGGGCACCTTTTCCCCCAGGGGACCTGGGTTTGATTCCCTGCACCCAAATGGTGGTTCACAACCATTTATAGCTCCAGTTCTAGGGGAACCGATGCACTGTTCTGAACACACGAGCACCAGGCATTCATGTGGTGCACAGAGATGCAAGCAGGCAAAACATGTATATAAAGGAAACCTTTTATTTTTAAAGAAGGGACTTGAATGGTACCCTCAGGATTTGGAATGGAGACCAGCTTTCCTGTGGCCCCATGCTTTCCTGTGTGACCCATTCACAATCAGTGTATATTTGAGTGAAACTCCAGATGGGCTGGCTCTGTTCTTGTAGGCCTTCCCTACTGGGCCCCTCAGGAAAGCAGCTCTGTTCAGCTGAGGAGTCCAATGGCTCTTTTACAAAAACATTGTTTTAATTACTTTTTTCTTTGTGAGTGTGGTGGAGGCTCATGCCACAGCAAGCCAGTTCTATCCCTCTACTGTGTATGAGCTGGGAATGGAACTCAGGAGCAGTCAGACTGGACAGCAAGTGCCTTTACCTGCCCTGGGGTTCTCCTCGCGCGCGCACGCACACACACACACACACACACACACACACACCTCCCAATGATGTGGATTTCCTGCCACCAATGACTGAGTCAAGGAGAGATGTCAGATGTGACACTTCACACTGCTGTGCTTCAGCCTGCTCTGTTTTGGGGAGGCCTCACCAGACCCAGTGTGAACCCAGGCCACTGCCTTTATGTCTGATCACTGAGCCAAAGGCCCCTCCTGTGTATGGGCACTGGTTACTTTTACACCATTGTGACTAAAATCCCTGGAGATGACTCAAGGCATTTAATGTCTGTCATGTCAGGGAAGAGATGGCGGAGTGCCATTGTCTGGGAGGTGGCAGTGTGAGCCACACAGGCACAGGGAGCCGCTGTTCACAGCGTGGTGGACTTGGGAATAGAGAGGCAGCCAAATTAGGAGAAGGACTCATTCTAATAATTTACTTCTGCCAACCAGCTGCCACCTCCCACAGTTCTAGAGCCTCCCAAGATATGGTCACCAACTGGGGAACCAAGCCTTCAAAACGTGTGTCTGGAGGGGACACTTCAGACTCAAACTGTCACAGCAATGACTAATGACTTACCACAGCCTAGTCACTGTCTGTCTGTGGTTCTGTCTCACACCCTGCACAGGATCAGTTCATCAGAAGTCCCACTGGGTCACTCCTATCGCCCATGTAGACAAATCCCTTTCCTGTCTCACTGGGTCGATGGGTGTGAAGGGAAAGGCAAGCCAAGCTTGACTATGTCTTCTGTCATGCTTACAAGGTGTACCTATGTGGACCTGTGTGCATGACAGGTGTCACTTGAGCTGCCACATGCAAGACTGGTGAAGACAATGGCCAAGGACAGATTAAGAGGGCAGAACTCCGGTACCTCACAGTCAGCCGATGACCCTGACATCTAAAAGAAGTTCTCACCACTCTTAAACTGACAGAAAAGCCAGTGGGTGGAACTTTCACAGATAGAAGGAGCCTGTGTTCGTCTTAAAGACCTGGTTCATGGACTCTTGAGAAAGAGCTGAGCTCTCAGTAGTATCATGGGCATTAATAACGAGTTGGTGAACATTGATAAAACTTGATAAAGCAGAAAAAAATGAAGGTTGGCAAACTGGTTAAGGTGGTAGAGGTGCTTGCTGCCAAGTCTGATGACCCAAGTTCAAAACCTGGACCCATAGGGTAGCAATTGTGCTCTGACCACCACACACGTGTACTCTGGTATGCACACATAGACGTATAAATGTGACTAAGAAACAAAACTACACAGAGTAAAGTACAGAGACAGCAAGGAACTCACCTATAGTTACAGTGAATACGTGAGAGAGATAAGATTTCAGTGCAGATAATCAAACGCAGAAGGGCTGGACTCAGCTTCCCAAATAAAGGAAGCTATTGTTTGCAAGGCCACTGCCAAAGGTGCCCTCAGGCGGTATGGAGGAGCAGGGCACCACAGCCCTATCCCCTGGCTGACCTGGGAAAGTGCTTCTCCACCCTCTGGAGGCCTTAGCCATGACCAGTGATAATGGCCCGACAGTGAGGAGGATGCCAAGGGTTACACTCGGGCAGGTGACCCCACACTCACCCCATAAAACGGGTGTTGCCACCTCACTTTACAGTTGAGAAAACAGAGGCACAGAGAGGTGAGGACACTTGCCCACTGCGACCCAGTGAGGATGGCCCTGGCTCCCCTTGGGTACTCCAAAGATCCTCCCCCCTTCCCAGCTACTTTGGGTACAGGCTTAGAGAGTAAAGTGCCCACATCGTTTATCCTGGCCCTGAAATGTCAGTGCGTCACCATCACACAAAGTCTCAGCTGTTCACTCCTGTGGGTCTGAAAGTGCTCCAGACAAGTGCCCCCCTCACGCAGGCCGGGTGGAGGGGTCAGAAGACAATCGAAATTCCTAAGGGCAGCTGCAGACGCGTCCGTTCCTCCCCTGAAGACATACAGAACATTCCTGTTCTGATACGGGGTGGGGGCTGGGCTTCCCAGCTCTGGTTGCACCTTCTTTGGTATCGTGTGACCTCAGACGTGCCCATGGATGGAATTCTCTGTGTCCCCAAGCTATGGCCAGCTCTCCCTCCTCCCCACCCAGCAGTACGACTTAGCATTCTTGGCACTCCATCGAGGGCAAGCTTGGGGTGTGGGCACCCATGCAGACAGAGCCCAGGACAACTGAGATGGGCATGTGAGGGACTGCTGGCCCCATCCCTTCAGCACCACACAGCTGGTGGGGTTGCAGCTGGTGGCATGTGTGTCCTGACAGGGGTGTCATAGCTGCTGTGCTGGGTTCACATTTGGTGATATCCAATGAAGGAGACCCATTAATTGAGACTATGGGTGAGAAAAAATGACTTTCTTGGCGGTGGTTGTCTCTCTTCCACATTTGGGGCTATCCTTACCATCTGCTGGTACAACCAAGTACGGAGGTTAGATATCTTGTTCACACGATACACCCTGCTGTCCCTCAGGGTCAGGTTCACCCAGTTAGTTTTTAAGTGTTTATTTTTATTTACTAATGGGGGGGGGCACTGTGCCATGGCTTATTTGTGAACACCAGAGGACAGATCTGTAGAACTGGTTCTCTCCTCTTCCTTTACATGGGTTCTGGGAATTGAACTCATATCCTCCGGCTTGTATAACAAACACTTTGGCTGGCTGGGCCAACCATCATTCGGTTCTTAAGGTTCTGCAGGGAGGTAGAGGGCAGCAGCTGCCCAACAGGCACAGGTATGGGGTCTGATTTGGGTGATGAGTATGGCTTGCTGCTGACTAGAGGTGAGACTCACATGACCTTGTAGATATGGCCCAATGGCACACTTCTAAATGATTCATTTTGGGCCAGTGAAATGGCTCAGCAGATAAAGGCACTTGCTGAACAAATCTGGTGAGCTAAATTGAACCCCTGAAACTCACATAAAGATGGAAGGAGAGGATTCACCCCAAAATCCTCTAACCATCAAAATGGTTCATTCTGAGAAATGTGCGTGCTCGCGCGCGCACGCGCGCACACACACACACACACACACACACACACACACACACCAGCTTAAACAAACAGAAAAGAATGACATCAGCAGCTAGGCCTCTAGCCCTCCTCACTGTATACAAGTGAAGTACATGCTAGCCCTCTCCCACTGGCCCCTGCACTGCTCCCTGACATGTCGTTGAGTAGAAGTGAGCACTTGCAGCTCCATACCAGTCAAACCCAACCCCATAGGCAAGAATTCCTCCAGGAGGAGGGGAGCTGCAGGATATGGGAGGGGGTGGGGGTGGGGATCCTGGCTGCAGATGGGTAGAGGGCCTGCTGCTCTTCTGCTCTCTGTCCCCTGCACTCTCTCTGTCAGCATCTTGGTAGACAACACCTGAGTAGGAAGAGGTGGGCAGAGGGTGGCTAGGGTTCTGATCCTGCCTTCTAGGGGCAAGAAGGCATCTTGGCATGGCATCGATAACAGGCTCCCATTGACCTCTAGGAGTGAAGGGAAGCCAAGCTGCCCAGCAGGAAGGAGTCATAGGCGTGATGGAGCTTCCCAGTTGTTGAGGCTGGGCACACTCCAGCCTGTGTCTCCAAATTCCCCTCCCAACTGCCTGGGCCCCAGAGCAGGAGGAGGGAGTTGGGAGTGAGGCCCAAACCTGGCAAGGAGCCTGAGGTTCAAAGCTTGTGTCTGCTCAGTGTAAGACCTTTCACAGCAATCATAGCAGCCTCTTGTGCAGGACTCGGGCCTTTAATTCTGGCTTGCTCTCCCGCTCCGGTTCCTCTGGGCTTTACTTGGTCATGACACCCCTGTGCATGCACTTCTCTCCAGCGGCAACGCTGGTCCTGTCCACAGCTGCCTGCAAATCTCCTGAGCCTTCCCCATCTGTAGAGTCAGGAACTCCAGGACGGAGCCTAGGTGTGGTTGACCTGCCCTCCCAGTGCCTTGAGACTGGGACATCTTTTTCTTTCACTTTGCAACCTTACCTCCTGTGCCAACTTCTGGTATATGGTGAGGATCTGGTGGGGAAAAAATGGGATGTGTCTCACTCTGTGCCCAAACTGGCCTAGGCTGTCCTGGACTAACTTGAACCCACCACATAGCCCAGGATGGCCTTGGACTTGTAGCAATCCTCCTGCCTCAAGTTCCATATGCTGGCCTTATAGACAGGACATTCTTGTTAGATGACTAGATGTCCCAGGGTGAGTGGTATCAGGTACTAGGTAATTTTATAGTAGCTCCAGGCAGATTTCTTACTTTGCCCACATGAGACAAGCATCCCAAAAGGATGGAGGCTGGAGAGAGGGAGGCTCTGAGAATTGGAGCTGGGAGAGCAACCAGAGCATGAATATAACCCAAGCTAAGGTTCAACTTGAAGGTGAGGCTCGTAGCTCTCCTGAGGTGGTATTGAACCCAAATGGGCCTCCTCCTCTGGAAAGGCATATGTCCCCCAATTCTGTGGAGGCTGAGAAACTACTTACACTCAGGGGAACTCAGTTCACAGAGAGTAGAGTGAACCCCTCTCATCTCCATAGTGACCACAACAACGATCCCATCATACTAGGTGCCCCCAAAGTGCAGCAAACAGTAGTCCTGAGCACTTCCGTCCTACACAGCCTCCCACCTGTATCCCTGCCCTCCCTCCCACCCCCTGCTGCTCCAGGTATGTGATGCTCCTGCTCCCACCAGCCTGGTATGAGCTTCAAGCAGCTCACCTCTCCTCAGCGGCACTTCTCGAAAACTAGACTTCTGCAACCGTTGCAAATGCCCCGGAGGACAGGAGTGGAGCAGCAGAGGCTCTTCTGCTATAGAGGGCACAAGAACGGAAGGGGCAACAGAGGGAACCAAGGGCTCAATCCCAGCTCTCCTCGCCCTTGACACTCCACACCCCAGGCTTCGCGCCCACGAGAGTGCCTTCTTGCATCTTGAACTTGGCTGCAAGCCTGCCTGCTTGCTTGCCTGAAGTTTACTATGCAGGGGTCAGGAATGGACAGAGAGGGAAGGAAGGACCAGGGGCTCCCCGGTGCCCTGACTGAGTGGGGAGTGTCTTTGCCACCCAGCCTGCACTCAGGCATGTGAGCCACCAGGGTTTCTCATCCTAGGGTGTATGGGGGTGGGTTTACAAAAGAGGGCTAGGGTGGGAGGAGGGGGTGGTGGCGATGAAGCCCTTGCCCCTATTACCCCAGAGTTACCGTTAGGCTCCACCCCCACGGGACAGAAGAGCTAGGTGGGCTGCGCTGGACACTGAAGGGTTGTTTGCCTGACGCCCACAGGCCTGGGCTGCTGGGCACCCTGAGGCTAATCCCTTGCACAAATGCCTATGTCAGGCACCTCCCCTCATATCCCTGTGACTGCTCTGAGCATGCCCCAGAGGGCAAGGATCCCTGGGTAGTGACCTTTAGGGCATGGTGGGGAGGGACCAGTGTGAGCTACAACCCCTGGATGTTTCCAGGCCTGGTAAACAGAGTGCCTTGGAGGCAGGGAAGGTTGAGGTTCTGCCAGCCCCACCCTCTGGAAGCAGGGTGCTGGCCAAGTGAGTGATCTGAGGTGGCAGTGGGGGGCCGAGAGGAGTATGGGCAGGTCCAAACATATCCTGCTGGGTCCCTGCAGCAGCTCTCAGAGTGCAGAAATTCTCAGTCCATTCTGCTCTCCAAGACCAATGGCAAGCAGGCAGCGGGCAGCACTTAGCGGGTGTGGCTCTCCTGCCGCTGAGCTTGTCACTCAGCCGGGGGCTGCCAGAGTTCCACAGTTGCCAATGCTGTTTGCTCATTGTAGCCATTCATTCCCACAATGCTCAGGGTTCTGTGAGCTAGGACTACCCTCAGCCACATTGCACGGGGTGATGTGCCAGACTTGAGGGACTCGGTGAGCTTGGAAACTGAGCAAGTCTCCTGATTCCTGGGATGCCTCAAACTTTGTATGTGTTAGACCTTGAAAGTCTAATCTTTTATGAAGGTTTATGTATATGAGGGTTTGGCCTACATTATGAATGTGTACCATGTGTGTGCCTGGTGCCTGAGGAGGTCAGAAAAGGGTGTCAGATACCCTGGAACTGGAGTCACAGGTGGTTGTGAGCCACCATATAGGTGCTGTGAACTGAACCTGTGTCTTCTGCAAGAACAATAGATATGGGGCTGGAGAGATGGCTAAGTGATGAGAGTGCTGATCAATCTTCCAGGGCACCCAGGTCCAATCTCCAGAACCCAAATTGTATCTCACAACCATGTGAGACTCCAAGCCTAGGGAAATGCCCTCTTCTGGCCTCTGTGTGTACTGCACACATGTGTTATATAGACATGCATGCAGTTAAAACTTCCACATGTTTAAAAAAAAAACACCAAAGGTTCTTAACCACTGAGCCATCTTTCCTGTTCCAACGAACTCTTTCTATGTTTTACATGTACTTCTTTATTTACTTACTGTGTGTGTGTGTGTCCGTCCGTCCGTCCGTCCGTCTGTTCATGCACATATGGAGGTCTGAGGACAACTTGCAGGAGACTCTTGTCCTCTTCCACTGTGCATGTCCCAGGGGTCAAATTTAGACTGCCATGCTTGGCAGCAAGTGCCTTGAGTTGATCCTTCCCACTGGCCCAGCCTTGAATTTCTGATTTTCCTGCCTGCACCTTCTAAGTGCTGAGATTACAGGTGTGTCCCACCATGCTGCGTTACAGTGACCCGGAGATAAGATACAGAGCTTTGTGGTGCATGCTAGGCAAGCACTCTACCAACCGAGTTACATTCCCAGCCCTTGATTTTTAGTATTTTGAGACAGGGCCTCAACTATATAGCCCAAGCTGGTTTTGAACTCATGGTGATCCTCTTGCCTCAGCCTCCTGAGCACTGGGATTACGTGCATGGGCCACCATGCCTGGCTTAGTCTCATTATATTTGGTGCTTTTATTTGCTACATATGTGTATATGTGTGTGTAGGTATGTATGTGTGTGTGTGTATGTGTGTATGTGTGCATGTGCATGTGTGCATGTGTGTATGTGTGTATGTGTGCATGTGTACATGTGTGTATGTATAGATGTGTGTGTATGTGTGTGCATGTATGTATGTGTGCATGTGTGTGCAGGTGTGTGTATGTGTGTATGTGTATGTATGTATGTGTATGTATGTGTGTATGTGTGTGTATGTGTATATGTGTGCATGTGTACATGTGTGTATGTGTATGTGTGTGTATGTATGTGTGTGTATGTGTGTATGTGTGTGTGTGTGTATGTGTGTATGTGTGCATGTGTATGTATGTATGTGTGTGTATGTGTGTATGTGTACATGTACATGTGTGTGTATATGTGTGTATGTGTGTATGTGCGGTGATGGTGGTGGGGTGCTCCCTGGAGGCAGATAGAGATGAGCCACACCACAAAACAGTGTTGGGGTTCTGAACTTATCCACTGGCTCCTCCTTGATTCATTCTCCACTCCCCAGGAGGACTCAGAGCGTGGGAGGGGGATTCACGATGCCCACCTACTGGTTTGGCATGCTAAGGGCAGGGCATCCTCTGGTCTGCTCCCCAGGGCCAACTTCCTGTGGATTACAGTTGGCCTGTACTCTCTGATGTCTGCATTGTTAGGACGCTCCCTATTGGCCCGGGGCTTGGCCTTGGATCTTTGACAGGAGTCCAGAAGGGGCATTCTGGGACCCCCTGGCAAGACCACCACAAGACAACACTGGTCTGAGGTAGCCACCTCTGTCTATAAACAGGGTCTCCTCACTGCTGGCATGCTTCCTTTGTCCCACCCTCTTGGATTCTGCCCCCTTTGGCAGAACAACGCAACCTGAGCAAGGGTCCCAGGGCCCGGGAAGCAGGATAGTACTCCTAGGTCTGCTGAACTGCTTTTTCAGGTAGACACAACATTACCTGGTCACTGAGGAGGAGATGCTCTGGAGCGCAGGGCAGGGGAACCTGACCAGAGTCCTTATATTTGACAAGTACTTTTCCAGCTGAAGTATCACCCTAGCCCCAGGATGAGCAAGAGGGTTCCATGCAGAGGGAAAGCAGGTACAGGCTAGATAGCTGGGGAAGAGAATGTTTCTCTAGAAGGCAGGTCCGGGTACTGCGAATCTGAAGCCAGGGAAAGGGGCAGTTTTGGCAGAGGCACCCAGGAAGATCAGAGGTGTCCTTCTTTCATCTAAGCGAGTGAGGGAATGCGGACAGAAGGAGCCCTAGGATTTTACTGGGAGAAGAGCTAATCTATGGGAGGGTGGGCCACTGGAAGTCATGTCCAGCCAGCTTGCTCTTAGTCTCTGCCATAACTCCAACTCACCTACAGCCCCGTTCTTCCTCTTCCTCTGGGAAGCCTGTCCCTCCCCCACCTATTGTTCAGACAGACCCTGAACCCTCTGGCCTCCCAGCTCTTAGCTTTGAACAATTGCTGGGGCAAATGCGGTCTGGAGCTCACATGGTTTAGAGCATAGTTCCAGGAAGGCTGCCTGCTGACCACACCAAGAGCAGGATGCTGTGGCCTGCATGAGGACTGTGAACCTGGCTGGGCACTAAAGGATGAGACCTGGATGAACCCATTTGCTGGAGGGCTGAGCAAAGACTAAAGTTTCCCCTGGCTGAGCCTGCAGAGAGAAGAGATCCGGGGATACAGAAAGGTGCCACAGGAGACTGCAGAGGGATCACATTGAAGATATCTTATGATAGGGAATGGTTCACTTTAAGCTGCCTGGGCAAACAGTGGCAACTAAGAATGGGTTAACATTCACCAGGCACTCTGTGAGCTTTTAATTTGTATAAGGTGTTTACAAGTTCCTGTATGGGTATGCACGGGCATGCAGAGGTCAGAGGTCAATGTCAGGTATCTTCCTCCATCACTCTTTACTTTGTCTTTGTGAGACAGGGTCTCTCTCTGAACTTGTTGGTCCAGCTAGGCTGGCTGGCTAGTGAGCCCCAGGAATCCCCGTCTCCACCTACCAGTGTTGGGATTATAGGTAGATGTAATCGTGTACACTTTTTAAAGTAGGGGCTGGTAGTCTGAACTCAGGCAAAGGAAATATAGTGTAGCCTAGAGATGGTACTTCCATTGGATTTGGGACCACTGCATCATAAGAGTTGAGAGATGAGGCTGGAGTGATGGTTAGCATGCATGTTGTTCTTCCAGAGGACCTAAGCTTTGTTTCTGGCACCCATTTCCGGCAGCTCACAACCATTTATAACAGGCTTCTGGGGATCTGATGTGTTTCTGGTCTCCCTGGTCAGCTGAACTCACATGCACAGACACACAAATGCAAATTAATACATATTATACACATATGTCTTGTTCTTCCACATCCTTATGTCTCCCTAAGGCAGCACCTGTCCAGGAAACAGCAGATGTCCATCACTGGCTGCCGCAGCCATCTCCTGCTGGATACAAACCACCGAGGGTCACACTCACGGAGGATACTTGCTCTGTAGACATAGACACAGGGAATCAGGTTAGATAGGCCGCTGAACTGGCCAGATGGGTAACAAGCCTGGTGACCTGAGTTTGATCTTTGTGCCCTACATGGTGGAAGGAGAGAACCAAGCCCACAGGCTGTTCTCTGACCTTCACAGTGTGCCATAGCATATGCACACACTCGAATGAATGAATGAATGTTAAAGAAGAAAAGAAGGGAGAATACGATTAGAAAGCCCTGTAGAAATGGATTCTAACAGAGTTTTTAAACCTGCACGGACACTAATTCCCCAAAAGGCGCCACCCATGGTCACACAGTAAATTACGTGTGGAAAATCTATATAAGTGCCAAGTCATTGTGTCTGACTGTCTCTTGGGAACTAGCTAATGTGAAGCTTCTTAGGCCCTTTCTTCAGAGAGTCCAAGGCCGGGGATCTTCCCTGAGGGCCAAGAATCTGTGTCCCAGAGATATTCTCTTTTTTTCTGGGATTCTTTCTCTGGAATCAAATGCACTGTGCCATACCGGTTAGTCACCTCCTGAACCACACGTTTGTCCTTGGACACTCACAACAACTGTGGTACCCTCACAGGTGATGCTAATCTGAGAGTTCAAGGCCCAGGTGGTGTCCACGATTCCTATTGACCACAGCCAAATCTAACCAAAATGCACCCGTTTTAAGAATCCTGCAGCTGGGCCCAATGGTTCATACCTGTAATCCCATCATTCAGGAAGCTGAGGCAGGAGGATTGTCCATGAACTCCAGGCTAGCCTGAGCTGCACAATGAGATCCTGTCTCTCTCTGGAGGGTTCAGCCAAGGCTCACACATCTGGGCTTCTGTCCTAGAAGCTTGACGGGAGGATTCAGCCTCAGCCTGCAGCTGAAGGCCTAAGTGGAACCTGTCTCCCCGCTATCACACAAGGTTGAATGAAATGGCTTGGGCTGGGCTTGGCATCAGAGAGAAGTTAACATTCATTCCTCCCAAAAGCCCAGCGGGCCACAGCTCATCCCAGCACTCCAGATCTCTCACACAACACAAAGAGTTGGTTTGTGAAGCCATGTAGAGATATTCAAGGTCTAGCTGTGGCTGTGTGAATTCACAGGCAGCAAAGGAAAGGAACTGGCTTGTCTGTCACTGGACAAAATGCACGGAATTGCAGAGGAATCACACTGGGTGTGTGAGCTGGAGATCCAATCTCAAACTCTGAGAGAGGTGGAGCAGGACTCCCGGGGCCACACCCTTGGTATTGTTCTGTGTTATTCTCCCGTGATCATCACCATGGGTCACCAGATAAAGCTGCCAGAAGAGGAGCTAGCATCTGGGTACAGGATTTGGCCCCTGAGTACAGAAGAGAACTGAGAGGCTCATTGTTTGTTTTTGAGACAATATCTTGCTATGTAGCCTAGGCTAGCCTCAGACTTAAAACCCTCCTGAGTGACAAGATTACAGTTGTGAGACACCATACCTAGGTAGAAGTGGAGATGTCACAGGACTGCCTCCCTTTATGTTGTCTCTGATTCCGGCCACTCTTGTGACCCACCATAAAGTCTACAAGTACACTGAATTTCTTCACTTTCTTAGTTAAATTTTATCTTTCATAGTGTGTGTGCGTATGTGAGTGTGTGTGCGTGTGTGTGTGAGAGTGTGTGTATGAGTGTGTATGAATGTGTGTGTAAGTGTATGTGAGTGAGTCTGTGTGTGTGTGTGTGTGTGTGTGTGTGTGTTGTCAGCTCCCTGGAGGTGGAGTTATAACAGTTGAGAGCCACCTATGGTGGGTTCTGGGCTGAGAATGATTCAAGTCTTCTGCAAGAGTATTAAGCTATCTCTCCAGCCCCACTCTTTCACATTAAGAGCAGGGGACCTGCCACTAAGGAACCACATGTAGCAGCCTGGGAGAGATCAGGCCACAGTCCTCTACAGTGTGTCCCTAAAACAACAAAAGGACAAGCACAGGCTAGAAGATTTAGGCTCCAGGAAAAAGCAAACCTGGTCCTTCTCTCTTGTAACTGCACAAGAGTATGGTCCTTGCTAGTAACTGTCTCTGTGCCCTTGGCACGTGGCTAAACCAGGCTGAGTCAAGGCCGTAGAATGTCTCATTGTCTCCTGTAAACATGTCAGAGAGACATGTTCAGGGACATGGCGACCCTTTCCTTTTCCTGCTTCCTCTTGCTATGCATGGCAGCTGTCTCTCTTGGTGCAATGTCTTCTTGAAGGGAAGACTCATTTTCCCTTCTAGCCCTATCATGCCACCTTGAATGTGATGTACTAACACCCCCTTCTCTCCCCCTCCCTTGAGCTGTGAGGCTCTCTCTCCTAACAAAGATTATTCTGAAGGCTATTTTTGTGTCAACTCCTTTCTGAGCCTACATTTAATACTGCTAACATTTAGGGCTCACACGATCTCAAAAACAAACAAACAAAAATACCCTGGGGGGGTTATGAGAATGACCCCATCTCATGGATGAGGAGACAGGGTACATAAGGGTGGCAACTAGGTTTTTAATTTAGACTCTTTTATGTCCTAGAGAGCTTTGTTTCAGAGGATCCGGGTCTTCTTGACACCCAACCTTGGTCAAACAGCTGGGTGTGTCCCAGTTAGTTTGCAAAGCTTTTGGCCCTGAGGAAGAAGGCTTGGCTGTCCAATATGGGACACTCAGCCACACACAGCTATTCATTTGGAATTGCCATGGACTCTGAGGGCTAAGCAAACACCAGGTTTTTAAGTGTTATTCTTCAGATAAAAAGGAAAATATTTTTGTACTTTACTTGCTATAATGATAACACGTAGAATATGTGTTACAGCAAGCATAACTAAAATTAATTTAGAATCTTGATATATAACCTAATCTTGATATATAGCCTTGAACTTGCTGTGTAGCTCAGGCTGGCCCTAAGTCCTTGATCCTCCAGCCTTAGGCTCCCAAGTGCAGTGATTTAAGGCAGCTTACCAATTTGCTTATTTACTGTGACTATTAGAAAATATAAAATGGCATTTGTGATGTCACTTTCTTCCTGGGGACATCTCAGTTGTTCCTTTGCCCCATGGCCCTGGAACTTTGTATGGAAAATTTCCTAACTACAATCCTGGTTGCCTTGAAGTGACATACAGCCTGGGAGGAAGGGACAGGTGACTCATCTTCCTTGCACACAGAGTCTAGGTTAGACAGACAACACCTACATTGTCTTTGGCCATCACTTAATAAGAAGGGAGCAGGGGTTGGGGCTATGAGCCAGTGCTAGAGTGCTTACCTAGTGTGTGTGGCAAGAAGAAAATTAAAACAAGAGGCTCCGGTACTGTAAGCAGTTTCTCCAATCTAAGTGACTGTGGCCCAACCAGTACTGGCACTGTAGAAAATTCTCTATTCTTGCAGTCCCGAGATGCAGACAGTTTAAGGAGTTTCTTTAGCCAAGCATTCCGGAGACGAGAGTGGGCTGTGACAGAATGGGGCAGCAGGGTGGGTTCTGTGTTGTGAGTCTGCGGATTAGAAAGATTTTTATGAATATTTATTAGGTGGGTAGCATATTCATGAGGTAAAGTGACTCTTTCCTCCCCAAATCAGGATGGACTGGATCACCCCTTTATAGTATTTCTTCCCATGATCCTCTAGGAAAGCTCACTAGGAGAGTTAAAACCTCAAAATAAACGATTCTGTAATGAAGCTGGGCCTTTGGGGATACAGACCGTTCACTAGAGCATGTGTGTGTGGGCAGAAGTCCTGGCACTTTAGTTTCTGACATGGTGGAGACAGCTAGTTTGCAGCCTCAAGGGTGTTTAGCCACAGAGGGTCATTCTGACCTCCAGCAGACAGCTGTGGAGGTGCAGCTGCGGTTTTCCTGACTGCCTCCCAGCCAGCCCCTCTGAGACTCCCCGGGGCCATGATTGATCCCACTGATGTCTGGTATATCCACAGGTACATACATGTACACAGAGGGATGCGTGTAGGGTATCTATGTACTCTAGACATGTGTGTGGCGTGTGCACACATGTTGATATGTGGATGTTTGCTCAGACATGCATCTACGAAGGCAAGAAGGGGACACTGTGTGCCCTCCTCTATTACATTTTACTTTTATAAAAGAATGTATGTGTGTAAGTGCCTGCATGTATGCATGTTATCTTAGTCACTGTTCTATTGCTGTGAAGAGAAACCATAACCAAGGCAACTTACAGAAGAAAACATTTAATTGGTGCTTGTTGACAGCTTCACAGGATTATTATGATGATGGCTAAGGAGCATGGTAGCAGGCAGATGGGCAGGCAGGGTGTTGGAGAAGTAGCTGAGAGCTCCTTCTTGATTTGTAGGCATGGGCAGAGACAGACAGACAAAGAGACAAAAGCTGGTGTGGACTTTTGAAACCTCAAAGCCTGCCCTCAGTGACACACCTCCTCCAACGAGGCCACACTTTCTAATCCTTCCCAAACAGTTCCACTACCTGGGGACCCAGCTTTTAAACATATAAGCCTATGGGAGCCATTCTCATTCAAACCACCACATATGCATCCCATGTGCATGCCTGGTGTCCAGGGAGGCCATAAGAGAGTGTGGGATCCCCTCAAACTGGAGTTACAGATGATTGTGAGCCACCATGTGGGTGCTGGGAACTGAATTCAGGATCTCCAACCCCTCCATCTTATTTATTTTTTATTTTTGAAACAGGTCTCTCACTGAACCTGGAGCTCACTGATTGGCTTGGAGCCCAGAGGCTCCTGTCTCCACCTCTCAGTGCTGAGATTACAGTTGTGTCTATACACCACTTTTTACATGGATCCAAACTCAGGTCCTCATGCTTGCACAGAGAACACTACCCACTGAGCTATCTGTCCAGATTGCTGTTGTTATTAACACTGAGGCAAGCATGTGAATGCATACCCACAACTGTACACTCACACACAGACACAGACACACAAACACAACTGAATTCGAGGTGTGGAGACAAGGACACACATGGGAGATAGCTAGAAATGACACTGGCTATTCTCTGGGGACAGAATACATACTGTCCCTGCAGACATGTGAGCTCAGCTGTCACTGTTCTGCTACCACATTTACCAAACACAAGACGGCATGAGCAGTTGGTCTGAGAAACTGAGCTCTGAACTCTTCTACATTAGCAAATACAAGGTCACATGACAGTCTCCCAGGGACATCCTCAGAGACAGAAAGATGCTTCCAAGACGAGCGGCTACAGTATGGGACATGATCCTGACTTTCCAATCTACACATGAGGAAACAAAAGCACAGAGAGGTTTTGTGACTCCACCAAAGGCAGGACAGCTTGAAACAGAGGAAAGATCAAACACATCACTGTCATGCAAAGCCGAGATGCCACACAGAGGAGGATCTGACTAGGTAGAGATGGGAAGAAGGGTGGGGTAGGGGCTGCAAAACGAGGCAAAGAGTTTGCAGGCCCTAGCAATCCCTGCTTCTGCTGTGCATCTAATTACGGGGTTCTTGGGTTCAGAGTAAAATAGGCCTGGATTGGGGTTCTCTCCTGGCAGACACACAAGGGGGCTATCTGCGATCCTTGTGCGATCTGTTTCTCTAGTCGAGCTCTGGATCTGGCTGTCCCCAGAAGCAGCTGACGTTGACTGCAAGCAGACGCATTCCAAACCTGGAGGAATGGTAACAATGTAGGCTCGAGATGAGGCTGGGGAGTGGGCGGTGTCGGGAGTCAAGCCAAAACCTGCTGGAGACTGTACAGGTCCTCAGCAAATATTTTCAGTGCCTACTGTGTGCGGGACACCCTACTGTGTGCAAGGCTTGGGGATTGAGGCATTCCTGAATCTAGCCTCAAAGCCAAGCACTTGGGTGGGCCCACTCTTTAAGAAGTAAAGGAGCTTTTGCCCTCCCCACCCCCACCCGCACTCTCTGCTCCCTTCCTTTTGGGAGGGGTAGGGCCAAGCAACCTGAGCTGAATGCCGGGCTGAGACAGTATCACCACCCCACCCCTGTCATCACTTCATGCCTGGCCTTCTGAGGCCAGCTGTCCCCAGGCTAGGTCCACAGACTTGGGGCCCTTGACGCTGCCCTTGCTCTTAGAGTGCATTCCTCTGCGGCTGGAATCTGCACCACGAACAAGACAAACATCTCCAGAGAAGAGTAGGCCAAAGTGGCATGGCGGTGACCGGTGTGGCCTTGAGTCAAGCAAATTTCCCCTCCCCTAGTGAGGTGATCCTGAGCAAGAGGAAGCCCAGGGCCAAGGTACAGGGTAGGTCTTCACTTCTGCTTGCCTCTCTCAATGGCTTTGTGATCCACGGGCCCTTCTGTTCCGGATTCCCAGCCTTGGCACTTTACTATCAGGGACACAGCCTTTGCCTTGGTGTCCCCTGCAATCTCTGTTCCAACAGTTGGCCGGTGGGCAGGCAGCTGGGCCTTGTAGCCAACACTCATGCACCCATCTGTGACACTGTCTATCTCTTTGTTGTTCTTCAACGACAGCCAAGTAGACCCAGAACAAAGGCAGCTGGGTATGGAGGCTTATGGCCTGTCTTCCCAGCACTTAGGAGGCAGAGCCAGAGGGATTGTGAGTTCCAGGCCAGCCTAGTTACACAGTAAAATTCTGGCTCAAAAGAAAGAAAAAGAAAAAGGAGAGGGGAGGGAGGGGAGAAGGGAGGGGAGAAGGGAGGGGAGAAGGGAGGGGAGAAGGGAGGGGAGAAGGGAGGGGAGAAGGGAGGGAGGGGGAGTCTTTCCTTGTGGTTGGCTGAACCGGTGGTGCAGGTGTCATGATTGCTGTTACCTAGTAGGGAAGTACTACTTCATGAAGACGTGGAATTAAACACAGACAGATGGCCTCTAGCCCTTCCCTACAAATGGTTTAACAAACTGCGCTACGGAACTTTCCAGCAGGAAGCAGTTTCCAGAGCTGTATGGAGCAGTCATGGCCACTGGCCTTGCCTCTTTTTTTCTCCCAGACCTTGACAGGCTCTGGGGACTTAACCAGAGCTTACCTCTAGGGTCATGGTATGGGTGTGTCCCTTTTGAAGTCCCGGGAATCCCAAGCATGCTTCAGTGACAGCAAGGATCCTGGGCTGGAACATAGAGGGGATGCCCCAGAAGAGAACTAAGTGTCGCCTTTCCATTGACCCTACCCAGAGCGCTCCACACTGCAGACAGACAGATCTGTGTCTTTCCACAATCGTAGAGAGTATTGAATTGAGGCAGAGACAGAAAGCTCCTGCAGGTGAGAATCACTACAGGTCTGGGGCTGTGACTCATTGGTAAAGTGCTTGCCTAGTGTGCATGGCACTATGGGTTCCATCCCTAGTGGTATAGAAACTGGGTGTAGTAGAACACACCTGTAATCCTAGTACCTAGGAAGTGGAGGCAAAAAAAGGTCATAAATTCAATGTTTTCCTTTGATTTAAATTGTGTTTGAGGTCAGCCTGGACTACACAAGACCCTGTCTTTAAAAGGAAAAGAAAAAACAAATCAAAACTCAAAAAGAGTCACTGAGTGGTTAAAGATAGTAATGAGCCCAGTTGGAGCTGCTGGAGGCTCACAGAGCTGAACTACAAAGGCATAGGACAGCTGAGGGAAGGAGCAGGCCTAGCTCCAGAAGGACCCTGGACAGACGAAGGCAATTCAAGCAGAGGGACTTAGCTCAACTAAAGCCCCCCACAGCCATTTTCAGCTATTACAAGTGTATAGATGGCTGCGTAACAAGTCCCTGCAGACAGCAGCGTTCTCCAACACTGGGGTTACCTCACAGCCCTGCAGGCCTCAAGTCTGAGTGCTGTGCCTGGGTGGGTTCAGCTCTTCTCTCACAAGGCTCCTCAGGGTGTCGCTGGGCTCTCCTCCCTTGGATCTGGGGGCAGAATCTGATTCCAAACACAGTCACCAGAGCCTAGGCTGATGGCACAGGCTCCTCATCCCTGCCCAGAGCCTAGACTGATGGCATAGGCTCATCATCCCTGCCTCTGGGAGGTGGGAGGATGGCAAGTTCAAGGCTTGCCAGGACTGCGGCATAAATTCAAAGCCAGACTGAACAACTTAAAGAGACTCTAAAGAAAAGTTAAAATAGAGGGCTGGGGCTGCAGGTCAGTGCAGAGCATTTGCCTAGCACATGCAAAGTCCTGGGTTCAATTCCCACTGTTAAAAAAAAAATCATCTGACTGTTGGAAGATTCCCCATTCACTACAGTTACTGGTTAGGGACCCTACTTCCTCACTCGCTCTCAGTGGGAGCCACTCTGTTCCCGGAACCTTCTAGAATTCCTTCTCTTGTAGACTTACCCTCTTCAGAGTCCTCCATTCTCATAGTCTCTTTCTCCCCCCTCCTCCTCTCCCTCCTTCCCTCCATACCTCTTTCCCTCTGTCCCCTTCTCCCCTCCTTCCTTTCTATGTGCATGTTCACATGTAGCCCAGGCTAGCCTCCAGCTCTCAGTTCTCTTACCTCAGCCTCAGTAATATTATGTAATACCTCAGCATTACCTAGTCCCCGTGCCTAACCCCTGTGCTCTCCTGAGCCTGTCTGTCATTTCTTCTCTACACCAGCCAGAGAAGACATTACCTTCCCCTGTTCCCAAATGTATTGACTCAATTGATACATACAATACTTCACATTTTATCTCATACTTTGAATTGCATGTATATATTGGAATGGCAAAATTTAGCTGTGAACTTCGCAGAGTCACTGATTTTTGTAGAAATGGTTACCTCTACACCCTCAGCATGTGGCAGGAATTTATTGTACTGAAGCAGGGCTGTGGCCTCAACTGAGACAGAAAGACTGGAAAGTCTGTGCTCACCTGGACTACAGAAGGAGCTCAAGGCCAGGGCAAGCATTGTATTGAGACTTAAATGAAGTGGAAATTTCTTATTTCTTTGGAAACTCAGTTCTGTCATATGTTTTGCTGGGACAGACAGGTGAAAGGATGTCTTGCTGAAGCAGACACCGGTGAAGGGATGTTTTACTGAAGCAGACACAGAAGAGAGGATATCTTACTGAAGCAGACACATGAGAGGACTGTGATGTTTAGGAAGAATATAAATATGGCCCACTGACAATGGGAGGAGGCTCAGGCATTGGTCTGCCTTGCTCTGCTTGGCTGATCCTCACTGGAACTCACCAAAGGACTTCTCATGGTAGTCCAGCTGCTTCCTGCTGTCGTGAGGACTCGGGCCCATTGTCAGAGACTTGTGGTTTCTTCTGAATCCAACTGCTGTTGCTGATTAGTGAGCAGTGATTGCCTAGTGAACTGGACTTCTGAACAGCCCCAAAGAACTATTTTTAAACAGGGCCCACAACCTGCATTTCCTAATAACCTTTCTTTTCCATGACCTCCAGGGGGTGGTGGCCTAAAAGGGAGATTAAAGCTTTAAGAACCACAATTAAGGTAACCTTTGAAAAATCTAATCCTACACCTCTCCCAAAGTTAAAAAAAGAAGGTGAGCTGAAGACCCAGAAGAGCTCTCCAGCCTAGGAAGCAGGGCCCTAGGCTTAATCTCCAGCACCAAGGAATCGGTAAAGGAAAGAAAGAGAGAAGGGGAGAGAGGAAGAGGGAGAGAGAAGAGAGGTCAAACAACATACTTGCGTTAACTAGTTGCTCTTCTGCACCACGGCTCTCATGTTTGTTTTTAAGACAGTGACTGATGTAGTCCAGGCTGCCCTTGAGCTCGCAATGGATGAGCTAACCAAGGCTGGCTTTGAACTTCTGATTCTCCTGACTCTAGCTCCAGAGTGCAAGGTTCACAAATGTGTGCCCCATGCAGTTTCTGCAGTGCTGGGGATGGAATGGCTCTGTGCATGCTAGGCCAGCGCTCCACCATTCCTGGGCCTGGTACTGCATGGCTCTCAACCTTCTTTTTCTTGTCTGTATGTACCCATGACCAACAGATCTCCAACCACCCTCCCCTCTAACCACCTCTGGTTCCTGCTCTCTGCCTTCTGCTAAAACACTCTGCTGTAGAGCGCACCTTCACCCCACCCGCAAGCTCCACCCACTCCAGGGATTATACTGGGTGTCAGTGGGGGTGTGGAGCATCTTATGGTCCTACCTCTGCAACTAGCAACTGTGCCCCCATGTTCACACTGCCCTGTCTGACACCTCCCCATCAGGGCTGAGCTAACCTGGGAATCCGAGATCATAACTTTGAACTCTGCACATCCAGTAGCTGGCCACAACCGTGAGCCTGGAAACTTCCTAAAGTGGCCAGGCAAGACCGTGGCAGTCATTAGGACCACCAGGGGAGATAATTTCTAAGGTCCTGACCCAGCTGTTCTCCCCAGGGCCAGATGGGAGCGGCCAGAAGTGACACCAGCAGATGCACTCTTTTCAACATCTCCCAACCCAAGTGTGCAGCCAGAGAGTTAAAATTCCCAACTCCTGTAGACTGCGGACAAGAAAGTACCAGGCAGAAGCCAGGCATGGTGATGCACGCTTGTAATTCTAGCACATGGAAGGCTGAGGCATGAGGACTGCTGTGGATTTGAAGCTAGCCTGGACTACCATACATGGTGAAAAATAGAAAGAGGAGGAGGAGGAAGAGGAGGAGGAGGAGGGGGAAGGAGGAAAAGGAGGAGGAGGGGGAAGGAGGAAAAGGAGGAGGAGGAGGGGGAAAGAGGAAGAGGAGGAGGAGGAAGGGGAAGAAGGAGGAGGGGGAGGAGGAAGGGGAGGAGGGGGAGGGGGAGGAGGAAGGGGAGGAGGGGGAGGAGGAGGAGGAAGAAGAAATGTAGTTATGCACACACCCATAATCCTACCACTTGAGAGGAGGCAGGAAGATTAAAAGTTCAAGATAATCCTTAGTTATAGAGTTAGTTCGATGCCAGTCTGAGCTGCATGGGGCGTGTGTGTGTGTGTGTGTGTGCTCACGCGTGTGCTCTCGCATGCCCTTACCTGTGTACATATGAGTGGCGCCCAGAGACTGAAATTAGGGTGCCTCCTCAATTACTTCACCTTACTTGTTTGAGACCTGGACCTTTTGGCTAGACTGGCTGACTCTCCAGCTCTGGGGACCTGCCTGCTGCCAGTGGGTTTTACCTCTACCACAACGCTCATCCTGACACTGCTGAAGTTACTGGCTTACATGGCCATGCTTCCCTCCTTATAATGGGTCTGGTGCAGTCGGGCACACTGAGGGTTTGTGCCCACCCCCACCCCCAAGCCCCGCTGGATCAGGAAGGGAAGATCCAGTGCCTGAGTGTCTCTGTGGCAGACCCCTGAATGCTCCCTAGCATCTCAGGCCAGGACCAGGCACTGTGCCCCCAGCACAGCCCATTTGACCTCAGCTGTGCTCTCTGCACAGTTTCCTTCCAAACAAACAGCTTCCCCTTCACAGGGGTTATCGGGTCACAGCCAGGTGGGCAGGGCCGGATTTCTGTCCTGGGTCCTCCCCGGAGGTGGGACGGGGGCCAGCCATGGGATTGAGGCAGCAGGGCTCTAGCAGGGTTGGCGCAGCCCAGATGATCTTGGCCTAGAGTTGCAGGTAGGGCAGCTTGGGCTGCATTTATCTGCCCAGAACCACTGCGTTTTGAGAAGCCCTGGAGCTACTACTGGCCAGTGAGCAGTGCTCTGCCACTTAGGTTATCGGGTAATCTTGCCTACATGCTCCCTGAGTACCCTGGGGTCTTTCCTCATCTGAGCCTGGCTGAGCTTAGTAGTGTTTGTTGAGTGAATGGATGAACAAAAGAAATGGACAGATCACTTTAACAGAAATGCATGGCACTGCAGGGGTTCCAAAATTATGTGTCACTATTCTGAACCTGATTGTAACAATTCTAATTGTTTCTAAATGCTTCTATTCCATTCTAAATGCTTCATGCTCTGGACCTAATTGTGAGCTAGTTAGTATTTCCATTTTACAGGTGAGCAAGTGAAGGCGCAGAGAGGTTAAGGCACTGGTGCAAGGACACACATTCCACCCACAGCTCCCTGTGTGGGGAGAGCAGGGTCTTAGGCTCACTGCTTAGTTGAGTGGGAAGAGAAGATAAAGACTGTTTCATTAAGTTGGGGCCACACCCACATGAGGGCCGTGAGGTTGGGGATAGACAAAGTATCCTTCAGAAATTGTAGGTTCTTAGCCTGACTCAGTTTCCCCATGTCCTAGTGTAAAAGGATGGGGTTGTGATTCCCCCAGGGGACAAATGGAGGACTTCAATAAATGTCGCAGAAGTTTGTGGCGTGGAGGAGGGGCAATGGCCCAGAGTGGGCTCTGACGACAGGGTGGGTTCAATGGAGGCTGGGCCCAGGAGGTCACGGTGTATCGCAACCATCTGTGGATTTGCCACGTTTCTGTCCAGCCCCTCTTTCTCTGGGGCCCAGTCTCACTTGAGGACGACCCTCTGCAGATCTGGGAGTCCATCCAGCCAGGTCTGTTGTCTCCCAACTTCTCTCTAAAACAGATGGACTCTCCAAACAGTCCCAAGAAACTAGCAGAGAGGGAAGAACGCATCCTGACATCTGCCACCCAACCCCCTGCTCCCTACCCCCACCCCTGCTCCCCACCCCCACTCCTTGTTCCCCACCCCCACCTCACCAGAGGCCTGCAAGGCCTGTAGCTGGCAGGTCTGGGTGCCCACTGTGCTGTGCTGTGTGACTGTGGAGGGGTTCCCTCTGGCTGTTTCTCCTTCCTCCCCATTACTAGCCCTTTTTGCCATTCTCAGGTTTTGTTTTGAACAAGCCAGAACATTTCTTACCCCAGGACATTTGCACGTGTTGCTCTGACCAGTTGGAGCAGGCAGAAGTCCCATCCTGTGGTTGCTTCGTGACATTGCAGATTACAGGTGTCCTAGAACACCCCTGTAGATCAGGACAACCACAGTGTCTTAGTCAGGGTTTCTATTCCTGCACAAACATCATGACCAAGAAGCAAGTTGGGGAGGAAAGGGTTTATTGAGCTTACACTTCCATGCTGCTGTTCATCACCAAAGGAAGTCAGGACTGGAACTCAAGCAGGTCAAGGAGCAGGAGTTGATGCAGAGGCCATGGAGGGATGTTACTTACTGGCTTGCTTCCCCTGGCTTGCTCAGTCTGCTTTCTTATAGACCCCAAGCCCACAGATGGTACCACTCACAAGGGGCCCTCCCCCCTTGATCACTAATTGAGAAAATGCCTTACAGCTGGATCTCATGGAGGCATTTTCTCAACTGAAACTCCTTTCTCTGTGATAACTTCAGCTTGTGTCAAGTTGATACACAAAACTAGCCAGTACAATTGACCCCTTGTCAACTTGACACACAAACACATCACCAATAAGCCTCGACCCTTACTTCCTTATTCATCCCCAAAGACAAGTCCCACAGTCTCTACAGATTCTTACATATTAACATTTTGGTCCCTTTTAAACATCCAATATCTTAAAATTCAAAGTCTTTAAAAATTCAAAGTCTCTTAACTGTGGACTCCACTAAAATACCTTCTTTCTTCTTTCTTCAAGAGGGAAAAATATCAGGGCTCAGTCACAATCAAAAGCAAAATCAAATTCCAACCATCCAATGTCTGGGATCACAATCTTCTGAATTCCTCCAAGGGCTTGAGTCACTTCTCCAACTCTGCCCTTTGTAGCACACATGGCTCCAGATGCCTGTACTCCACTGCTGCTGCTGTTCTTGGTGGTCATCTCATGGTACTGGCATCTCCAAAACCCTGCTGTCTTCCACTGCAACTAGGCTTTACAAATGGCTTCTCATAGACTCTCTTCATGGTGCCAAGCCTCACCTCCTTTGCATGACCCCTTCAATCCTGAGCTGTCAATGCAACTGAGGTTGCACCTTCACCAATGGCCTTCCACGGCCTCTCACAGTGCCCAGGCCTCAGCTGCTCTTCACGACTCCTTCATGCCTTCAAAACCAGTACCACCTAGGTGACTCTTACAAATTACCAAGTCCTGCCACAGCACAAGGCACAACCTTGGCTATCTCTGGAACACAGTCTCTTTGTGCTCTCAGAAAACACTTCCCAGAAGATGTCACCTCAATGATGCTGGTCTCTTCTTAATTACCACTAATTTCCCAGCTCCAGCCAACCAGCATCAATAGTCCCAGCAATGCAAAGTCCTCACTTTAGTAGTTCTGGCATCCTGTCAATCACAGCTGACTCTTCAGCCCCAGCTAACCAAAACCACAGAATCTTAAATCAAACTAGCAATGGCCCTGATAAGAGTCTTTAATCTTCCCTCTGAAATTTCACAAGCCAGGCCTCCATCCTCTGCACTGTTCTCAACATTATCTTCCAAGTTCCAACACAACATTCCACAGAGCTCTTATCACCGAATAGATCTTCTAGCCCAGAGTTCCAAAGTCCTTCCACTTTCCTCCCCCAAAACATGGTCAGGTTGTCACAGGAATACCCCACTTTGCTGGTACCAATTTGTCTTAGTCAGGGTTTCTATTCCTGCACAAACATCATGACCAAGAAGCAAGTTGGGGAGGAAAGGGTTTATTGAGCTTACACTTCCATGCTGCTGTTCATCACCAAAGGAAGTCAGGACAGGAACTCAAGCAGGTCAGGATTCAGGAACTGATGCAGAGGCCGTGGAGGGATGTTACTGACTTGCTTCCCCTGGCTTGCTCAGCCTGCTTTCTTATAGACCCCAAGACTACCAGCCCACAGATGGTACCACCCACAAGGGGCCCTCCCCCCCTTGATCACTAATTGAGAAAATGCCTTACAGCTGGATCTCATGGAGGCATTTTCTCAACTGAAACTCCTTTCTCTGTGACAACTTCAGCTTGT
Organism: Uromys caudimaculatus; assembly: GCA_028551405.1. Taxonomy (NCBI): domain Eukaryota; kingdom Metazoa; phylum Chordata; class Mammalia; order Rodentia; family Muridae; genus Uromys; species Uromys caudimaculatus. The sequence goes on along the minus strand of CM052710.1, from coordinate 92,686,842 downwards.
GTCAAGTTGACACACAAAACTAGCCAGTACACACAGCCTCGGCTGCATTTCATTTAAGTCAGCTTAGCTTATTTTATTGAATGATTAAAAAATTTGTTGCCTGGCTGGGTGTGGTGGCACACACAGGAGATAGAAGCAGGAGGATTTCTGTGAGTTCTAAGCCAGGTCTAGTCTACATAGTGAGATCCTGTATCAAAAGAAAACTATCTTTTGTGTGTTGTAAGTGTGTACATCATGGCCTATGCGAAGGTCAGAGGACAATTTATAGGACTCAGTTTCCTCTTTCTGCCATGTGGGTCCTGAGGGAGGGAGGATCAAACTTCGGGCATCAGACTTGGCAGCAAGCCCCTTTACCCACTGAGCCAGCTCACTGGCTATGTTGACTGACCCCTCTTGTTTGACATTGTCCTAGTTAGGGTTACTATTGCTGTGATGAACTCCATGAGCAAAGCAACCTGGGAAGGAAAGGGTTTATTCAGCTTCTGCTTCTACTTCACAGTTCATCATCAAAGGAAGTCAGGACAGGAACTCAAGCAGGGCAGGAACCCGGAGGCAGGAGCTGATGCAGAGGCCATGGAGGGTGCTGCTTACTGGCTTGCTTCTCGTGGCCTGCTCAGCCTGCTTTCCTATAGAACCCAGGACCACCAGCCCAAGAGTGACCCTGCCCACTGTGAGCTGGGCCCTCCCCCATCAATCACTAATAAAGAAAATGCCCTGCAGGGTTGCCTACGGCTCCATTTTATAGAGGCGTTTCCTCAGTTGAAGTTCCCTCCTGTCAGATGACTTTAGCTTTATCAAGCTGATATAAAATTGTCCAGCACAGACATAGAGCCCTGAGAGTCCTTCTGTGAGAGTTTTGCCTTCTGTTGCCTCCTAGGGCTGGGCAGAGTATTTGGCTGATACAGGGGCTGGGCGTTTGTATAAGTGAATGAATGAATGAAGGGACCATGGAGTGTGCAGAAAATCTTTCAATAGTTTGTCAGAGTGACAGTGAGGGAGCTCACGGTCCTACTCTGCAGTGGAGAGAGAGGCCCAGTGATCTGCCTTCCTTCTGGGACAGTTCACTGATGCCCCTCATGGCAAATGTGCTTGGGCTCTGGGGTGACTTCCCCCAGTTCTGAACCAGGGAAGCCCCTGCTCAGCCACACTTTGTCCTGCACAGTGCTTTCAGAATGGAACTGTGCTTCTCTTTCTGAGGTGCACAGAGCACCCCATGAGTGGATCTTGCGCAAGTGGACCCCCATGAGCGGACAAATGTGCCTTCTTTGCAGTTCTGAACCTGGAGGCCTTGGGAGGAGGACGGCAGGGAGTGGCAACTGGCTCAGGTATCAGACAAGCTGGGTCATGCCTTGTGCCCATCCATTTGGATCCGGCTGACGTATGGGTGGTGTGGCATGACTGGTTGGGTGAGTGTAGGGTGTGGCTGGTGAGAGTGGAAGCCAGCAAGCTGTGACACTCACCCTCTGCAGACGGGGCCCTCAGTGCTGACACTGCCTCTCGCCCTGTCTCTGGTTCTTGTCAGTGCTGACTCTGGGACTGGGATCATCCACTCCCGAGCCCCCACAGAACCCTGGCATCCTTCCAAGCCCCAAGGAGGTGCCAGGAACAAGGTCACTCCTTGAGGATTTCCCAACAGTGTTGTCCTCTGGGTAGAGGGTGAGGTCAGTGTGCCGGGCTAGATGAGCAGAAGCTTGGTCAAGAGAAATGGGCCTGGAAGCCGATAAGGAGAGGCTCCCCAGCAGGCGGCAAGAGCTGGGTGTCGTCATTAGGAATGTGGGAACCACAGTCTTTGGGTGCTGGCTCTTACTACCCATTTGATTAGCCTGTCTGAGTTCTGGTTCCCTCAGATCATGGTTTCTACGTCCTAGTGATTGTGAGGATGTAAGAGCCCAGGAACTTAGTATCTCGTAGGTGTTCAAAATTTCTTCATGAGGGGGAGGAGCTTAGGGGCAGTGTGAGGACTGCCTTGCTTCCTTGTGTACTTGCCAAGTTTCACTAGAAATTGCACAAGATGGTGGAGCAGCAAAATGCCTCAGTGGATAAAAGCACTTGCCAGCAAGCCTGAAGACCTGAGTTCAATTCCCAGGACCCCACATGGCAGAAGGATCGAATCTATTTCTTCAAGTTAAAACCTGATTGAGAATGGTCTTAGCAGGCCAGGTGTGGCGGCCCATGCTGCTAATCCTAGCACCTGAGAAGCAGAGGTAGGGGAATATCTGTGAGTTTAAGGCCAGCCTCATCTACACAGTGTGTTCCAACCTTACATTACATACAACCTTACTCATTACATAGTGAGATCCTGTTTCAAAATAAATAAGTCAAACTGTGAGAATGTTTCTAGCTAAGGTATTAATGGCTGCCTAGCAGCTAACAGAGCAGTCAATAGCTTGAAAAGCCAAAGGAGCATTCTTTGTAAAGTGTAAAGGGGGAAGGGGGGCAGTATGAGAAGGAAGTTTGAACTCAGGGGGTCTCCTGAGTCCCCTATGTCTCCCAATGACCCTTCCATCCAGTCTTGGTTATATCAGATGGACCACTATGGGACACATAGTGGGGAGGTGGGAATTAAATAAAGCCCTAACATCCCCTTGGGGCTCATTAGGCTCTCCCCCCTTGATCTCTGCAGAAGCATAGGGTCAACCGAGGCTCTGCCTGGGAAGAGGCCCCGTGATTCCTGGCTCATTCCCCTGTGGTTTTTGCCTTGAGTTTTATGTTTCCAGAAGAGGACCCTTGAATATCCCCGTCTCAGTACTGTCTTTAAGGTCACTGTCTATGCTTCTGTGTGTGAGCCTATGCATGTGTATGAGCCTGTGTGTGTGTGGGGGGGGTGTGTGTTGGGAATGGTTAAAAAAAACCAGCACAGTCCCGTGCTAGTGCCGGCACCAGCGGACCACATTGCTCCAGCTGGGTGATCTCAACTTGGCAGTCTCTCCGGTGGGGCCAGAGCTCCCGAGTTCCCTTCGCTGATTGCTGCAGCCCCATGCAACAACCGTCCACCCCACCCCACCCCACCCACCCCCCCGCGGTCAGCCACAACAACACTCAGTAACCCAGTAGAACCAAACTCTAGAAACTTATAATTAAGCAGACAGATTTATATATCACTAAATTCTCAATACACAAGATGCCCACCTAGATTAGACAAATTGTCCCAATATTCTAGCCTTTATGATATCATTACCACCTGTGGCTGGTTAAAGCCACGCTGGTTCACATCTGCTTCCATCTTGGCCTTCCTCCGCCCCCCACATTCTCTGTCTCTGCAACACTTAGCTCCGCCTCCCTTTTCCCTGTCCAATCACAGCCTCCTTCTGTACTAACATTTTAATGTAATTAGACAGGGAGAATCCTATCACATGTGTGTGCGTGTGCATGTGTGTGCTTATATGTCTGGAGGCTAGAAGTTCATTTACTTCAGGGGTCTTCCTGATCACTTTCCATCCTGTCTATTGAGATGGGTGTCTCCGCTGAACCATGGTCTCTCTGATTGGCTGGACTACCAGCTGCTCTGGGGAGTCTCTCTCTCTCTCTCTCTCTCTCTCTCTCTCTCTCTCTCTCTCTCTCTCTCTCTCTCTCTCTCTCCATTCCCAGTGTACTCTTTGCCTCCCACTTGCAGATCAAGATGTGAGTTCTCAGCTCTTCCTGCTGCCAGGATTTTGCTCCACCGTCATGGATTCTAACCCTCTAGGACTGTAACCCCAATTAAATGTTTTTTTTTTTTTTTTTAAATATAGGTTGCCTTGTGATGGTGCCACAGCAAGAGAGAAATGATTAAGACATGGAGCTAACGAATGTGTACCACCACTGCTTTATACATTGCTAAGGACTGAACCTGTAACTCTCTACCAAACGAACTCCTCGTCAGGCCCTATGGTTTTGTTCGACCACAACCACCTCACTCCTTCACAGCTTGCTTGTGGCTCCAGCTATGCATCTTTCCAAGAAAGGTTTTTGCTCTCTGGCCCTTTACAGAAAAAAAAAAAAAAAAAAAAAAAAAAAAAGAGCTGCTTCTTGGTTTTACTCTATCAACAAAATGAAGCTACCTCTGTAATCCCTATACTCAGGAGGCTGAGGGTTCAAAGCCAGCCTGAGCTAAGTAGTAAATTCAAAGCCAACCTGGGCTACATAGCCAGACCTGTCTCAAAACAAAACAAACAAAACAAGGTAGTCGAGTGTAAATAAAAATCCCTGCACTTGGGAGGTGGAGGCAGAATAATCAGGATTCGAGGTCATCCTGAGATACATCCCAACTTCAAGGTTAGCCTGGACTACATAAGATGATGTCTCAAATTATCACCCTGAGCCAAGGAGAACCAAAGCAAAGCAGCCCGTTTTCCCTAAAATATGATTTATATCACTTAAAAAAATTTTTATTTTGTTTTTAGGGGTGTGTGTGTGTGTGTGTGTGCTTGTATCTCATGCACTTGTATCATGTACATCCCACAGATGTCAGGGGAGCGCCAACCCCTTGAGCTGGAGTTACAGGTAGTTGTGAGCCACCCTAAGTGGGTGCTGGGAACTCAACCATAAGAGCAGCAAGGGCTCTTAACCACAGAGCCATCTCTCCAGCCCAGCTAATGTTTTTAATGAAAAAAACCAACCTCCGCCCCCCCCCCCAAAAACAAAACAAAACCCCCCACTTTACTCTAAAATGGACTGTTTTCTGTTCTTTACAGAGAAGGTGCTGGGTCTTGCTTATGCTTTACCACGGAGCTGCACGGCCAACCCCGACGTGAAACTTTCCTCCTGGTTCCATAGTACAGCCTGAATGGGAGGAAATCCGAAAAGTAAATACAGCCGGGGCTAAACAATGAGCTGCAAGGCTGAGCTGAGCTGGCTTCTGAGCTGAGGCCGGTGGGTCCTTCAGAGAAAATCCCACAAAGCTGCCAGAGCATGCCAGAGCACTAAGTGCTTGCTTCTCATACCACCCCTGCCCTGCAATCTTGAGCAAGTGAAACCCTGTGTCTCTCTCTGGGCTTCTTCCCTCCGTGTTAACATTTACCCAGTTGGCCGTCGCAGGGTCCCCGGGGGCTCCACGTACTAGTTGTAAAACATGGTAAGTATTGGCGCCTGACTTTAGCGATTGTGTGGTGTGAGGGTGAGCTGTTGACCACTCCTGCTCTCGACTTTACCCCGATGAATCTCCCGCCGCCCCTCCAGCCTCACTGCATTCTCTCGAACTGAGTACCACCTCTGCCTGAGTACCACAGATGCCCTGCCACTCTGAGCAGGGGGACTTCAGGCCCCGCCGTGCCCTGTATTAATTGTGTGAGTATGGAGTGTATCCCACAGACTCATGATTGGTTTTCAGACCGTGGAGCCTCTAAGAAGTGGGGCCCGTGGGAGTAGGTCCCTAGGATGGGCCTTCTCAGAGGGTTAGAATCTCTGAGTTCTAGCTACTGTTGACTTTTCTGCTTATGAGGAATCTCCGGCACACACTTCCTCTGCTGTGAACTCAGCCATGTTCTCTCCATCCACAATGGACTGAAACGCCTCTCAAACTACGAGCCCAAATGAGTCTTTGCTCCCTTAAGCTGTTTCTGCCCAGTACTGGGGTACAGGGATTAAAAACTAAACAGTGCAGGGCTGGGGAGATGGCCCTGCCTGTAAAGCCCTTATAAAATGGATGGGTGCAGTAGCGCGGGCCAGTATTGCCAGCTCTGAGCAGGCAGAGACAGGAGGCTCCGTGAGGTTTGTCAAGCTAGTCTACTTGGTGTCAGAGACATTCTCTCAAAGGAAGCAAGCAAACAACAAACCCACAACGACAACTTGGTAAGATGGCTCAGCAAGCAAAGGCACTTGCTGCCAAACCTGACGACCTGAGTTCTAGTCCAGGGAATAGGATCCTCATCAGTTAGCTTACAACGGCCTGTAACTTCCCCGTCAGGTTCCCGTCACTCTTCTGGCCCCTGCAGGCACCCGTAGACACTTGCAGCGACCATAACAAGCTGTAACTGGACAATGGCTAGAATACTTGCAGCACTTCTCAAGCCTTTGCGTGCACACTAGTCACTGGAAGATCACATTAAGACACAGGTTCTGACTGAACGTAACGGGGGTGGGCTGCTGCTGCTCCCACTGAGGATCCCACCTTCACAGGACATGTGGTAGTAACCTGGGTAAAGTTTCTCTCAGCTGGCTCTCCGTCTCACCACCTCCTCTCTCCCTTCTCATAGCTCAGGAAAAGGTTTGAGAAGTACAGAGGTGAGAGGTAGGCCACTAAAACCCCAGTGGAGTTAGCCAAGTAACAATCAAGACAGGACAGAAAGACCAACAACCAGAGCGGTCCTGTTCCTGCACACCCCAGTTTGTCTGGTTCCAGGAGCTAACAAAAGATGGTCCCACTGTGTGCGTTCAGAACCTCTCCTGGAGGAAAATGAGCTGTTCTCAGGGCTGGCGAGCCTGGGTTCCTCTTGGTTAGTAGGTCGTCTTCATTCCTGTGCCAGGCTCACTGTGCAGTCCACAGCCACCCCGTCTGTCTCTTGGTCTCTGACTGTCTGTCTCTCGGTCTCTGACTGTCTGTCTCTTGGTCTCTCTGTTCCCCCTGCCTACCCTCCTGCCCTTTCTTCTTCCCTCCTTCCTTTCTTCCCTCCCTCCCTCCCAGATGCATACAGCAGCCATGAAATTCAACGGAAGTCAAAGGTAGCTAGGCTGAGCAGCCGATGCTCCTCCTCCCCACGACCCACCTCTGTGGGAATGTGTAGTGACCTCTCTTCTTCCAAGAAACCCTTTCTGCAGGGACTTCTATCAGTGTTAACCCCTCCCCCATGTCACTTAAGATGCTCAATTGCTGTGCCCATATTTATTTGAAGGACTAAAGCAAGATTTTACCAAATGTGGTTCCCAGGGGCTGGGAAGATGGCTGGTGGGGAAAGTATTTGGTACAAGTTTAAGACCTGGAGTTTGGATCTGCCTTAAGCTTCCCTTTGAAATTAGGAGGAGTGAGTACAGGAGCCAGCACCCCAGAAAAAGTCAGAGGGTGTCGTGTCTGTAATCCCAGTGCTGGGGGTAAGGAGAGAAGGAGGATCCCTGGGGCTGCTTCCGAGCCAGTCCAGCTCAATCAGGGAGCTCAGGTTAAGTGAGACATCCTGTTTCAAGACGTAAGGTGGAGAGTGACTGAGGGAGACACCAGATCTTCATCTCTGGTCTTCACACATGGCCACACACTGGGCTTATCACACACACACACACACACACACACACGCACACACCTTCATTCATCACAACATCATAATCTCTCTTTGCAAAGGAGGGAACTGTTAGATATGCAGACTCCTGAGCTCTGCACAGACTCTTGGAAGTTTCCCCAGCATCCTTGGAAACAGTGGAGAGTTTACGAGGTCGATGGCTCAGGAGCATTTAGAGGTGTATGTGGCTTCTATCTTTTCCTCCTGCTCCTTCTGTTCAGGTTGTGCTCTCTTTGTGTCCACCCTATTGTGTCAGTGTTTTTGAGCATAAGCTGCCTTAAGCTTCCCTTTGGGTTCTAGGTAGGAGGAGTGAATACATGAGTGTCTCACATGATCAGGTGTTGAAAGGACACACCCTGCACCCTGGATGTTCTTGTCATCTAACCCACATCAAACATACCTCAATACACACTGGCCAGAGAATCCATCCATAGAGCCTCAGCTGAGCCGGTGGGTCTCCAGATCTGCATCCAAGAAGCATCCTACCCCATCAAACATGCCCAGTTGAGAGTCATGCCTTCACATTTGGCACTCTGGTCCCAGAGAAGTGTCCACTGCATCTGAACTTCTGTAAATACTATGATTTTTCTCTAGACATTTCATCTTTGGAAATTTTGAGTCTCTTTGGGTAATTCTTTTCCCAGACCCAGAATCATTCCAAAGTGTGAATGGAGGCTTGGGACTTATCTCAGCTGGTACAGTGTTTACTTCCTATGCAGGAGGCCCTGGGTTCAATTCCTAGTACCTCATAAACCTAGTGTGGTGGTGTTTTCTACAACCCCAGCACTTGGGGGGAGGAGACAGCAGGGTCAGAAGTTCAATGTTATCATCAGCTACATAGTGAGTGGGAGGCCAGCCTGGAATATATGATGATACTCTGACTTAAACCTAACCAAACCAACCACACCAGACCTAACCAAACCAAACCTAACCAAACCTAAACAAACCAAACCTAAAGTAAGCTACGTAAAGTGTGAATGGATCTCATATTCTAGATTACTGTTGTTCACAATTTCACATGCTCCCATCTGAGCCCAGGATCCCTTGCCTCTTGTCCTCCGACACTCAGGCTTCTGAGAGGCATGCCGTCAGTTGGCATCCGCTCCACCAACAGAATGTGATGGTTGTGACCATGTGGTTCTCCAGGACTGAACCACAGGAGGTGATGCAGGCTGATCTGGTACTCTGGAGGACTGCTTGCTGGGCACCTATCTTCTGGCATCAAGGCCAGCCTGGGATTCAGACAAGGGCCCCTCTCCTGCCTTCATAGCTGGACCCTTCACTGGCAGGTATGTGTGGAAGTGCCCAGGGAACCAGATGTGATCCCTCCCTTGCCTGCTCTGCATAGCAATTCAGTGGACATCTGTCACATTTGGCACAAGCTGCCCACCTTCCTTTCTCTTGATCATCTCTCTGGCCCCATTTTGGCTTTGCCCTCTCTGACCTCTACCATACCCTTTTGTGCCCATTGAGTCTCATCTACTGAGCTAACTCCCACTTACTGTTCAGATGTCAGACCTAACTTCCAACCCAACATCCTTGAGGAAGCTCTCCCTGATATCTTGTGGGGGCTGGGGATTGACAGTTAATATCAATTCTCAATCTGGCAGAATCTAGAATCATTTAGGAGAAAAACATTTGAGTATCCCAAAAACCCATAGTTTCTGTGAAGGATTGTCCAGAGGGAAGGCCCACCCTAAATCTGGTCATGGCACCATTCCGTGGGCTGGGATCATGGACTGAATAAAAGGGAGAAAGCCAGCCGAGCTCCAGCATTCTTCTGTGTTCTTGACTAAAGAGGCAACATGACCGGCTGCCTCAAGCTCCTGTGGCCATGGCTTCCCTGTCAGGACGGACAATCCCTCACACTGCCAGCCCAGACAAACCTTCTCCTTAATTTGCGTTTGTCAGGTATTTTATGGTAGCAGTGAGGCAAGCAGCTAACACATGGAGTGAATTCTCCTTAATGCAGCCCCATAGACTGAGGGGTTCCTTTTGTCATGGCCTGCTATCATGTAGCTGAGGGATTATAAGTCACTACCTCTGGGGTAACTACCATCATTCCCTGGGCCCTTCCACACACACCTGCCGTCCAGTGAAGGGTCCAGCTATGAAGGCAGGAGAGGGGCCCTTGTCTGAGTCCCAGGCTGGCCTTGATGCCAGAAGATAGGTGCCCAGCAAGCAGTCCTCCAGAGTACCAGATCAGCCTGCATCACCTCCTGTGACTCAGTCCTGGAGAGCCACATGGTCACAACCATCACATTCTGTTGGTGGAGTGGATGCCAACTGACGGCATGCCTCTCAGAAGCCTGAGTGTCGGAGGACATGAAGACATATTTAAAAACAACCACATATTCCCAAGAACTTGAAACCTACCTATCAACCACCCATCTGTCTGTCCATCCACGTACCCATCCACTCATCTATCCATCCATCATCCTTCTACCCAAAGATGAAGGAGACTTTGATGCTCACTATGTATCAGGTTGGTGACTAAGGAGTGAAAAGATAAAGAAGGCCTCTACGCTCAAGAAATGCATTTCTGTTGGGAGCGAAGATGATACACATGAAAGTGTGTGTGTGTGTGTGTGTGTGTGTGTGTGTGTGTGTGTGTGTATGAGTATTTATGTGTGAGTATGTGTGTGTGTGTATATGTGTGAGTGAATGTGTGTGTTAGTGTGTGTGTATGTGTATGTGTGTAAATGTGTGTATGTGTATGAGGAGTATGTGTGACTGTTGTGTGAGTGTGTGTGTGTGTGTGAGTGAATGTGTGTGTTAGTGTGTGTGTATGTGTATGTGTGTGTAAATGTGTGTATGTGTATGAGTATGTGTGACTGTTGTGTGAGTTTGTGTGTGTGTGTGTGTGTGTGTGAGTATGTATGTGTGTCTATAAAACATCATATAGGAAATTACAGGCTGTGAACAGTATTGCCGTGGTTTCATGGTTCAGACGTGGTCTGTCCCCTCAAAGGAAAAAGCGTTACATGTTCTAACCCCAGCATAGCATTGGGAGAAGCTGGTGGGACCTTTAAGAGGTAAGGCTTAGGGAATGTGTCTGGGGCTCTGCCCTTGGCAGAAATTATTTTTTTTTCTCCTGGGAGCTCTGACTGGGAACACACCTGGCTCCTCCCCTTGTCCTGGCTCCTCCCCTCATCCTGGCTCCTCCCCTCTTGCTGACCTCCTAAGTCTCACCCTCTTGCCCAGGCTCCCACACTGTAATGCCATCAGCCTAGAAGACTTCACCAGAGCTTCCTACATGAGTTTCCAGAACTGTGAGCTAAAAAAAAAACAAAAACAAAAAACAAACAAACAAAAAACAACCACCTTTTCGTTATAAGTTACCTGGTAGTTTGAATGTCATTGGCTCCTAGAGGCCCATAGGGAGTGGCACTATTAAGGAGGCGTGGCCTTGTTGGAGGAAGTGTGTCACTATGATGTTGGGCTCTGAATCTTATACACTGAAGCTACACCCAGCGTTGAAAGACAGTCTCCTTCTGGTGCCTCTGGATCAAGATGTGTATATGCTCCCCACCAGGATGACAATGGACTAAACTTCTGAAATTAAGCCTGCCCCAATTAAATGCTTTCCTATGTAAGAGTTGCTGTGGTCATGGTGTCTCTTCACAGCAGTAAAACCCAAACTAAGACATTGCCCAGCCTCAGATATTGTTGATGGAACATCAAGAAAAATAACCCCTCACACACACACACACACACAACCTTAATCATTTTGAAACAGCTGTTAAAAAATGAAGGAATACAACTGTTATGAAAGAAAAGCCCTTTGAATGGGCACACTGCATGTACTGGCTGCTGGAGACAGAAGCCTGAGTCTGGAGATCAAGGCTACCTAACCCCTGGATGTCTAACCTCTGGCTGGGGTTGGGAAGAGACACAGAATACAAGCAGAAGTATTTCAGTGCCATCTAGGAATGGAGTATCAGGCTGCCTGGGTATAAGGCTTTGCAGATCAAGGGTTTAGTTTCCCATAAGGGTTTCAGTAGCTGTCTGCATGGGAATAACTTCACTGAGATAGTATGGGTCTCATCCAGCCCTGAAAAGCTGTGACCTTTGAACTCTTGACTGAGTCGGGAGGGTGACCCCTGTTAAAAGGGAGGGGCTTCCCTTCCTGCCTGTTTAGTTAGATCTGTAAATGCTGTGATAAAAGCAGCTGATGGGAAGGCTTATTTCAGTCAGTTATTTCATTTTACACTTCCAGGTCCCAGGAAAGTCAGGAACTCAGGGTAGGAGCAGGAGTCAGGGAGTTCAGAGACAGGCCGCTTACCGAGCAAGCGCTCTGACTCATGCTCAGTTAGCTGTCTTATAAATCTCAGACCCCCCCTTCCTAGGACAACTACATGGGCTGACCCTCCCACATCAATCAAGACAGTCTCTCACAGAGACGCCCCAGGCCTATCTAATTGTGACACTCTTTCAGTTGAGGTCCCCTCTTCCCAAATGACTCTCTATCAAGTTGACAATAAAAAACTCACCAGCACACTGCCCATACCCAGAGCTTCATGAGGCTTCATGAATCCAGCCCAGATCTCACAGTTAGATTTGCCCAATGGGGTACTGAGGTTGAAGAGATTTCCATGGTCTTACAGCCTAAGAGATAATGTCACGCAAAGCTCTCCAGTGATCTGGGAAAGAAAACCCATGCAGCAAGAAAAAGGGTGACAAATGGAACCTCCCAGCGTCGGTTACCGAATTCCATAAGAAATTTGGGGACACATTATTCATTGCTGCGGTCCTAGGGCCTCAGTGTCGGGTGCACGGAAGAGTCAAAGTAAATATAAGTTTAGTGAATAACGTGGGGGAAAATATTGTTTCTTTGAGATACTGTTTGACAGAAGGAAAGGATTTTGTTTTGAAAAATTGGAAATATTTAGAGTACACAAGGGTGCACTCACAGGCTGAAGAAAGTACATTCATGATGGGTACTAAAGATGTCCAGATGGCACAACTGCCCACCCCTGAATGTCAGTGACAGGGTCTCATGTATCCCAGATCCTAGACTGGATACAAACTGTGTAGCTTTAAATGTTCATGACTTTCTGATCCTACTGCCTCTGTCTCCATGCCCTAAGGTTACAGTTCTGTACCACCACACACAGCTTATGGGATGCAGGGCTCAACCCAGGGCTCTGCGCTTGCTAGATAAAGAGCCTAGTAAAGAGCCACACCCTATAGGGAAAAATTTCCCTTCTCTTTTCCTGGGCCTTTCAGTACCACACTGTTCTCCCCTCTTTCTCAAAGAAACGGGCTCCTCCCTGGGCTGAGGACACACTGGGGCTCTCTTCTTTTAGCCACCCTGGTCTCCAGAGGTTGGGGCATGGTGAGGTTAGTGGTGAAGGATCGGATCCCAGAGGCCCCTTCCTGATCCCTGCCATACTCTTCTCTACTTCAGAGAACTTGGAATCTGAGAGCTAAGCTCTGGCCTTATGGTACCAAAGAGCCTGGTAAAGGTGGGAGCTGGAGTCAGAGCAACAGGCAGTTTGGGCCATGGAATGACAGTGGGACACACCTTTTACATTTCTCTGTAGACGTGCATTCTGGATTTGTTACTGTCGTATACGTGCATTCTGGATTTGTTACTGTCGTATCTTAGAATACACAAGCCCAAGGCAGCGTGCTTTGAGGCTATGTCTCCAGGGGATGGGGAATTCTGAGATCATTGTCTTTGAAAATCATCAAACCTCTTTGTCATAAGCAAGCAGATGATACCATAACAGTAATCTTTCTGGTTCGATTTCTGAACTTTATGGGAAAGAAATATCACAAGACAGCCAGTCAGAACCACACCTCGACGGTCACCCCATAACCATGAAGGGCCCTCCTCCACTGCCAGCTCTAGAATCTATCCCAAGATGCTTCTTGAAGTGTTGATGGTTGGTACGGTGCTTTCCCAGCATGCACAAGACCCTGGTTGCATAACCAGCATCATAGACACTGGGGACAATGGTGAACACCTGCAGCCCCAGCACTCACTGGGAAGAGGCAAGATGATCATCAGCCTTGGTTATTTAGGGAGTTAGAAGCCAGCCTGGGCTACATGAATCCCTACTCAAACAAAACAAAACAAACAAACAAACAAACAACAACAACAACAGCAACAGCAAAACCAAGTAAACAAAAAGCCAAGTCCTGATGATCTTGGGTGTTGTGTTCTGAGGAGGATCACAGGAAGGCATTTTCTTCAGGATCTCCTGGCATAGAATTCTATAATGAGCAGGTGGAATGGGGCCAGAGTGGAAGGGCGGGTAAGCTGTAAGCCATCTCCTGGATTAGTTCCCTTATCTGCAGGAAGGTTCATGGAGATGGGTTATAGGTATTTCTGCCATTCTATTACAGACAGAAAAATCACATCTTGCAGGTGTGGCCCCGTTCCCAACTCACAGGCAGAATCCATGAGACCCAGAGTTCACAGCTTGAAGCCAGTGCCTTGAAGGGCTTGTATCTTCTAGTCTCTGCTAGAAGCCACTTTCTGCAACCTGTCCCTCATAAATGGTGGAGGTAGCAACGTAGCACAGCGGTCTTGAGTCTATGTACATTGGGACCTGGAAGGGCCTGCGGCCGTGCCTGCCAGTCTTTCATGTGCCAATGGGCAACTAGATGAACCACACTGAGAGGCTGGGCCTTGGTGATTATGGGGCTTTGAAATAGCATCTCATGTAGCCCAGGCTAAACTCAGGCTTACTACATAGACAAAGATAATTTCAAATTTCTGATCCACCTATCTCCACCTAAGTGTCATCACACTCCAGATCTTTCTGTATTTCCTCATCTGAGGATCTTTTCCATCTCTGAGGGAGTAGCCAAGAAGTGGGATGGCATAGACCTTTGTTCTGTTCCTTTGTTCAACCAGAAGCATTGGAAGTTAATGTTAGATAAAGCAAACTGTCACGGTGCCACAGCTAGCAGGGGATTTGTGCAGTGTGGCTGAGGAAATGCTAGTCTGCAGAAGGTGGCTCCTCAGCCCAGCCCCTCTCTTCCCTGAGACTGGGCAGCTTTCAGAGGGAGGTGGCTCCATCAGATGATAGTTGATACCAACTTGACAGCATCTAGAACCATCTAGAGACAAACCTCTGGGGAGGCCTGTGAGAAACTTTCTGGATTGAGTTCATTGAAGTGGGAAGAGTCCCCTTGAAGCAGGTGGCACTGTCTCACAGACAAAGAGAAAAAAGAGAACTGAGCACCAGCATCATCTCTCTTGGTCCAGACTGTGGGTGCAGGGTGACTCGCAGCCAGCTTATGTTCCGGCCACGGTGGACTCTGGCCTCAAGGTGTGAGCCAAATAAATCCTTCCTCCCTTACGTTGCTCTGTCAAATGCCTTGTTACAGCAAACAGAAAAGAAATGGACACACCCAGCCTTTGTTCCGGAGTAAAGATGCCATGAACCCTGTGTCTCGGTCAATCCATGATGGACTCATGACACACATAAGAGGTACAGATACTTGTAAGCCACTGGGATTGGGATTCGAGATCTCATTTATGCTAAATAGGCACAAAGGCCACCACTGAAACTCAGCCTTCAGATCTGAGTGAAACAAAGTTTATTCCATTCTTTATGGGTCAGTTATCTAGTGCTGTGTAACAAACTGTCCCACAATTTAGCAGTCCCAAGCAAACATGTTTGTTGTTTCACAGTCTGAGTGGATCCTGGTTGTAGGCAGGGCTTAGCTAACCCCTCTACCTCGGTTTCTCACAATGGTTCCATCAAGATGTTGGCCACAGCTGGGGTCTTCTCTGGAGTTTCACCTGGGGTCTTCTCTGGAGTTTCACCTGGGGAAGGATTCACTTCAAAGCTCATGTGATATTGGGACATTGTGGGCCTTTACAGGGCAGGCAAATCTGTGATCTGATTTGTTCTAGGCTTAGCTAATTCTATGCATTCCTTTTGAGAAAAAGAAAAGCCAACAAAAATATTGACAAACTGCCAGGAATCTGAAATGCATCTGCTAGCCCACAGCCAGAGAGAGGCTGGGTAACAGTGGCACACACTTTTAATCCCTACACTCCAGAGGCAGAGGCAGGAGGATATCTGGGAGTTTGAGGCCAGCCTGGTCTACATCGAGTTCTAGAACAGCCAAGAATCCTGTCTTGAAAAACAAACCAAAAGCGGGTGTAGTGTGGGGCAAGCTGAGGTTTTCAGATGAGCCAGCTCAGCACAGGACGCAAGCCTAGAAGGCAACAAAGAAAGTTGGCTGGCGAGGCAGATGCTACAGGGTTTTGCAACTTAGTTACCTGACACACATTACATTTAGTATGCTCACTAGAAGTAAGTCATAATATCTAGTCTGCTGTTGGGGACAACAGGTGATGAATACCAGGCACCTCAGGCATTAGAGGTCAGCAGCCTAGACACCAAACTGTTCTCCAAAGAAACGGTCCTCAAATGGAAGTCAATGAACCCTGTGGCATCTGTGAGGACTCAACTCCCCAACTATGATGCTTGAACCACACTCAACTTTGATTAGTCCCTAATGACACTGTGAACCTAAATGGCTTTAAAATCTCCATCCTTTTGGACAAGAATCTATGCTGTCTTCAAGACCTACTCTGCTAGGCTGTGTGTGTGGTGGTTCCTATCTAGGATACAAGCCTCTGGGCATGTCTGCCTGGGGCTTTCTAGAATGAATTAACTGAGGTGGGAAAACCCACACTTGATTGTAGGCAGCACCTCCCAGTGTGACCAGCCGCTGCACACTCCTGTTGCCAGGACTCCCTGGCCATGATGGACTGGACCCTCACACTGGGAACCAAAATAACCCCTTCCTTCCTTAGGTTGTTATGTCAGGTATATTGTCACAGTCAGGACAGTAACAAACACAGGCTGCTTAAGTCTGTGACCAGATTTGCCCCAAGTTTAGCCAACTCTGCATTTCTTTGGAGAACAAAGAGGAGCCAACAGAAACAGAAACTGAAGGGACTCTGAAATGCATCTGCTAGACCACGGCCAGTGAGAGACCATTACATTCTCCAGTTCTCTCTTTCTCTCTTCTGAGATAGGGTCTTACTCCATCTAGCCCTGGCCTGGAACATGCTATGTAGATCAGGCAGGACTCAAAGTCATGGAGACCTGTCTATCTCTGCCTCTTGAGGGCTGGGGTGTAAGGCATGAACTATCAAGCCCAACTGGGCTCTCTCTTTAAGAAAAACATATGTGGTGTGTGTGTGTGTGTGTGTGTGTGTGTGTGTGTGTGTGTATGTGTGTGTGTGATTCTATGTTTGTGTATGTGCACATGTGTGCATGTACACGTATGGAGGCCAGAAGAGGGTGTCAGATGCCCCCTCTGTCACTCTTCACCTGTTCCTTTGAGGCAAAGTCTCTCCCTGTGCAAGGGGCTTTTGCTAGAAGTGAGCACTCCCTAGCAATCCTCCTGTCTCTGTCCCCATCTGAGCTGCAGCTATAGGTGTTTCCAGGGATACAGTTTGTTACATGGGTGCTGAGATCTAAATTCCAATCCTCGTAATTGTGGATGAAATGCCCATAACCACTGAGCTATGTCTATAGGCTCTCTCTTTTCCCCCTAACCCTGAGCTAACCTCTCATGTAGTCTTTCTCCATGGCTTTTCATGTCTTCGGATGCCTGGTCTCCAAGCAAGATGATCTCGTCATTAACTAACTCTTGACAAATGACCAAGAAGCCACAGTGGCATACAGAAATAGTCATGTATATCTCACCCACCTCGCTGCAGCTCTGGGGCCTCGAGGAGGTGAGAAATCCTGCAACATACAACTTACCCAGTGTAGCTCTGATCCAAGGAGCTTTCATTTAGCTGGGCCCACTTGGGTACCAGAATGCTATTTTGTTGATTTCAAAAGGCAAAAATGTGACAGGAGCCCAAAGGTTTCTCAATTGCCTTGTTGTTATTCATTGGCTGAAGTAAATCACGTGGTCCAGCCCAAGCTCCCGCTCTTGAGAGAATGTGCCCCGCCCACCTAGTACCTCATCAAAGTTTTGGGAGTGAGAACTCCATGGAACACACCTCCCCCTCCCCATCATGTTGGGGTCTCAAGTTCGTAACTGAGATGCCTGGAGTAAGCGTACTTTACTGCATATAGAGGGCAGACTTCTGTCTCCCCCTGGAGAGAGCCGTATAAGAGAAAATAACCAGCAAGCAAGCTCAGGTGAAGGGAGCAGGTGGGTGAGGCTCCTCGGAGGGTCTGGAAAAGGGAGAGGCTCAATCCGCCCATTCCTTTCTTCAGTCCTGTTCTTCCCAATTCAGGACACACCCATTAGCAGGAGGCCCGGGGAAAGATACAGGAGGAGGCAACACCCAACTCGGGGCGAAGTCTCTGTCCCTTGGCAGACATTCTGCCTGAGCTCTGAGAGCGGTCTTCTCTAGGCCAGCCTGTGGTCACTGCTTCCATCGACCTTTGCAGTAGACCTTAATCCGTGGACTTGTAGCCCCTTCAGTCAACACCGCCTGGCTTCAGTTTGCTAGCACTTTTATTTTGGTGGTGTTTTTATTTGTAAGTTTGTCTTCTATTTTCGGAGGATGGCACTGGCTTCCTGTTTACAACACGGGGCTTCCTTTCAAATAAATGTATTCAAATAAACAGGGTGTATTATTTGGCAAAGAAAGAGTAAAAAGGGGTTGATGCAGTCGGCCTGGGTTCAGTTCCACATTGTCATTCTTTTTTTTTTTTTTTTCCGAGACAGGGTTTCTCTGTGTAGCCCTGGCTGTCCTGGCCTCGAACTCAGAAATCCACCTGCCTCTGCCTCCCAAGTGCTGGGATTAAAGGCATGTGTCACCACTGCCCGGCCCACATTGTTATTCTTATAGGGCCTTAGTGCAGCTATAGCTTCAGGAGTCTCGGCTTCTTTGCCAATAAAATGAAGCTGTCTTTTTCAGGGCTGTTGTGTTACATTACAGCTAATGTTTGTCAGGCAAGGAAGTGGACTAATACTCCGAAGCCCTGGGTTCCATCCCCAGTACCACAAAAACTGAGCATGGGTACACGCCCATCATTCATGCACTTTGGGGTAAAGGCAGGGGATCAGAAGTTCAAGATCATCCTTGGCTATTTAGTAATAAGTTGGTGGCCAGCTTAGGCTACATAAAACCTTGTCTCAATAGCAACAACAATAATAAGCTAATATTGGTTGGTATTTGACAAGTGGCTAATGGTTAGTAAATAATAGTGACCACTGGAACTCTCCCTTCTTGCAAAGCCTTTGGGTTTTTTTGTTGTTGTTGTTGTTGTTTTTGTTTTGTTTTTTTTCCAGAGGACCATGGGACAGACAGGCCTTAGCTGAAGGTAATGTCTCCTGTCCCCTGTGCAATGACTCTCTTGCTTGGGGAGTGAGTCTTCATTTGCCTTGACCATGCAAGTGGGATCCTAGACCAATGGCATCAGCTGGAGGCCTTGGGGAGTGACCCTTTGGATTTGGGAGTGTCATGTCCCCCAAGGAATCTCTAACTTAGACCAAGTGAGAGCTTCTCTCTAGAGAGATCAGCAACTGGATTTTAAAATGATGCCCATGAACACTGAGACACAGAAGCATGGCTTGCGGTACTAGGGGTGGGAGGTGTACCTGTTACCCTAACACTTGGAGGGTTGAGAGTTTAAGGGCAGCTCGGGTTCCATAAAAGACCTTGTCTCAAAAAATAATAAGAAAATAAATAAATTAAGGGCTAGCAAGATGGCTGTCATAGTTATCTCAGCTGTCAACTTGACACAAATCCAGAGACACCTGGGAAGAGGAAACAGACATTGAATAGTTGCCTCCATCAGACTGGTCTGTGGGCATGTTGGTGGTGCATTTTCCTGACCACCATTGTGGGTAATGCCATCCCCGGGTCCTTTCCTAGGTCCAGGGGGGCCTGGACTATATAAGGTATTGATTAAGCCAAGGGAAGCAATCCAGTAATCAGCCTTCCTCTGTAGTCTGCCCCAGTTCCTGCCTCCAGCTTTGGCCTGAGCTCCGGCTTTCCTCAGCGATGAGCTTCCCTGAAGTGTATGGTGCAGTCAGTCCTTTCCTCTCTAAGTTGCTTTTGGATCTGGTGTTTATCACAGCAACAGGGGCAGAGGATAATAAGGACTAGACATGAGGACCTGAGTTCTGTCCCCAGGATATATCTACACGGTAGAAGGTTCTCTCTGCTCTCCACGTGTAAGGAAATAAACAATGTAATAAAAATACTGAAAACAGAAATAACTGAAGTGGCAAGATGGCACCGCAGGTGAAGGCACTTGCTGTGCAAGTCTGGATCCTCTACCTCAGACTCCTCAGTAGTTAAGATTACAGGCCTTGCCAGGCTTGAAGGAATCTTAAAACTGGTCCTGATGGTGGGCTTACCTCAGGAAATGAACTCTGATTTTTCAGTTATGCCTTGGCTCATATCTACTCAGCCTCTCCAGGAGCCAGGCACCATTTGAGTGTGGCCTTTAGGCCTCAGGGCAAGGTCCCACCATGCCTTGCGTTTCTATCATAGGAAACTGAGGCAGGAGAGATTAACAGCTAACTAAATTAGTAAGGGACAGAGAGGGTTGCTAGGAAAGAAAGGGTAATCTCAGGGTCTTGACCCTGAAGTCAAGAGAAGAGGGGTGACAGAGATGAGAAGGGCAGCGATGCTCCCAGCAGACTTCCAACTCCCTTGAACTTTGCGGAGTGCCTTTGGACAGCGCGGCGGCGGGGGGGGGGGGGGCGGTGGCTCCGTGGTCCCGCCCCCTGGATCGGCGGCTCCTGACATCATGGGCAGGGAGGCGGGCTCCGGAGAGGGCGGCGGGGAGGAGGCTCGGCTGCCCGGAGGGCGGAGGACGCTGCGCAGTCCCAGCCCTGAGCTTCAAAACAGCCGGCGCCTCGCCCCACGCGCAGCCCGCCACTGTGTCCAGACGCCTGCGCTCGGTGAGTTGGGGGCGCGCCCAGGGGGGTGACGTCGGGGTTCCGGGATGACAGGGGAGCGGTCTGCCCTCTTTAGGAATCGGGACAGGCCGGGGGTCCGTGGCTTGCAGGAAGGGGTTAGGGTGCGGTCCGTGCGACAGCCCCGCTGCTCCTTTTCCAGACCTCTGGGGCGCAGACCTCCCCTTTGGTGCCCCCAAGACCACCGTGCCACCCCTGGGTGGCATTCGCTGCCTTTTGCGCCCAAGCGGGCGGGAAAAGTTTGGGGAAGAGTCAGGGCGGGTCCCCTCTCCGCCACCGCTGGCCCAAAGCTCTGAAAGTCCAGAGTAGCCCACTTGTGGTACTCAGCGTCTGATTCCCAAGCAGTACCAATCAGACAGGACCTGGTCCGCGGGTCCCTGAGGGCCGCGCGCTCCTCTGGGTCTGGGCTCCGTGGCTCCTCACAGTGGCGAGGGGCAACTTCCTTGGGTTCTTAACGGTGTCCCAGCCTGGGGGGAAGCTCCAAGGATGGCCCCCCTGCCTGCTCTTGACTACTGTGGCAGATCTGTGGGCTTTAAAGGGAAGGAGGAATGGCACCCATGATTCCACGGAAAAAGGAGGTATAACTGAGTGTGCATGCCAAGCTTGGAGACGGACTGAAGCTTCTAGGCTCAGTTCAGGAGGGCCCCACTACTATGAGGCACCTAGAACCTGCAAGTTCAAAGGCAGTCTAGTGGGTGGTGACGGTTTCCAGGTGATGGAGATGGCTGGGATTTTGGACTATTTGACAGGTACAGATTTGATTGTGGATGATGGGAAGTTTAGAGTATAGCTAGTGGTGGGTGTTCATCAACATGGCTGGTTCATTTCAGGCCATGTGCTTGTAGAATTACAAATGGTTTACATCGTAAATGCTATGTGTATCTTACCATAATGAGAGGCACAAGAGACACCTCTAGCCACCTCTGCTTGGGCATTCTGAATTAGAGAGAAATCCCCAAACTGAGGCATGGAGGCTGCCCACCTCTCCCTGGAATGTCACTTTCAAATCAGGGTAGAGGTTCCATAGGATGGATCCACTCAGGTTACAGGGGAGACCCAAGGGAAGAGGATGTGGAAAGTCAATGTATTGGGCACCAGGTGCCTCCTCCTCCCCTCCTCCCAGAGAGCCTTATTCTGGGCTGTTCCCAGCATAGCACACCCCCCTGTTGAAGGTGGAGAAACCTGGCCTAGCCTGGTAGAATTAGCTACTCAAGGCTGTCAAGCCACAACCTCATTCCCACCAGGAGATACCTCAGTAGGCTGCAGGAAATGGGGAGAGACCTTTTAAGAGGTATGGGTTCCCTACAAGGTATTGGGCAGATAGATACCCAGCCCACAGCCTAGGGAGGCACCAGGGGTGGCCAGAAGGTGCAGAACCTGTTTTTCCTCCGAGGGGTTTTGGATCTTTACCACTTCCACCCCCACAAGAATGGAGAGTCAGAGAGAGCCGGTCACACAGCCTCGAGCCTTCTCTGTCCCTCAAATGCAGAAGCTGAGGTTGGCCTGCAATCTGGGCAAGGGTGTTTGTGTGGGAAGCTGGGGAGGGAGCCAGTAGGGAGGGGGAGGGGAGGGCAGGATGGGGAGGTGCTGCCCCACCAACAAGGGAGGCCCCCTCTCAAGCTCACTCTGCCCCAAGGGAGAATTTAATTGTAAATACAGAGCATATCTATTTAGCAGCCCCCAAACACACACACACACACACACACACACACACACACACACACACACACACACACACACACACACACACCCTCCTTACAGGTAATGACATCTAGATTCCGTTCTCTCCTTTGTCTTATCTTCACTGCAGGCACTAACCACTGGGAGGGCCAGTTTGCCAGTATTTCTTGTTTACTGCCTGTGGTCTCCTTCCCTCTTCCCAGAGACTCCTTGCATTAGTGAGATGTCACAGTGAACATACTCCAAGGGACACCACAGGAACTATATAAATACCTTCCCAGGGCACATGAAATGGCTTGGGACCTTGAGGCTGGCCAGGAGTGCAACCACCTCTCGTGGGGCGTAGCTGACTGTCTATGTGCCTGTTGCAGTGTGTGACTGATGCCCATGTCTGTCGTCAGGTGGGGGCTCTGACACAGGTTTCAAAAGCCAAGGTGGGGCAGCTCCTTCAAAAGCCATGGGTAGCTCAACTGGAGCCCAAAGGTGGGCTTGGGCCCCTGTTCTAGGATTGGGGAGCAGTACTCTCTTGAAAGAGTAAATTAAAGGTTGGCAGAGAGAGGCCGGAGGGGAAGCTGTGATCCTCTGTGCTACAAGGAACCAGAGTCTGAGCCTGGGGAGAGAGAGGGTCCCTTGTGAGAGAATGGGAAGAGAAAGCACCCCTGCCTCACCCATCACTAGTGAGGTGTCGTCTCGTTCTCTGCAGGTGTTGCCCTAAGAACCTGATTGAGGGGATGCAGACAGCCTTTGTGGGAATCAGGGATTGAGCACATCTGACTCTTGTTAGGGCCAGGCCCAGGAGGGCTCTAAAAATATCAGAGGCAGCGCTGCTGCCACCCAGCCAGAGTGCGCGCTGGTAACCTGACACCCCAAGTACAGCTGGCGGCTGGGACAAATAGTGATGTAGGACCTCTGGATTTTAGAGATACTTGGACTCCTCCAGGCTAGCCAACCTGGGGACAGATGCCTGCAAAGAGGAAGCACTCTCTGCATTCACTGGGGTGGGCAAAATAGTGAAGAATTTCAGGACTTTCAGAATTTAGAAAGCTCCATTTTTGACATCGAGTCACATGGTATGAGTTGGTGGCAGACCTAGGCTTCTCCCTGGACTTAGACCCCAGCTGAGGAGTTCAGTGACCAGGAAGGGGTCAGTGGGATCACAGCCTCATGCCGTGAGGCCTAAGTCATTTGTCTAGTATTCCGGTGGAGGGATGTTAGGGGAAACACGCAAGGACTGGGTCACTTTCCCTAGAGCGTCTGCGGATTTTCAGTCTCAGCTGCCGGGCTCGAGAAACTGGCTCATCTTGGGGAAGGATGTAGGGAAAAGAAAAGAAACCAAGTAGATGGTCCTTCCTCTTCCCGGCTGAGCTACTGTTTTCGCTTAGAAAGTTCTTGTGGGATTTGAAACTGAGCCCCTTCCTTGGGCAGCTAGGTTTCTGTTTCATGGGGACTGAGGGCTCCAGAAAGCTGCTCCTTTCTTGCCAGGATTGACTGCACCAGCTTCTAGAAACTTCCTAGGACGTCCAGAGCTGGGTGAGGGGTCACCAGTGTGGTGTTTGGTATTAATACCATTCTCAGAAATCTGGGATGCACGATAGCGGTCATGACGTAGGCTACAGATGGACAGCTTAGACCTCATTGCAAACTGCCTCTACACCAAGACTGGCTCCTCAGCAACAGAGTCCTCATGTAAGATTTTCCTTACATGTAAAAAAAAACATTATTACGCTGATCATGTATGTATATGTATGTGTTGGCATGTACACATCTCATGGCACACATGTGTGGAGGTCAGAGGGCAACTTGCAGAAGTTGGTCCTTCCACCCTGTGGGTCCTGGAAATTGGACTCTGGTCTTCGGGCTTGGCATGGTGGCAAGCGCCTTTACCCACTGAGCCATCTTGTTGGCCCTCAACATTTCCTCCTGATGTGCTGTCACCTACCCATCTTGTCACCTTATCTTTCTTTAAAATGAAAAATAGTTTTAAACATCTCACTGAGTAAATGCGGCATGAGGTGCTTTTCCTCCAGGTGTTCTGCACTTCTGCTGGTGCCCAGGATGATTTTAAAGTAAAAAGTCTATGGCCTGACATAAAAAGAAGAAAGACTAATTATATATTCTCCTTGGTTGGCATCTGAAAACAAATCGTAAGCCGCATGTGAGCCTATCGCTTCACAGATGCTGCATGGTGTCAGATGAAAGCTGGCGTTTTGAAAACTCTAACCACTTTTAAAAATTCAAGTAGTTAATAAGCACAGGTGATCTTCAAGTTCAGCAAAAATCTTGGTGCCCGATGGCTGCTTTTTCAGAAGGTCTCTGTCTAATGGGGTTGGAAAGGGGCACATTTCACACATATTTAGTATGACATTTTAAATAATTTTATGAGAATTTCATACATTCATACAATGTATTTTGATCCTATTTTACTTTAAATAATGTATTATTAGTGTGTGTGTGTGTGTGTGTGTGTGTGTGTGAGAGAGAGAGAGAGAGAGAGAGAGAGAGAGAGAGAGAGAGAGAGAAGGCATAGACACATCATCATGTGCAGAGAAAACGTAGGAGTTGGTTCTTTCCTGCTACCATGTGAAAATTACTAAGCAGCTGTCTTCTGTGAGCGACCTGGCAGGGGGATGCCCTGTCTTCCAGGGTGACTGTCATCTAGTCAGGGGTGCTGAGTCACGGTATACCTGTCCATTCCAGAGATGCTTGTAACATGATTTGCTAGGATTTCCTTAAGCTATAGGGCTGGACACACTTAGTATTCTCCTAGGTGACATGCTTCTGGGGACAGTAAAAATATCCTTCAGGCATTTAGCAGAAGATTTTATAGCATTAAGAAGAACAAGTCCAGGCTGTCAAGGTGACTCCTTCGGGAAAGGTACTCTACCACGAGGCTGCATTACTGATCTTTGTTTTGTTTGTTTGTTTTGTTTTCAGAGACAGCACCTTTCTGTATAGCTTTGACTGTCCTGAAACTCACTCTGTAGACCAGGCTGGCCTCGAACTCACAGAGATCCGCCTGTGCCGCCTCCTGATTGCTGGGACTAAAGGTGTGTGCCACCACTGCCCAGTGCATTATTGAATATTTTAAATAAAATTATTGGGATGCGGAGATAGCTCAGTCAGAAAACAAAAACAAAACAGACTTGAGTTTGACCCCCAAAACTCACATTAAAAACAACAACAAAAACAAACAACCAAACCAAACAACAACAACAACAACAAACCTTGAATGTGCTAGCCTTCCTACTGCTGGGCAGCAGAGGCAGTGGATCCCTGGGACTTGCTGGTTGGCCACCCTAGCCTATTCCTGAGTCCAGACTAGTGAGAGACTCTGTCTCAAAAGAAAAGAAGGAAGGAAGGAGCAAAGGAAGGAAGGAAGGGAGGGAGGGAGGGAGGAAGGAAGAAAGGAAAAGAAAGAAGTAAAGTGAGTTGAGGTACCCTGGCCTCACACGTCCACGAGCTACTTGCATGTGCAAGTACATGAACACATACATGAACACACACACACAAATGATCAGACATTATTCAAGGGACAGCAAAATGGCTGATTGGGTAAACAGTCCTTGCTGTGGACGCCTGACAGCCTGAATTGGAGTCTCAGAATCCATGGTGGAAAGAAAGAACCAACCCTGAAAGTTGACCCCTGATGTCCACCTATATGCGGCAGCTCATGTGTGCCCACACTCACCACACACATACATACACATGAAGAACAATAACCAAAAAAGCTATATATCAAAGTATGTACTATTTATATAAAAATAAACGAAACTCCCATTACATGCTCTGTGCCCTCCTATGAATTGTGTTTATTTAAGGAACAAAGCCCATAAGCAAGCATCATCTAGACTAGCCACTGAAGAAAGGGAGGCCAAGGAACTGGTATAGCTGGACTGAGTGAAGGGCTTCCTGTCTCATCTGTAGCAGGGAATCTGTCTGAAGCTTAGTTACAATGAGTTGGTCCTTCCTGCACTGAGGAAGCAGAGGAGTTTCACAGGTGTGAAGGTGGGAGCAACACAGGGTGCTCATGGCTCTGGGGCCTCAGCTGGACCACAGGTGGCCACGGTCATCCGGGAACAAGACGGTGAGTTGGGCTGTCAGTCAGCCCTGTGGGCATCTCTGTGGGATGGCACATGGTGGATGCCCAATGAGTAAGATGAACTCTGTTCTGGCGGCAGTGGGTGAATATTAGCAGTGGTTTGGAGAAGAAAGCCCAACTAGTATGCTTGTGGCAGTCACCCAAGCAGGTGACAGCATCAGAACTGGGTGTCCAGGGCTTGGCAGGGAACTCAAGCAGATGGGTGAAGACCTGAGTCTCACACTAAGCATTAGCTTGATGTTATTTAGAACAGGAGAAAATGGCCCCTACTTAGCAGTGTTATCAGTAGTAATGATAGTAATTACCATTGCTGCCTTTAGAGCAGTTTGCTGGCCACGTGTGGAACCTCCCTGAACTCATTTAAAGGTAGAAACTGTTATTATCTCTGCTCTCATGAATGAGCCTGGTAAGGAACATGATCCAATCGCACGCACGGCTTGCAAGTCAGGATCTGCTGCTGGGGCTCCCGGGCGCCACCAGACACACCAATCCCCCTTCAATGCTTCCTCTTGAGATAATCTGGTCTTTTGGGCCCAGAATGTTCTTTTGGTTTAGAAGTTCTAGTGGGTATTCTGGATGTCAAATATAGGTGATCTCAGTCCTCCAGGGCTCTCTATGACAAGATGACATGTCACCTCTTTCCTTTGCTCCTTAGTGCACTCTATATGTGAAAGTGTATGTGTGTGTGTGTGTGTGTTTATGTTGGTGTGTGTGCTTAAAGCCAAAAGACAACCTCTGCTGTTGCTCCTCAGGTGTTGTCCACCTTGGTTTTGGAGGCAGGTTCTCTCAGTAGTTTGGAACCTTCCAGAGAGACTGGCTGGCTGGCCAGTGAGCCTCCCCGACACTTGGATTATAAGCATGCACCAGTATTTAAAGCCTTTTTTAAAACATAAATCCTGGGGATTGAACTCAGGCCTTCCTACCACTTTACCAACTGAGCCATCCCCCAGCCCTCCATGTGCATCTATGGATACAGTTAATGTCATTAGATGATATGCTCTTTTTTAAGTCCAAAGGTGTCCCAAAGTCCAGCTGGATGACCATGGACGAAAGTGCCTGAGGAAGCTGAGAATGTGTTTCCTAGCCCTTAGTGAACCCACATCAGCATCACCAACTTGCTATGGCTTCCAGGACCGGCCTTTCACTTTTCCCTGCAGGCCCTATTTCTGACCCCTCCCCCTCTCACTTACCAGGACCACCATCTTGGCATAGACCACCACCATCTTTCTCATTGAAGACATCATTTTTCTCATTGATAGACTATTCGTACTTCTCTCCTTTGTCTTATCTTCACGGTAGGCACAGGTGGATTGTCCGCACCCTGGCCCTGAGATTCACCTTCCATACTTGGCCAGAAGGATCAGAAAGAGGCAAAGCTGACAGGTAGCTCTCACTCACCCTCCTGAGACACTTCAGTGGTTTTGATTGCTCTTAAAATAAATCCCCCAGCCCCATCCCAAACACACGCACACAAAGAACTGAGGCTTTGCATGATCTGGTTCCAAGGTTCTTGGCTGGCTGCCCATCAGAAACCGCCCAGGGAGCCATGATAAAATATAATTCCCAGTCCCCACTGGTGCAAGTGACATCAGCCCCTTGGGAGGGTGGGGCCATTCACAGGTGGTTTTTCAGGTCCCCCAGGAGTGCTGGGCACAGAACTGCCTCCTTTCTCCTCAGCTTCTGTTGCTATTCAGCCCTGGCCACCTTTGTGCTCTGGTCACTGGGCTTTCCTTAGTCCCTCTGACTGTTTTTGGTGGTACTGTGGACTGAACCCAGTGCTCCTCAATGCTAGACAGGAACTCTGTCACTGAACTATATCCCAGCCCTCTTTCTTCTTTTTAAAAAGTTGACACTGGATCTAAATCGCCCAGGCTGGCTTCGAACTGGCAGTCTCCTGCCTCAGCCTCCTGAGCTGAGTTTGTGGGCTCCTCTTAGAGTGTCCTGTAGCCTGTGGTATCCTGGAATTCAGCTGGAGAGCAGACTGACCTCAAATTACAATGTAGCAGGAAGATGGCCTTGAACTGGTCATCTTTCTGTCTCCACCTCCAGAGCAGTAAGATTACAGGCATATACCACCATACCTGGGATATGCTAAGTAGACAAGCAGTCTACCACTGAGCCACATCCCCAGACCCTACAGGTCCCTGCAGGATCCACCTGTCTGCCTCCTGAGTGCTGGGATTAAAGTCATGCACCACCCGCAGGCTCCAACTCTTAATCCCTCTTTCCCTTTGTTTCTTCTGTTGTTAGCCTTCCTTCCTTCCCCGCTGTGAGCAGTGTATGCTCCAGCGTTTCAGAGAAGCACATTCCTTAAGGCACAGTTCCTTCCTGGTCACTTTCAGTGGCACTGTGTTAAGAGTGGCCGGGGATGGCAGGCACAGGGACCTTGCTTCTGTGTCTGCAGAGTTCATGGTTTCATCCCACCAGCCACCGCAGGTACTTCAGCCTTCTTGGACCCCTGGGGGGGAGTCTCAGAAGGGAGGTTCTGTGAGCTGGAAGCTGCAGGCTGCAGGGATGAGAGGGAAGGTGGGAACAGAGCAGGGCATGGAAGATACCAGAGATCACCCAGGATCAGAGCTGTTACCACCCCCACTCCATACACACACTTGGCTCTGCTGGGGTCACAGCCGACCAAGTGACACCTGTTTATGTCCTGGAGACATGAGGTCACTCTTCCAAGCCAGGGCCTAAAGGGGCTTAATCACGGGCACAGCAGGGTGGGGTCCAAGTGCCTGAAGCCACTTAGCGATGATTTCTGTAGTAAACACGAAATGTTCAAAACCAAACAAAAGTGACATGCTATAATTGCCCTTGAGTGCTTCTTAAATGCCGTGAGGCTGCGTGGTAGAGACGGCACCTGTAACCCCTCACTTGGGGGGGTGAAAGCAGGGCCATCAGTTCTAGGGATTTCTGAGGTATATAGTCAGTTCGAGGCTAGCCTGGGCTATGTGAGATTCTGCTGAGGAGGAAAAGAAAAGGACACGTGTAAACTTAATCTGTTTTAAAGGAAAATCTGAGCAGTAAGTGGTACAGGGGACATCTGACACTTAGTGTCTACCTTAGGTCCATCACTGGTTGAGGACCTGTCTTCCCAGCCTCTGAAAACATGGAATGATAGTACCTCACAGATTCCCTGCCATCTATCCTCTGGGAAGCTGTGCTGTCACCCCCTGTCCCAGGTCTGTCCTCCACAGACGGCTGCTGGACACAGGAGTAAGGCCCGGACAATGGGTCTCAGGGTTGAACAAACTTGTGGTGCTGCTCACCTTCTGGAACTCCCTTCAGGGTTGGCAAAGGTGGATCTTCAGCAAGCCCACCCTGCTTCCCTCGCTTCCTGTCCCTGGCTACCACCAGAAGAATCTCACGGGCTGCCCCCTTGGCACCCAGTCTTTGCGGCTACTCAGGGGCTGACCTGTGGACATACTGCTTGCCTCCAGTCCCTCGGTCTGCTGAGGAGTCCAGGCCCATGTAGCATAGCAGATGCTTACCTGCCCCAGGATGCTTGGAGAGTTGGAAGGGACAGAGGAGGTGAAGGCAGGCCAGATAAAGAGCTTGCCTTCCATGACAGTGTTAATGGCACGCTGTGTACCAGTGGGCTCTTGGTATTAGAAACATAAACCAAGCCAAGCTGGGCGGTACAGACTTGTAATTCCAGATGTTCCAGGTTCAAGGCCAGTCTGGGCTACAGAGAAAATTCCTAGTCAGCCTGGATAATGTAGTGAGACAGCAAGAATAAAGCCGCAGGTGCCTGGGGGTAGCAGGCCAATACCTGCTGGCAAGGGAAGACCTGGAATTCTGTCCACCGCAGAGAAAAAAAAATCTCCCATAAGGCAGCATTCCTTCCTGAGTCTCAAAAGAGCACTGTGCCTGGGAGGTTCAATTTCCTTTTATATATAGTATATAAAAGTATAAACTGCTTATAGATTGTATGCATATTCTAAATTCAACCTCAATTCACAATGTAAGGCAACTGGTCCTTAAAATATTATTACTTAAGGACCAGTGGGATTGCCCAATGGGCCCAGACACCTGCTGAGCAGGCCTGGCAACCTGGGTTCAGTCACTGGAACCCACATAAAGGTGGCAGGAGAGAGCAGACCCCATACAGTTGACCTCTGACCTCCACGTGTGTGGTGGGTGGCGCTTGCACACACATACACAATAATCAATGCAATCAAAATTCCTCGGGACGGTCAGAGGACAACATTCAGGAGTCAGTTTTCTCCATCATGCAGAGCCTAGGGATCAAACTCAGTCTTCAGGCCGGTGGGTTTGCCATCTCGGCCTGCAGATTCCCTGATTTTTTGGAGATGAGCCTTTTGAGCTACTCTGGCCTTCAGCTGATCAGCCAAGACCTATCCACATCTGGAAAGGCTATCTGTTTGCTCCAAAGCCCGTGGGTTCAAATGTGGATCTTATCCCAAGTACCTTCCCGGCAACACCCAGACAAACGGACCCATAACACACTCCCACTGGACTTGGTAGCTCTGGCCTGAATTTCTCCTACTCAGGAAGCTAAAGCAGGAGAAACACTAGTTTTGTTCAAGACTAGCTTGGGTAAGACCCTATCTCAGAACTTAATTTTTAAAGTGGAGGTTGGGGAAGCTGGGGGTGTGACTCAGTGGTAGAGTGTTTGCCCAGCACGCAGGCAATTCAGTCCGTAGTACCACAAATAACAGCAGAAACGGAGTTCCCACTGGCTGCTTGTTCTCGCTGATTACATTTACTTATGTCTGTGTGGATGTGGCTGGACACATGTTTGCCAAAGCACATGTGAAGGTCAGAGACTACTTGCAAGAGTCAGTTTTTTCCTTCTCCTGTGTGGGTTCTGAGGATTGAACTAGAATGGTCAGGCATGGAGCGAATGTCTTTACCTGAATGTCTTTAGCCATTTCACACACACCCCAACATTTCAATGGGACCAGACACATGGCATTAAATAAAGCCAAATTCTTTGTCAGTTTCCCTTCGACCCTTCGAGAGGAAACCTTGGCTTTGCGTTAGCACATTTGAAAACTTCCCACCCACACATGGCATCCTGTTTTAGCAGAGAACTAGCTGGCCTGGCACTTGGGCCTTCAGCAGTGGGGCATTCGGCCGGATGCCCATAGGTGGCCTTGTTTCCACGTGACTCTCCCAGTGAGCTGTTGATGGCTGTCCTTAGTGAGCGGATGCTTCCTCTTATAAAGCTGCAGGCTTCAAAAGTGAGCAAATGTCCGACTGCTCATTCCACAGTACCCGGATATTAGGGGCAAGGTGCCCTGTGGGCCCGCTAGGGTGATTCCTAAACAGCCCTGTTGTCCCCATGACAGCTGCCTGTTTCTCCTCCTCCCAAAGACCTCCAGGTGGTTTAGTCTCCTGGCAACTGCCCTGCAAAGAGTGCTGGGGGAGAGAAAATTGGCAGTGGGAAAGACAGGAGATGGGGCGGGGATTCCAAGGAGTTTATGCAAAACACAGCTCTAGGTCCAACGTGAATGAGAGGCAGGGCCCAGGGAGCATAAGCTCTGATTGCCCTGAGTGAAATGTTCCAGCAGAAGTGGTTATGTGAGTTCCTTGTAGTCACAGAACAACAGAAGGTCACAAATGAAGGATTTTCCAGGTAACACTGGTGAGGGCAGCAGGTAGGTATTAGAGATAACCTCTGCAAGAGGTCTCACACCGTCTGCTGACATTCTAGGCTCCTGTGGTTGGTGGCTGCCACTCTGGTTAGCTTGGATGTTCCAAAAGGATTCATCTGATGGTCACAAGATGGCGGGTCTAACACCCATGAATTGCTGTCAGGACTAAAGATAGGGCAAGGTCATCTGGACTTGCCACATTCCAACTCCACAATCAAGGTGCTCTATCAGTCAGCCTCCCTCTTTACCATAGGTGTGGCCTTGTTCTGGGTACCTCTGCTCACAAGGACTGACTGGTGATGGCCTAAGGCCCACAATATCTGCCATGAGCCAGGTCTGGTAAGAGCACTTGCATTTAACTATTTCCCAGCAGGCCTGGAGGTGGGAATGGGGAAACCAAGGCACAATAGTCATACAACAGACCCATCCAGGCTACCTGGCTCCAGTCTGTGGCTGTCTATTTTTTTTTTTTTTTTTTTAGACAAGTCTTCGGTAACTTGGCTGGTGTCAATCTTGCTATATATAGCCAAGAATGACGTTGAATTCCTGCCCCAACTTTCCAAGAATTGGGTTCTAGGGCATGTGCCACCATGTCCAGTCTTGTGCGGTGCTGGGGATCAAACCCAGAGCTTTTGGCATGCTAGGCGAGCACTGTACCTCCCGAGCCGCATCCCTGGCCCAGCCTGTGTCTGTACCTCCTTTTGCAGGAATTAATTCCTGCCCCTGGACTGATTTATGGCTCCTTCCTCTATTGGCTTACTAGTTAATCAGATGTGTACCTGCTTCCTAGATGAGTTGCCTGCAAAACCCATCTACAGAAGTGACATTCTTGTCTCGTATGAAAGAGGAAGTGGCCATTAAAAGGAATTCATCTGTGATTACTTCCGATCACTAATACAAAGTGCTCTAGAATGAAAAGAATATTGCTAGTGGGTGCATGGACTGCGAGCGCCCTGAATCTGGAGTGCCCCTCACCTCTAGTAACCCTTTCCACCCCCACTACCCCCAAATGCCTGTGCTGTGAGAGCCCTCTCTGGGATGCCTGCTGGGTTTACTGGATTGTGTTACTGGATAGGAGCCCCTTGGATGATGACAGCCAGGGGTGAGCACTGTCATTGTCTGGGGCAGGAAGCAGTCACTGGTGGAATAACAGTAATTATTCAACATTCAACAAGTATTGTGTGTGAGGTCATCTGGCTGTGATACTTGTCATCCTGGATTGTTGAGGGTATTTTTCTATGATAGAGGAGGGCTGACCTCCACACTCAAAGGTTTAGAGTAGCCCGTGCTCCCTGTTAGAACCTCCACACAAGCTCAACAAGGATTTGCTGAGCAGCCTTGCCACTGGGGGAGATGTGAAGTGGATTCTGTCCTTGAGGGACTCTGACTATAATAAAGCCGTGTCATCTCAGGGTATCAGTCAGCTCTTGCTGTATACAAATCTTCCCAGAAGGTGACAACTTCAACAGAAACCGTGGCTTTGGTTTGTGATTCCCCAGGGGGGCATGCTGGGCTGTGTTCAGTTGGGCTCTGGAAAGGAGAGAGAAGTCTTGCTCTCCTTCAAATCTGCGGCCTCTTTTCCCACTAATTGCTATTGCATGCACGTATGCATATACATGTCTATTCCTAAATAGAGCCCGTTCAGCCGATGTGATTTTACTCATATGTGTTTTCAGGGCCGGCCATTCTTGTAATGTGGTCGGATCACATTGGCCTCACAGACTGGCCAGCGATAGGGACAGTTGTTGACCTTGAGGTGGCTTCCTGAAATTGGGGTTATTCCTCTTTAAATGTTTGGCTGAATTAACCAGGGAGCTTTTCCCTCATGGTTGCCCCACAGCTCTTCAGGTCTGTTAAGCTTCTGTTCCTGTTGGGCACATGCTCCCCTTGCATGGGTGCATCTCAGCATCTTGGGGCATTCTCTGGTGTTCACCTTGGAGACCAAACCTGGGTGTTATTTATTTCACCCAGGGCCTACCATACTACTACACACACTGACTGGCAAGCCACATCTGTTTATTTATATATCATTGGACTTCTTGGGCCTAAAAGCTCCTAGGATGCACAGAACCCACTATATTCAGGTATTCATATATCACCAGGTGCCTGGTACACAGCAGGTGCTCAATCAGCGTTCATTTTGTGAATAATGGCTCCTTTGGGAGAGTCTGGTTTACTCGGGCGATACACCTTTGCTGCCCATATTGCTAATGTCATGGTTATTACGCCACTGGGTTGGAAGACCTGCAGGGGTGCAGGCAAGCCATTCATTCTCTGTGGCTTCTGCACTGGGACTCTGCCAAATTCCAGTGTCCAGCCTGTAGCCATTTCCGGACAGAGCCAAGTGCTGGCCTTTAGCCCAGAGCCCCAGAGTGAAGCCTCAGCATGAAGCTGGACTATCCAGGGCCCATGGGCTTCCACTGTCCCCAAGGCATCCCAGAAGCCTCGGTATGCCCTTTTGATTGGTGTCCGGACACCAGCCCAGGAGGCTGCATTGGGTTCTGTCTTCCTGAAAACAGAGGCCAGAGCCACTTTTGGCTGGCATGCTAAGGGGGTGGGAGAGGCCTGGATTCTAGACGCCTGGGGTGGAGGCACCAGCTCCAGGGTGGGTACCAGATTTCCTCTGTCAGTATGGCCCAGCATTTCCCTGGTTCACCCTTCCCAGTGCTAGGTCAGTACCCAGGGAGCAAGGCTATGGGTAGATGGGTTTGGACTAGAGGACTGCCCAGATCTCACCAACTAACTTAGATCTGCCTTGGGAGGCCCCACACCTCCAGCCTGCCCTTGTGTCTGTCCTTCTGGGAATGGTCCTAGCCCCAGCTTTGGTGTCAGTTATAGGAAGATGTGGTGGAGAAGTAGGAGGGACAGAGCAGCCATCTAAAGAGTAGATTCTCCCTAGCTGCTTGGTTTCTCTGCACAGATGTGGCTGGTGCCAAAGCCACTTCCTCTTGGCGAAAGTTAAGATCCTGGGCTCCTGCCTTGGGGATTACGTGAAGGACAGGAGGGGACTCTGGGCTGCCTATAGGCCAGTCCTGAGCTCTTCCCATCAACAGCACCCTGCTAACAGTGCCCCACAGTTCTTGGCAAGGTGAGTGGTGTCTGGAGAGTGTGGTGTCATTGGAGGGCAGCGAGTCGGCAGCCCTTCTGTGCTTCCCTTAGTCTCTAAATCTGTGGAGGAGTGAGAGAGAGAGAAGGACAGAGAAACACAGAGAAGGACCAAGGGTTGGGTCCCGCTCTGAAGCCTTCAGAAGCCTCAGTTTGTCATCTATGAAATGGGGCTAATGAGCCCTTGCTCAGCTAGCTTCATGAGACTTGACACCAAGACATGCTGCGTAAACACAACTCCCCCCTTCATCACAGCGAGTCTGGTTTTCATATGGGATGGACCCTCCGGGCACCCGTCTCCTGGAATCTGTTCTAGCTCCTACAGGTCTTGGAGTTCTAGCTGCCCACAGTGGGATTTACTGAAGAATGCCATGTGTGGATGGCTCAGCCTGGGGCAGCAGCAACTGCTGAGGCTGCACATGGGAAGGATCTGGGGAGACCAGACCCAGGAGAGGGACAGGGAGGGTGGGAAAACCCTCTGCGAAGGGCGGACTTGTATCTAGGGCTCTGCAACGAAGGCCTGGGTTATTAAAAAAAATGTAGGAAGAACATATAAAGAAATGTGGGGAGGCAGAGGCAGGTGGATTTCTGAGTTCAAGGCCAGCCTGGTCTACAGAGTCAGTTCCAGGACAGCCAGGTCTACACAGAGAAACCCTGTCTCGAAAAAACCAAAAAAGAAAAAAAAAAAAAAGAAAGAAAGAAATGTGGAAAATAGAAGGAACAGAGACAGAGATGGGGTGGCGTTCTTGGAGAGAAAAGAAGGCAAAACATTTGCATGATGACCAGACAGGGATGACGGTTAGCGACAGAGACACTTAGGTGATAGGAGAGGGGCGTTGTGTGTAAGGGTGTGTAACCTTGAGTGCAGCAGAAATGAGTCAGAGCTACCTCAGCCCAGTGGAGCGAGAGAACCATTCCTGAAAGTCGTCCCTGATCAGCACATTAAATACACAAAGAAGTTAACAGGGTGTCAAGATGGTTCAGCGGGTAAAGTGACTACCTCGGGAGGTCCTGACTACCTGCGCTGGAGCTCTGGAAAGAGAACCCACTCCCCGCAGTTAGCCTCTGACAGCCACAAGCCCACGGTCACACGTAAAATAAATAAACACATAAAATAAATAAACAAAGTAAGCATTTTAAGAGGGAGTTAATAAGGGGCTGAGGAGACAGCTCAGTGGTAAAGTGCTTGCCTTGCAAGCAAAAGACCAGAGTTCAGATCCCCAGGATTCATGTGAAAAACAGTCAGGGGCTCTCATCACAGTGTTCAACACCTCCGTCCCCCCTCCCCGCCCCGCCTTGACCCCTCCCTCTCCCTCCCTTCTCTACCCCTTTTTCCCCCTCCTCTCCATCTCCCTCCCTTCCTCACCCTGTCCCCTCCCCTCCCCCCCTCCTCTCCCCTTCCTTTCTCTGTTCCTCTCTTTTTCCTCCCCTCTCCCCCTTTTCCTTCCTGTAGTCCAGGCTGGCCTCAGGCTCACTATCTATGCCACCAAAGCTGGTTTTGAGCTCCTGGTCCTCCCACATCTACCTGAACATGAAGCTAGCATAGTAATTTTCTCCGATTAATTGCTCTAAAACCGGGGCGGGTTTGTTGGAGAGGGTGCTGTGTATCACTACTGTAACTGGTATTATGAGAAAGAAAGAATCTTTAAAACACACACACACACACACACACACACACACAACTAAAAGATGCTATTAAATTCTAGATACAAGCAGTGTGGGGCGGGAATGGGGGGGCGATGGGGACAAGGGTGGCAGCCAGCTACGTCTTTTTCCATATGGGATTCAGAAAGGTTAGAATGGGCTCTTCCACACTGTGTGAGGAATTAGTGTTAGGTATGCCCTCTGGTACACATCCAGAATCAGACCCGGGGCTGTCAGGATGGCCCACTGAGTAAAAGTGCTGGCGGCAAGCCTGACTCGCTAAGCCCACAGCTGAAGAAGAAAGCCAACTCCCGAGAGTGGACCTCTGATTTCTACACGCATTGTGTGGTCATGTGCCCTCCCACAAACACACATAAATACCAAAAAGAATGAAGAAATCAGGTTTTGTCTGAATACCATCCTTTTGGAAAGCAGTTAAATCCTCCATTCGTTTCTAGGAGTTTTTGGTTTCGTGCATGTTTACGTTATGTGAGCAGAACACTGAAGAACACCGGTACAGTCCTGGAATTTTGTCCTGGTGACTGGGCCTCTCAGCAGATGGCAGTATGTGGCATTTAGCCTGGCTGGCAAGCTTTTATTGGAAGGTCAGGAGTACAGTTATTTGGAGGCAGTGTGTGGTGGCACTGGGCATAAATGTAGCCTCAACAAAGGGGAATTTGTCCCTTAGTGGAGAATTGGAGGAATCTCTTGAGTTGGTGAGCCGGCTGCTTCAGGAATGGCTTCCCAGACCTCCCTGAATGTCTCCTGTGGCTTCACATCCGGTTCATGTGATTTCTAGTCTCAGAGACTAGCCCCTGTGTGTGCCCACAACCTCAATCAGTCCCAGAGGGAATAAAGGAGGGACCAGAGGCACACTGGGGAGAGAGAACTGGCAGAGGTGGTAGAGCCTGTGTCCAGGGCGTGTCCATCAGAGAAGGTGGCAGGACAGTTGGTACCAGAAGTGTTCAGCCTTGGACAATTCCATTTCACACCTGTGGGCACTCAAACTATTGAGGTGAGAGTTTCATGAAAGCTGGGTCCTCACTTTATCTGAGATTGTCTCTGTGACCGTGTTATAATGTAGAGTGTCAAAGCTGAGTGGGGAAGCCAGACACAAAAGATCACACACTGTTCCATTCTGTTGTCGGGTGTCCATGTAGACCAGTCCAGAGACTTAGGGGTGGGCGGGGGAGTAACACAGCATAGTGGGTACTTGTTTCATGTTAGGGCAGCAGGTTGTTTTAGAACTGGGCAGTGGTAATGGAGATAATGTTTGAACAAAATGCCACCAGGGGCAAATCTTATTTTATTTATATTTTACCACAATAAAGCATCATTCCCTGAAAATTTTATGCATGTAATAACGGAAATTTCCCTGTGTGTGTTATGCATGTGTGCACGTCTGTGTGTGTGGACCCATCACTGGTGTGTGTGCATCTGTGTGTGGACCTCTGGTGTGTGCATATCTGTGTGTGGACCTCTCACTGGTGTGTGCATGTCTATGTGTGGCCCCCTCACTGGTCCTTGTTCACTTGTGTGTGGCCTCCTCACTGGTCCTTGTGCATGTCTATGTGTGGCCCCCTCACTGGTCCTTGTTCACTTGTGTGTGGCCCCCTCACTGGTGTGCACACGTCTATGTGTGGCCAGAGGTCAATATTAGTTGTCTCCCCCATCAGTCTCCAGCTTGTTTCCAAGACAGGATTTCTCATGAACCTGGAGTTCACCATTTTGGGTAGACTGGCTGGCCAGGAGCCCCCAGGCTCTGGCCATCTGCTCCCTGTTGCGTGGGGTGGGGGTGGAGTTAGCCGGTATACTGTGTCCTGTCCACTTTCCATGTGGATCTAGACTCAGGCCTACAGACAGCTCTGGCAATGTCTCCTTTTCATCTTATCTCTCCAGTTTTCTTTCTGCCTCTCTCTATCTGTCTCTGCCTATCTCTCTGTATCTCTTTATCTCTCTGTCTCTGTCACACACACACACACACACACACACAGTTCTGGGCTCCAGGATCTGGCACATTTAGGCCAGCCCTCTGCTACCCAGCCAGACTCCAGCCCAGAGCGCTTTACGACAGACCATAACCAGCTGACCAGCTGGCCCCACCAACCATGGGACAGACGGACACTCTCTGTCTGCTGGTGGGATGTACCGAAGCCACATCCCTTAGGTACCATTCCTACTAAGAAAACAGCCTGCACTGAATCATGGCTGTGATAAGTCTTAGCTATCAACTTGATGAGATTTAGAATCACTGGGGAGACAGATCTCTGGCCAGGCCTTGTGGGGATTATCTTCCCTAGGTTACTTGGGGTAGAAAGACACATCCACTCTGGGTAGCACCATTCCCTAGTCCTTCGATGCACAAAAAGAAGAGCTGACCACAAGCATCCATTTCTCTTTGCTGCTTTGCTCACGCATTGAGTGCCTTCCATAACATAGAGTAGGCCTGCCTTTCCTGAGTGTGGTATAGGGCTTTGACTTCATGTCACAGTTGCTTCCTGTTCTGTATTATTCAGATTGTCCTATCAGAGTTTTTAAAAATTACCCAGAAATCTCAGGGGCTGAACATCCAGTCTTGTCAATCATAATCTCAGTCCAAGGTATGAGGCTTCAATGTCACCTCGCTGTACTGGCCCACTCTAAGTGCAAGGAATTCTGGAAAGTTCAGTCTTCCTGTGGGATCAGAAAGGAAAATGAAATCAAACCTATCTACCATAGATTATATGAATCTTTCAGGAGCCAACATTGTTCAAATGTATATGTAAGCTGAAATTGAAGCTTTAATTCCAGCACTTGGAAGGCAGAGGCAGGTGGATCTCTGTGAGTTCCAGGCTAGCCTGGTCTACATAGTGAGTCCCAGGCCAGCCAGGGCTACATAGTAAGACCCTGTCTCAAAGAACTAAAAGCAAAAAAGCACCCCAAAAAATGTATATATGGTGTGTGCGCTGTGTGCATGCCACCACACATGTGGCAGTCAGAAGACAACTTTGTGGAGTCTGTTCTCTCCCTCCACCTAGAAGTAGGGTCCAGGGATTGAACTCAGGTCGTCAGGTTTTTATTGTTGGTGTGACAAGTACTTGTAGATCCATGTGTCTGGCCTCTGTTGCCTTTGAGACAGGGCCTCATGTGACTCAGGCTGGCCTCTTGGCCACTAACTCACCGTGTCACTGAGAACTTGGAATTATCATCCTCCCTGCTCCACTTCCCAAATGCTGGGCTTACAGGCAGGTGCCCCATGCTTATACAGCAGTGGGAGCCAAATCTGGGCCTCCTGCATGCAAGGCAAGCACACTACAGGCTCAGCTCTGAATTAGAGAGAGATCTGATCATCACTGCCTCTGCTCCACCTAGATACAGCACTGTAGAGCCTTCCAGACTTTGGTGTGGTGAACGCTCTGAGCAGGAAGATGGAAAGAGCTGTCATAAGTTTTCTGAGATCCTATTAAAAGTTGTTGATTTGAGTTTTGTCTTGTTGACAGGTTTGGATTTGTCTCTTGCCGTCTGTCTCCTCACCCCTCTCTGGACTTTCTGCTGCCCCTTTGGCCTTCATTCGCTGACCTGTGAACATGTTGGTGATTCTTGCCTTCATCATCGTCTTCCACATCGTGTCCACGGCACTCTTGTTCATTTCTACCATTGACAATGTAAGTTCCTGTTTCCGTCAGAGTCCATAGATCAGGGTGGAGAACAGGGAGCAGTGCTCTCTGCCAAGGTTTCTCGTCCTGGGCGTCCTGTGCTCAGGTCTGGATGAGGTCCTGTAAGACGGCATAGTATTCATGTGAAGGCCATCTTGTGTCTCGCAGATGGCCTAGCAACATTCCTGGCTTTTGTCACTGGTGTCCGTTAGCACCCCACTTCTGCTCATCACGTGATTTCAGTTATGTTTTATTTTCTACCTCTTCCGGGTTCTGATCCGATCCTAGTCCCATGGCCTACAGCCATACACACATAAATATGCACATACACACACAACCCTGAGCCCAGTTCTTCACGGAAGAGAGGCTCCGGTGTTTGTCTCCCCAAGCCTGGTGTGCTCACCCACTTTCCTCCAAATGTTATGATTTTATTTTTTTCTTATGTGTACGTGTGCCACATTTTCTTATCCATCCATCAGATCTCCTGGCCCCTTGATGTCATCCTTTCTTCTCCACTTTCCTGCCATTCTGCTAGAACTGGCCTCCATTGACCCGCCCATGGGTCATGAGAACATGAGCCATCTCAGACCCTTCTGCAGACCTACAGCCTGGCATCCCGTGGGACTCAGGAGAGACCTAGAACTGACCTGAGGCCTCTTGGCTCACAAGTGTGCATCTGAACAAAGTCCCCAGACCCCACTTGTGGCCTGCCCTTTGAGAAGCAGTGAGTCCTGAGGAGGGCCCACATTTACTCCTCAGCCCAGCAGGCCTTAGGATCTGTATCCTTAACCAGAAGCTTCTGTTCCCTTTGCAGGCCTGGTGGGTAGGAGACGGCTTCTCAGCTGACCTCTGGAGAGTGTGTACCAACAGCACAAACTGTACAGAGATCAATGACCTGAGCAGCACTGAGGAGTTTGCAGGTGAGTGTGAATGGCTGGGGCTTCGCCATCCCCTCTCCCCCTCTACTGAGACTCGGAGCAGACCCAGCCAGGCCCATCTCAGCAGATCCAGGCCTATCTGCTTGCTCTCTGTCCCTGTATGTCATGCCAACTGAGCCCCAGGAACAGCCAGCTATGGTGGTAAACTGGACCAGTCAGGACGGCTCTCTGTGGTTTTGGGCCTCTGCTCTTGGTGTTCCATGCCTCCATGTGGGAATTTCTGCATGACTGCTCTTTACATCAGGGATCAGTGAACTACCAGCTAAATGCAGCCCAAGACCTGCTTTGGTATGGCCCATGAGCTAAGAATGGGTTTGACATTTTAAAAGAGTTGTAAAAAGAACAAAAGCGAAGAGGAAAGAGAAGGAGAAGGAGAAGGAGAAGGAGAAGGAGAAGGAGACGGAGACGGAGACGGAGACGGAGACGAAGAAGAAGAAATAATAATAATGTGACCAGAAGCCTGAAGTAATTTATTGCCTGCCTCTTTCCTGGAAAAAAAATAATTGTGCCAGCTCCGACTTCTTCCACATGTAAATTTATTTCCTGTGTAAATGTATCTGAGCCACACTGTCTCGTCAGTGGTAAACTGGTGTCACGAGCCGTGGAAACAGGAGGAAATGCGAAACTAAAAGCCAGAGACCCTCAGTGAAGTTTGACCCAACTGACTGTCTGTCAGAGGCCATGGCACACATGTGGACATCAGAGAAAACCTGTGGGAGTCACTTCTCTGTGGCTCCAACTCAGGTTGTCCAGCATGGCGGCGGATGTCTCAGCCAGAGCTCTCTCCAGCCCGCCCTCTCCCTACTGCTTTTTTGTGCTAAACAAAATCAAAATCTAAGCAACCCAAATGCAGTTGCAGCCCCCATAGCTGTGCAGGGACTGGTCCTGAAACCCCACGAGGATGCCTATGGATGTGAAGTGGGCCAAATGTGCTTGGACCCTGTGCATGCCGCCTCTGTACTGCAGTTTCCAGATGACTTACAACACCAACTACAATCTCCACATGTTTCATCGCGTGGATTCGGTATGGTGCATGGCAAATTCAGATTTTGATTTATGGAACTTTCTGGGTTCTCCCTTCAACTGACATATCTCAAAAATGATTGTTGTGTCCAAGAATACAGAAGCTGCTGCTATGGAGGCCTGGCTATCTTAGCAGGATTATGAGGCGCTAACCCATTCCTGAGGCCTCCGGGAACCCCGAAACCACAGCAAGGTCACAGCCCTCCCCTGACAGCCTTCTCCCACACTGGCATCATGGCCACCAGCGGCACACTCTGCCGTTCATTGCCAAGGAGTGCTCTCTAACAGCACAGAGCTGCTTTTCCTCACAACCCAGCTTCTACATTCGTTGTGTGTGTCACAGGATATGAATCGCCTGGGGTACTTGCTAAAAATATAGCATCTTGGCACCGACCCCAGAGTAATGGAGGCTGAGTGAGGGATCTGCATTTT
This sequence comes from Uromys caudimaculatus, assembly GCA_028551405.1. Lineage (NCBI taxonomy): Eukaryota > Metazoa > Chordata > Mammalia > Rodentia > Muridae > Uromys > Uromys caudimaculatus. The sequence goes on along the minus strand of CM052710.1, from coordinate 92,644,608 downwards.
AAATAGGCCATCCTTGGAAGATTTAATAAGTAATGTTCAAAGCCACAGGGTCACAACCTTGGCCACTTTGAAATTCCCTAGGAGACTTTAGAAGCCCCCGATGTGTGTCCTCAGTGCCTGGTGTGTTCTGGTTCATTTTGTCCCAGGGAAGTCTGGTAATATTTTGTAGAATAGAGTTACCATTTACAAACATGGAAATGCATACTTCTTAAGGGCTCCTCTGTGCAATGAGTCCTGACGGTTGTTTATAATCCTAGCAAGCCACCACTGAAAGCAAAGCAGAGGACACTCCTAACACCCCTGCTGGCTTACTTCCCCCTGATCTTGGACTTTGAGGGGTGGGGTCAGGTGATGTGTTTGCTGGGGAGTATGTTTGCTTGTCATAAGGAGAGGAAGCAGGGCCAGGTGTTTTCTGTGGGACCCCGACGTGCAGCTGCAACTCGGTAAGATCTGTTGCTGTTACTGTCTCATCGAGCCTTTACAGTCTAGGCTCCCTCCAGCCAGATGCAGGCAAGCTGAAAAGGTTAAGCCTGGGCTGTTGCTCTTTTAAAAGTCTCCTTTTCCCGAGCCAAATAGAATCCAGAGCAGGGAGAAGCCAGAGTCTTGGTTCTGGCTCCATCTTCAAGTTGGTATTTGGTCAACTGCCTGGCTGGAAGAGAAGAGGGAGGTGGGCTGGCAGACTGCCAGGCAGCGCCAGCATTCACACTGGCCAAGTGTATCCACTCTGCAGCTCACAGAGCACAGTGACTAGGAATGAGGCCCAACACGATGCTTTGGATTCACTTAAGACATGAGCTTACCTTGGTTGTGCAGATCTCAGTGTGAAATTTACAGATGACAAATCTGTGTCACAATGCCTGTATTGGCTAGTTTTGTGTGTCAACTTGACACAAGTTGGAGTTATCACAGAGAAAGGAGTTTCAGTTGAGAAAAATGCCTCCATGAGATCCAGCTGTAAGGCATTTTCTCAATTAGTGATCGAGGGGGGGGGAACTCCTTGTGAGTGGTACCATCTGTGGGCTGGTAGTCTTGGGGTCTATAAAAAAGCCAGCTGAGCAAGCCAGGAGAAGCAAGCAAGCCAGTAAGAAACATCCCTCCATGGCCTCTGCATCAGCTCCTGCTTCCTGACCTGCTTGAGTTCCAGCCCTGACTTCCTTTTGTGATGAACAGCAATTGGAAGTGTAAGCTTAATAAACCCTTTCCTCCCCAACTTGCTTCTTGGTCATGATGTTTGTGCAGGAATAGAAACCCTGACTAAGACAATGCCCAGTGGTTGGATGGACATGCTTGGCTGTAGGCAGTCCGATGACCTCTATGTGAAGCCTTCATCTTTTGCCCACAGGTTACTCTGTGATGCAGGCGGTACAGGCCACCATGATCCTCTCCACCATCCTCTCCTGCACCTCCTTCCTCATCTTCCTGCTCCAGCTCTTCCGCCTCAAGCAGGGAGAGAGGTTTGTCCTGACGGCCATCATCCAACTCATGTCCTGTAAGTGAACCTGGAAGCAGCCTGTACTGCCTGTATACACAGAGACAGCCTGCACTGCCTGTACACACACGAGACAGCCTGCACTGCCTGTACACACAGAGACAGCCTGCACTGCCTGTACACACAGAGACAGCCTGCACTGCCTGTACACACAGAGACAGCCTGCACTGCCTGTACACACAGAGACAGCCTGCACTGCCTGTACACACACGAGACAGCCTGCACTGCCTGTACACACACGGGACAGCCTGCACTGCCTGTACACACATGAGATAGCCAGGAAGGGACCCTTTAGAGCATACATTATTCAATAGGGGACAGTCTG
>CM052710.1:92554252-92635936 GCA_028551405.1 Uromys caudimaculatus | reverse complement strand
TCTTAGCAAAAGCACCGTCAAAGTGCCTGTTTCAGCTCTCCCCTTGGGTTTAAAATCATCAGTTTTGAAAGAAATCAGGTGCTGGCTCATCTGGCTTTGCAGGCTTTTTAGCCCAGTGATAAACTAGCACAGAAGAAGGGGACAGATGAAATGATGAAGGCATGTGAGTGAGAGAGCCGGCAGTTTAAACCTAAAAGCAGAAGCCTCACTTAGAACAGAATATAGTAAGAAGCCCAAGTCAGCAGACACGCAATTAGACAGATTCTCCAGGAACCATCTTTGCATTCAGATAGCACTGAATGAAGCACAAGTGACTTCATTTATTTTTTTCTTGTTGTGGTGGCTACCTTTGAGACAGGGTCTCATAGTGTAACCTAGGCTTTCCTCAAACTCACAATCCTCGAGTTTCAGCCTCCTGTGTACTGTGTGCCACCACAGCTAGCATGGCTTCAGCTTGATTCTGACCCTTGTGACCGAACACCCCTGGCTAACTGTCTTGTAATCTACTCTGGATTCTTCCAGCTGCACTTTTCTGATCCCACACTGTAGGCCATGTGGGGAGGGAAGCAGGTGGGAAGAGGACAGATGTCAAGGAGTCGGTGCTAATCAACCTTTTGGGGAAGGACAGGATTCAAACAGGTAACCGATGGGAAAAGAATGGTCCTTAGGCCTGGCTAAGAATGTCCCTGGGGACATTCTCACGGTTCATTTTGTTTGCTGTATAGGTGATGTCTTAGCATCTTAAAAATACTGTTCAAGGGTTGGGGAAATAGCTCAGCAGTTCAGTGCTTTTTCTGTTCTTGCAGAAGACCTGAGTTTGGTTCCCAGCATACATGTGGTGGCTAACAGCCATCTGTGACTGGAGTTCCAGGAGATCTGTCACCCTTCCCCCCCCCCCCCAAAGGCACCAGGTATGCATACACACTTCCACAAAGGCAAACCATTTATATATATAAAATACAAAATTTTAAATCCTGTTCAGGTTACATTTGTGAGGAGGTGTTCTTCTGCAGAATGTCAGCAGACAACAGTCAGGAAGGTTTTCATAAAACACCACGAGAATTCCCTCACAGAGGCGGGGAGGGGGAGGGGATACGGGGTTTCCAAAGAGGAGACCCAGAAAAGGGGAAACATCGGAAATGTAAATAAAGTATCAAAAATAAAAATAAAAAAAATAAAATAAAATAAAATAAATTAAAAAAACAAAAAAACAAAAAAACACCACGAGAACAGTATTTAAAGAGCTAGTTTGAAAAATAGCCATTCAAGCCATTTTTTCATGAATTTAATTGTAAAACAAGGATCGAAACTTCAGATGACAAAAACTTAAGATAGTCATGGCTAGTCTTGCAGAAACCTTAGCAGCAAACAGTTATTTCTGTAGCATGCAGCACTTGAAGAAAATGATTATGACAGCATTATGCCAGTCTTCTAGTTGTCCTCATTTCTTCCCAGCCAGACATTTACATTCTTGTTTCAGGTTAAGAGAAGACATAATTTGTCAATGACACTTTAATGTTCAAATCTCCAAGCACAGGGAACAGCACAAGCTGCCCAGATTTGATTCTTGATGTCAAGTGTTCCTTAGCTACACAATGAAACATGCAATGAGTCAATGCCAACAGATGGCGGCCACATCTGAGCTAGTTGAGCTATCATGCTGGCTGATGGTGGGTTCCATCAGAGTGGGACACAGACCAGAGACATCAAAATTTGTACTGGCCAATTCACATGTTCAGTTATATGTGATGCGAAGTTTAGAAAAGAGAACATGTGGTGGGCAGATGTGTGCATGTACACACACACACACACACACACACACACACACACCACTCTAATAGGGCACTTATTTGCTTGGAAAAGTAGCATATACTTGTGATCCCAGCACTGAAAAGTTGAGGCAAGAGCATCAGTTCATGGTTGTCTTGAGTACACAGTGAGTTAAGGCGAATCTGCACCCACCAGGCACTGTCTTACACAACTAATCATTGAAAGAATACTGATGACCACTTTGCACACATCCAGCTCTTTAACATTTGTATAATATTTTGGTTTAGACACACAAGTCTACCCATTTCTAGTCATAGCTATACAGGCCACTCATTGTACTAGAATCACTGTAGCATAGTTAATTATTAAGTGGTCTTCTTTAAAGGCTTTGACATGGACATACAGAGTTAAGCAACCCTGGTCAAGGTAAGGTCCGGTTCTGACTCTGAACGGTGGCGATGAAACCTTTCCTGTTGTCACTGCTTGAGGGACTTGGTCTAGTCCTTGTAAGATCTAACTTCTGTACCCTGCTGCAGCCAGCTCCTCCTCTTCTAGGGGTGTTCTCTCTCTGAGGATTTTCTTTTTCTGGAATTCAAAGCAACTGTTTAGGACAACAACTTATCTCTCTGTTTTCAGTCAATATATAGGAGACAGACAGACAAGATGAAGGCAGATGCTCACCAAGGAGAAGTCAATACTTCTCAGCAAACATAGCTTCTAAGATCTATTTCAACTGTTCTAACTCTTTGAGAGAGGACCAACTCCCTCTGCTCTGGTCTTCTGACCAGAGCCTGTTAGTGCAGGGTAATCTGTAGCTACTGGAACTGAAGTCACAGCCGCAGTCACTACTGTTCTCATATACAGATGGAACACCTGTGCTGTTTTGAATGAAACTGCCTCTCATACACTAATACGTTGGCATGCTTAGTCACCAGGGAGTGGAGCAAGAGGTGCAGTCTGTTGGAGTAGGCGTGGCCTTTGTTAATGGAAATGTGTCCATTAACAAAAGCCCATGCCAGGCCCAGTGTCCCCCTCCCTCTCTGCCTTTGGCCCACGGGTCAGGTGCTCAGCTACTGTTCCAGCATCATGTCTGTCTTCTGTCATGATGACTGTGCACTAACCCTTGACAACTGTATGTAAGCAAGCCCCCAGTTAAATGCTTTTTAAAATAAGAGTTGTCTTGGTTGTGGTGTCTCTTCACAGCAATAGAGCAGTAACCAAGACAATCATAATTAGCTTTTCCTTTTTTTTTTTTTTTTGGGTTTTTTTTTTTTTTTTTTTTTTTTTTTTTGCACAATATGGGTGCAAAACTCCCGATTAAGCAGATATGTATCTGGGGTAGAGGAATTGTGGTTAAGGCACAGAAAGTCTTTTCTTGTTTGTATGACAGAGAGAAAATTCTTGGACTGCTGGAAACAGTACTGTGGATAAAACAATGTCACAGTTCCATAAAACAGTGAGTTTGTCTGGCTGAGGACTGAGGGGTCTACCTGGGATTTAGAAGAAATAAGGCTGGCATGAGTTGAAATTTGTGGGAGAGGTAAGGAGAGGAAATGGGCACATAGACTAGGCTAGCCTTGAATCTCTGACCTTCCTGCTTCCACCTCCAGTATGCTGGAATTCCACACTCATTTTCTGCAGTGCTGGTAAGCAAGCCCTGAGTCTTGGACATGCTAGGCAAACACTCTACCAAGTGAGCTGCTTCTTTAACTCTGAGACTTGTTGAAGTGAGTGAGGGAATATCATAATACTGAACTTTGCCTGGTATTGATTATTCAAGCTCAGAAACAACAAGAGTGAAGAAGGAAATGTATTTGGGTCTTGGAAATTGCAAACAGACTAAGTGCTCCCCAACGGCTTGGGTTGTGTGGAACTTTTAAAGCAAAGAAAGAGAAGGCAGAGAACACCCCACCAGTTACAAGGAAAGGAAAGTGACAGGTTCAGGAAAGCTACCTTGACACTTGGCTACATCTGATGAACTGCTAGGATTCCAGGTGCAAAGTTTGTTCTTAGTTATAGTTTTAATAAAATGGCTTAAAGAATGATGGAACACTCCATGCTGAGATAAAAGCTTTTCTTAGGATAGTTGCAGCTACACCCTTCATTAAGTTTGTGGCCTTTGCAAAGTCTCTAGCCTTTCCAAACTTATCTCTACACCAAACCTCAAGACTTAAAACCCCCCACTCTGACACTGTTCAACAATTCACATGGCCAGGCTGTGGCTCAGGCTGTGCGTGACTCCTGAATCTTCAGCTTCTTGGGTTCTATTCTGAAATGCTCTTTAAATGTTTTTCAACACAATTTCCTTCTAGACTCATCTTTACTCCCAATAATTTAATTCTCTCTCTAAAAGAAGACCTCTAGGGCCAACAAGATGGCTCAGCAGAAAAAGTGCAAGATAAACAGGCAGAGATCAACCTCAAGAAAACTGACTCCTGAGAGCTGTCCTCTGACCTACACACACCGAAAGGCCAGGCATGCACTTGGATCAGCTTATAGAAAGTCCACTTGAATGTATTCTCTCCCTTTCTAAGGTTGCATTTGTTCTTAGACATGAGGGATTTTATTATGGTAATCTTTCTCCCTTTGTATTTTCAGTAACTCCATGACAAAAGTTAAATAGAATTTGATATTTGAGGAAAATCACTAAAAATAGATAAACAAACAAAAATAAGAAAAAAGAAATACTGTCAGACAAACAGAATTCCAGAAGGGAAGAGAAAAGCAAGCAAGCAAGCAAGCAAAAAATAATAATTCCCAGAGAAAATACCAAATGACACGTTACAGATGAGTCTCTACCCATGATAGCAGCCACCAGGAATGGTACTTGACAATCTATTGGAGCAGAGCAGCATCAGCCAGCTTAGATGCCTCAAAGATCCCAGAATGCTCAGCTTCTTCCAACACAGGTGCTTTGGAACTTTGGGGGATCTGAACTAAGATACTTTGGAGGTCTGATGAAGTACTCATTACTGAGGAAACACATTTAGAAAGGTAAAGTCACTTATTCTAGGGTGCATTTTGAATGTAACCCAAGGGCTAAGAATAGAGATCAGTATTAGAATTGCCTGGAATGTGCAAAGCCCTAGGTTCAATCACCAATACTGCTAAATACAATCAGCCAACTGATCAGTCAGTCAATCACCCAATTACTAGGAATACCTAAAGTCAACATCTAAGATACCTGGTTTTTTTAACAGTACAACATTAAGATTAGTCTAGGGATCTGGGTGTAGTGAAAGATTCCTTTAATCCCAGCACTTGGAAGGCAGAGGTAGGTAGATCTTGGAATTCAAGGCCAGTCGGTTATATAATGAGACCCTATCTCCAGATTAATTAATTAAGTAATCAACCAATCAATAATCCAATCTAGAGAGTAAATACTAAAAGTTCTTAATCATATGTGGAAACTAAAACACGTGGATCTCATAGAAGCAGAGAGGATGGTAGTCACTGGAGGTGAGGAAGAATAGGAGAGCCGAGTTAAGAGGTAGGAAACCAGACAGGAACAATGCGTTCTAGTGTTGTACACTACACTAGGGTGACTGGAGTTTGTGACAATGATTGTATATTTTTATGAATGTTTAAGGAGATGGTGATGCTAACTACCGTACTTATGTATACTGCATACATATATCAACCATCACACTGTATTGCATAAAAACATGCAATTACATGTCAAAATTATGAGGTGATTCAAGATTTCATCATCTCAGGAAGAAGAGACCAGCACTGGGGACAGTGTTTGCCATGCTCTGCTAGAGGTGTGGGGTTCTATAGGAATAAGTGCGCATGAGGTTCTGAGCCTCATGAACTGCTAAAGCAGTGCCATTTCCACAGACTGTTCGTGCGGATGTCAAACGACTTACAGTCTTTGTCCGCAGCTCCTCTAGGACAATGCTCATGTACGGTGTGTTATTTTTGTAAAGAAAGAAAAATGTTTTCTAAGCCAGACCTGGTGGTGCACACCTTTAATCCCAGCACTCAGGAAGCAGAGGCTCTGGCCTACAGAGCAAGTTCCAGGACAGCCAAAGCTACACAGAGAAAAGGGGTCTTGAAAACAAACAAATAACAATAATAGTTTTCTATCCAGATGGCCAGCTCTTGTGGCCTCCTTGTCCCAGTACACTGTTAATAGGAAACAAGGCATTCCTATCCCCTTAATTCCTGCACCCCACCTTTGCTGCTAACCATCACTACTAGTAAGGGCTTGCTTTTCCTTGACAGATCATCTCATTGTCACTTTCCTCTAATCCACTCTTGAAGTCTCCCTGGAAAGGCTATAAACTTCAGTCCTGGCCTGAAGGGGCCAAGGGGTGACAGTCACAGTCATTCATGGTTGTACCTTTCATAGGAAACTTCTTTCTCTGGGTGGAGGGCTTGGTCCCTATCTGTTGCACTCTGGATCTGGAATAGCCCCCAAAGACCCCTGTGTTGAAGGCTTGGTCCTCAGCTGATGGTGCTATTGGAAGATGGTGCCATCTTGATGAGGTAGGGCCTGATAGAAAGAAGGGAAATTATTCGGGCATGCTCTTGAAGGGGATACTAGGATCCTGGCCTCCTCTTCATCACATTTGATTACAGGTCAAAAAAGCAACTGTACAACTGACTACGAACTAAAACATCCAAATCAATCTCTTTTTAAGGCTATCTAAGGTGTTTTGTTATAGCAACTGAAAGATGAACAACAGTGTCCAGATGTCCCTTTAACAGGAAGCTTGTGTAGGCGGGCAGACATCCGTGTGGCTCTGTACCACAACCAGTTTCTTATCAAGAGAGCCATGCTTTGATTAGGGCAAATTAGGTTCAACTGTGGTCCAGAGGAGGTGGCACAACAAAGCGCATGAAACAGAAACATTTTATTATTCACTTGTCTGTGAGAGAAGAGGGGGTAATCATAGGACTGGATGGGAAGTCAGGAGACAGCAAGCAGGGTGCTTACCCAGTGGGTGGCAAGGGCATGTAAATTCAGAGGGACTAAAGCCTTCACTGGTGTCCAGGTTCCCTGAAGGGGTTCTAATGAGTGACTTTCAAGCTCTATAGGTCATCCCTGAAGACTGTGACTGCCAACGGGCATCTACACAGTTCAACAGGTGTAGGGCTCATCAATCCAGTTGTATCTTGTCATCTCATGTGAACAGAGGTCACAGGAGGCAGTCATATAGAACAGACAATTAGATAATACTGAGGCACTATGAGTAAGTGAAGAGCCATAGGGTGACTATAGTCTGCTTCTGGTATGAGAAATTCAAACCACATCTAAAGCGGATGCTGGGACAGCATTAAGTTAAAACTTGCTACAGCAACTGTGTATCCAGTCAATGTCCCAGGTCTCATTTGGTAGAACCTGTTAACTTAAGAAAAGAGAAAAGGAGAAGGCAAGACAGAAGGGAAGAAAGCTAGGCCCAAACAAAACAACCCCCCCCCGAAAAAAAGAACAAAAACAAAAATAAAACTCAACCAACCAAGCAACCAACCAAACAAAAAAACCAAAAACCAGCAGCAATGCGTTTGGTTTAACAGAGAAAAAGGAGACACACAAAGATGAATCAAGTTGCTCAAGCCCGAGATAAGTTTTTGATTGGCTTTAATTAATTAATTGATTTAATACTTTCCAACAGTAGCCTGGCAACCCACCATCCCAGTCAGTTCCCCACAGCAGTAGTCATCTTCAAATTCCCTCACTCTGCACGAGTGAACAGAGGCTACAGAACTATTAAAAAAAAAAAAAAAAAAAAAAAAAAGGTTGAGAGTCAAGTCTATATAAGCCAGGAACAGAGTCGTCCTGTTGAGCCTCCCAGAGACTAAGATTACAGGACAACCCAGCAGACACCACCAGAACAGGCATTTTGTACAGAGCTGGCTGGAGACTGCACTAGCCTGTCCGTGGTGTTGTTACCTAGTCTGTGCCATGTAAGCCAATCCGATACATCCTCTTTGTCACCCACATTCAGTCAGTTCTGTTCTAGAGCAGTATGGTTGCCAACCTTCCTAATGCTGTGATCCTTTAGTACAGTTCCTCATGATGTGGTGACCCTCAGCCATAAAATTTTTCTGTTGCTACTTCATAACTGCAATCTTGCTACTGTTATGAATCATAATGTAAATGTTTTCTGATGGTCTTTCTTTACATAATATTTTATTGATTATTTGGGAATTTCACATCATGAACCTTAACTCACCTTCACTTCCCAATCCTCAGGTACTCCCCACCAACATGCCTGCCGGAAGCCATTAATTGTGGAAAGCTATCCTTCAGCATCTTTATCATAATCCTAAAGAGTTCTCTTTGATGACTTTCTGCTTAGGCTTTTCATTTTATTTTTTTGCAGGGAGGGGGATAGGCGTTGTCACAGAAGCCTTCTATGTCCCTCTTTCTCAGCTGTAAGAAAGCTGCAGACATTGAAACCAATGTGAAAGTAGTTACCTTGTCCTTTACAGTCAGCAGGAGCATGGATCGTGGACTTCCACATGGTTTCTGGTGACAGCATGGACTACAGACATCCACATGGTCTCTGGTGTCAATACATGCCTCAGGATGGTCTCCGGTGGCAGTACAGACACAGACATCAACGTGGCTTTCTGCTGCAGCACTGGCCCCAAACACCCTTGGCAGCAGCTCAAACCAAGGACATCAACATGGTACCTAGTAAAAGTACCACCATCATGGATGGGTCTTGGCAGCAGCTGAAACCAAGGACATCAACTTGGCACCTAGTGACAGCATGGCCCACTGACATCAACATGGCTTTAGGCAACAGGCACAGGCCAGAGACATCAACACAGACCCCAGCTACTGTAAGATCACAGACATCCACATGAGCCTTGGGCTTTGAGATGGCCTGGGGCAGTGGACTATGGATACCAACATGGCCTCTGGGGGCAGCAGTCTATGAAGGTCTTTCTAGGAGATCCAATCCAGAAAACAAACCATTTTTCATCTCGGACATCCTGTTGTTGCTCAGAACCAGGACAATTGTACGGCTGGGCAGTGTATTCAGGGGCTGCTGCACACCAACCTGGGGCCCGCCTCAGCAAGGACACCCCCACCCCACTGCAGCCTTCTTGCACGCCTGTCACATTTCTACTTCTGTCTTCACTGTACACTTACTGCTCTGTTCTTCGATCCTTCCCACCTCTCTATTTGCATAGTCATCTGTTGTAGTGGGATTGGAAACTAGTGTTACACAGTATGGGTCCTTTGCCCAAACAGCTTTACATGCAAATATTCATTGCAAGTCATTGGTCTGGCTCAAGGTTTCTGAAGCACCATAAATCCTACACCACTGTTGAGACTTGTCTCTGATATCCTGCTGCTGCCCAGAGTCAGGGTGATATTGCAGTTAGGCAGGGCATCCAGGGGCAGGTTCAGTGAGAGCTCCTGGCTGTCACACACCTCCCTGCCCTGAGACACTAGGAAGGGTATATATACATTTGTCATTCTCTGCCATGTGCCATCCTCTCTTTCCAATTTCATGAGTCCACTTTTAAAAAGCATCTTCCTAGAAGACTAGCCTCACCCTACTTAGTTATTCCAGTGCTATTGCAGCCACTGAAGACTCATTTTCACTGCTGGGTCACCAAGCCTCCATGGGTCTCTCAGACTCCTTGGAGCTCCATAGCAGGTGCCAGTGGTGACTGCCATCTTTATTTTTCCTTCCAGTGGTCTTAGGTGACCCCTGTGAAAGGTCTTTTGACCCCCAAAGGGGGTGCGACCCACAGGTTGAGAGCTACTTTTGTACAGAACCCAGCACATGCTAGACTTGCATTGTTACTTCAGCTTCTGTAGCTGGGCTTTAGCATGGGACCCTAAGGCAGCAATGATGAGAGAAATCTTGTTCCATCCATCCATCCGTACCAGTATGGCATACATTGTGAACCTAGGAACCAGGCCCTTGGCTCCAGATTTTTGTGAGGTTAGTTGACTATGACTTCTATGAATTCTGGTATAGTTTCCTCATCTAAAAAAAAGGTGCATCCAATGTAATTTTTATAAACCATCACAAGTCTAAAGCTATATAGGATGTTGCAATATGTCATTTTCTTCTATTGGCTATTGTCCAGGCCTGGGTCTAGAGGTCTGGAGTTCTGAGCCACCAGCTGCCATACTCAACATTCTCTTTTTTTTTTTTTTTGGTTTTTCAAGACAGGGTTTCTTTGTGTAGCCCTGGCTGTCCTGGAACTCACTCTGCAGACCAGGCTGGCCTCGAACTCAGAAATCCACCTGCCTCTGCCTCCCAAGTGCTGGGATTAAAGGCGTGCGCCACCACTGCCCGGCATCATACTCAACATTCTCAGTGTTGGCTTTTTGGCAAGTTTGGAGGGAAAATCGTTTTCCTCTAAACTACAAGTATAGGCAACTTTTATGGGGTATTAATTTTCTGTGCTATGTGGCAGAAATGTTTCTATTCTTAAGTTGGCTCTGTTCTGGTATCACTGAAATTCCTGAGTGGGAATTCCACTCTAGGTTCCTTCAAAGGACAAAAATCAGCAATGTTTAGCTAAAAGGTCAGATGGTAGCCTTCCTCTGGGTGTCCTGTGATCCTGTCAGCTTTCCAGATATACTGCTGATACATACACATTGTTACCTCAAGGCTTGCCATCCACTACAAAATGCCTGAAAACAGGCAGGTGGCCACATCTGGAAATAGTTTCCCCCTTTAGTTCTTTGAGACAGGTACTTGATATGTGGCCTTGGCTGTTCTAGAACTTGCTATGTAGACCAGGCTAACCTCAAACTCATAAAGATCTACCTTGGCTCTGCCTCCTGAGTTTTGGGATTAAAGGCATGCACCACCATGCTCGTCCCAAACCCGCTTCTTTCACACGCTATACAGTCCAGGCTGCCCTTGAATTCACAATCGTTCTGTATCAGCCTCCCAAGAACTAAGATTTGTATATGCCACCAAACCTGATTTACTCACGTTTCATAAAAACAGGAAAGCCTCAAAAAGTAACAGCTTTATTTGTGAAGATGGAGTTATCTCAAATACCAAGGGAAAGCATTTCCTGACCCTATTTTAGAACTCCCACTGTACACCAGAAGGGTACTCACTTGAAAACCATGCTGCAGTTTTGCTTTTTAACATCCCAGTAACTAGTTTGTTTCTTTTGGGTAGTGACTTAGGCATCTCAAGTCTCTCCGGAACTGCTTGCACTTCACTTTATTGCAAGGTATGCATAGGGCTCTTCTATTACAGCCTTTAGGTGTTATGTTCTCTGAGTTCTGATAGAAGCCAGGAAATTAGCAATCAGCAAATTAAAGCCTCAAGTCTAAAGGATTAACTCCATGGCTGAAATAGCAGGTTAAATTATATTTTTTATATGAAGCACTGTGCATTTTCATGTTGGTAGTATACCAAGTCCAACAAAACCTTTTTTTTAAAAAACAGCCTGTTATTACGTAGCTCTGACTGGATTGGAACTTTCTATGTAGACCAAGTTGGTCCCGAACTCAAGAGATCTGTCTGCCTTTGCCTCCCAAGTGCTGGCATTAGAGGTGTGTCCCACAATGCCTGATCTAACAAATTATATTGTTTAGGCAAAACCTCCAAGCTATTTCTCTCAAATGATTGTCAGCCAAACAAAAACAAAGACAATGGGCACAGATCAATAGCCTGCTTTAGAATGAAAACAACAGGAAGGAATTTCTGTACTAGATGTGGCAGAGACACATCCGAGGGTGACCTACCTTTGGCAAATGGTTGGTTTTGCTTATAGCTGATTGTCAAGAATGGGAAAAGTGGCTGCTTGTACCTGAGGGCTGCAGACACAGCAGCAATTCCATGGCTACCACAGGAGCACACGGTGGCAACGTGGGTCCACGATAGGGGATATATGAAAACACAGATAACACAAGTATATACTGAATGCAAATTAGAAACACACAAAATTCCAAGACTATTACAATACATGGAAGACTGTCCCCAAACAAAGGGTTCACAAACTCCAACATGGGATATTACAATGTACAGCATTAGAGAAACACTGTAAACAAAACATCCAAATATGAAAACATGACATGCACACAACACAAAATTACTGAGGATTTTTAGGTAAGGTTTTCAGAAAACCCAGGAATAGATTTGATATTACAAAATGGTCCATATCTCCCAAAAATGTCTTTTGATTGAACAGCAAAGTAATATTTGGTAGAAGCTAAAATCTGAGATAAGGTGCACGCCATCGGGAGTGGTAAAGCTTTAATTTCTGCGATTTTCTTCCAAGTCACATGATTGGAGTTCTCATAGTACAGGAAGAGGTGGTAACTCTCCACAGGAGCGCACTTGGGGTTGACCTTGGGAATGTTCCATGTCAGGGCAATGCTCGTGGGCCTTAGCACTCGCTTCACTTTCAGCTCAGGCTTTTGGGGAGGAAGTGTGTCTTGGATTTTGTCTGCCATCTCAGGGAGTGGTGCTGGTGGCTCTGGGAGAGGTGGAAGGTGTTCAAATGAACCAAAACCCTACAAACACATTTGTAAGAAAAAAGTGGTCAAGCTCAGGCCTACAAATCTACTTCTAATTCTTCAAACCTTCAACAGTGTTGTGTGTGTGTGTGCGTGCATGGGCGTGCGTGTGCAGGGTATATCTATCAGTGTGTCCACACATGTAGAGAGGTTAGAGGACAACCTCACATCCCTCAGGAGCCATTCACATTGCTTTCGTGAGACAGAAACTCTCACTGGGTCCTGGGTCTCACTGCATTAGCTAGTCTGTCTCAACAGCAAACTCCCGAGATCCACTTGTGATCTGTTTTCCCAGCTCTGGGATTACAAGTGAGTGCCACCTAGTTTAGTTTATCTAGTTTTTAAACATGGGTCATAGGATCAAACTCATGTCTTCCTGCTTGCAGTGCACTATAATGACTGAGCATCTCCTGGCCTCTAGATCAAATATTTTCAAAACAGAAGGTTCTTTTGTGGTTGAGATTTGTTTTGTTTTGAGTGATCCTAGAACTGGACACAGTACCTTGCACATGCTGGGTAAATGTTCTACCTCTGAGCCACATTCCAAGCTGCTAGAAGAATGATTTCTACACTGTGGAATATTATTGAACCATAAAGAAGGATGTCTCAGGCATTCTGGAGAACAAACCATCTCATTTCAACATTGTGTTTCCAAATACTGCAGTAATGTCTCCAATAGCCTCATCAACAACGGTTATTACTCCTAAAAGAAATGAAAAACTGTGTTTGTTTTCATTTCTGTAGCTTCTGAAAGCTATAACTGAATTCTTTTGATTATATAAGTGGTTTCACAAGAACACTTTATGAAAAGCCATTTCGGTGTTTCCTAAGCTGAAATGTGGCTCAGATGTTTCCAGAGTAAAACAGATAAACCCCACTCTGCTAGAGTGAACATCCGTTACCCAGCATTTCAAGTTAGTACCTCATTTCCATTTTCTGCCACTGGGATCATTTCTTTTGATCTTAAAACAGCTTTTGAAGTTGACTTCGGAGTGAATGATGGGCTTTCTGTAAACAAGACAGTATAATTCAGAGCACTGAGAAAGCATTTGTCTACCACGAGTGAGGAAGCCCCAGCACTACAAGAAAATGGAAATAAAGAAGTAAAATTTACCTGGAACAAATTCCACAGTATTTAAGAAGTTGTACACCTTGGATAGTAGATAGAGTTACAAGTACAAAATTCATATGAATATACACTTTTGATAGAAAATACATAAAATTTTCCATTAAGGTGATAAAAATTCCCTCTAAGAGTAAATCTTTCATCATGCGACTAGGAGTTAGGTATTTACATGTGGGAGAGGGCTTCACAATAAGTGACCAAAGAGGTAGACTGTTCTGTTAGATCAGTAAGGTCTACAACACGAAGCTAATTACAGACACATATAAATATGTAACATACACAGCATAAGAATTCAAACAGTCCCCAAAAGAAAATCCCACAAGCTAGGGCAACTCTCTCCTGAGGCACGTATTTACATGGAGGGAATAAGATATGAGACGTTGGTTGTGGAGAGGGGAGAGGAAAGGAAAAACAGATATAACAGAAGAAAACCAGAGGTGGGGAGAATGGAGAAACTTCAGTGGAACAGAGAGAAAAATGTAGCAAGGTCTGTGGATGGTTTTAAACTGCTAGGTAGAGGACATATGGGGAAGACTGAAAAGGGCAGATGATACTATAAAGTACAGGGGCTAGATCAGCAATCACCACACGAGGTCTGTCTAGCTTGATAACCACCCCCATCCCTACCACAATCCCATAATGATTTGTTTGTACTTTATATGGGGGAGAGGGGGGAGGGAATGTGCGTGTCTGTATTTGAAACAAAGGACAAAGTCTGGCTGCCTCAGCGATCCACCTGCCTCTGCCTCCTAAGTATTGGGATTAAATATGCATACCACTATGGCCAACTATTTTACAGGTATTAAGAAACTGTCTTAGGCAGGGCAATGGTGGCGCACAGCTTTAATCCCAGCACTTGGGAGGCAGAGACAGGCGGATTTCTGAGTTCGAGGCCAGGCTGGTCTACAGAGTGAGTTCCAGGACAGCCAGGGCTACACAGAGAAACCCTGTCTCGAAAAACCAAAAAAAAAAAAAAAAAGAAACTGTCTTAGAAGAGGTAATGACTTTTTTTTTTTTAATCTTAATTCTGAGAGTGTGTGAAGGTTTTTAATGATGCTTTAGTTAATCAAAGCTGGGTTTGCTAAGATCAAAGTCTTCAAATACATCATCATATAAAGTGATAAAATAACCATTAATAGTCTAATACAAAAAAATTCTAAAAAACACAATTTCACAGGAGTAACACTACTTATTTCAAAATAATAATCGACAAGCCCTGGACAAAGGAACACAGGCCTAGAGAAACTCAACTTTGTGGTTGTAAGAGACAAAGGATTTCTGCCAACTGGTGGTATTGTTATTATTATTGATGACAATGTCTTAAGAAATATTTTCCAGCTCATTCATACATACACACCCATACCTACACACACACACACACACACACACACACACACACACACAAAGCGACAGTGGCATTACTGTTTTGTGTTCCCAAAGCAACAGTAGCCAGAACCATGTTATTTTAAGGTTCTCATTAAACAGGTGAAAACTGTGGCTTCTAGTTTCAACTTAATTAAAAGGTTTTTTAATGTTGTATTTTTGAAATGATCTACTCAGAGATGCATTTTATACCCAACAAGATATACTCTTTCTAAAATTTGACATATACTTTTGAAACGTGAAATCATCACCAAAACAAGATATAGAATACTATTATCTATCCACCGCAAAGTTCTTTCTCTTGTCTATGCTTGTTTTTTTGAGACAAGGTCTCACATAGCCCAGGCTGGCCTTGAACTCCTGATCCTGTTGCTCTACTTCCTAAGTACTAGAATTATGGACATGCAATATTATGTCCAATTTATCAACAGAAGTTCTTTGGTATTCCTTTCAATATATCTCCCTTTTGACCGCACAAAAATCAGTGGTTTATTGTCACTAAAAGTTATATATAAGCTGGGCAGTAGTGGCACATGCTTTTAATCCCAGAACTTGGTAGGCAGCCTGTAGGTTCGAGGCAAGCCTGGTCTATGGAGTGAGTTCTAGAACAGCCAGGAATATGATACACAAACACACACACACACACACACACACACACACATGGATTGGTTAGATGAGATGTATCTCAGTGACAGAGCACTGAAGTACCATACATGGCCAAGAGATCAATATCTATCACTGAAAAAAGATTTGCCTTTTCTAGAATTTCAAATACAGGATTATTATGATGATGTGTGAAATTATACATAGGCTACATATATAAACTCATTTTTTGATTAAGTTATATAGATAAGGAATATACATACATATACATTCATGAACATATATGTGTTATGTATATATATATATTGTATATATGTGTGTGTATGTATGTATGTATATTCATCAGTTGGTGTAGTATAGAGCTGTTTGTAGTTCTGATTTATTATAAATAAAACTGTTATAAGAATTTATGTTTTTATTGTATGTAGCTATAATCCCAGCATTTGGAAAACTGAGGTAAAACTCCAAGTTAAGGGCCAGATTAGCTACTTAATGAGACCCTGTCAAATCAAGTCTGTTTAGATGTGGGTTTTCATTTCTCTTGGATAAATATATGGAACAGACAAGACTAGTCATACAATGAGACTGTAAGTAATATTTTAAGAAACTGCCAAACTAAATTGTTTAGCCATTCTTAGTTACAAAGAATCCCAAGTTGCGACATGCCCTCACCAATATGTCATTCAATGTTCAGTTCATTTTAGCTATTCTATCTGATGTGCCCTATATATCTCATTATGGCTTTGCTTTCCCTAATGATAAGCTACTTAGGACATCTTGTTTGCTCACTTATTTTCTTATTTATATCAAAGTAATTGTCTTCCTGCTTTGGATTCAGTTTTGTTTTGTTGTGGAGTGTCTTGGATTGAGTATTTTGAAAACTCCATTGTATTGCCATTATAGGTTTATTATTCTTCTATTTGAAGTGTTACCATATCCAGCCTTACTGTACTGCAATCTGGTTAACACTCTTTCTTTAACATGAATCCACTTTTCAGTTGTTATCTTATTTCCTTTAATGAACTTCCTTAAGGGCCAGAGTGATGGTTCAGTGGCTAACGTGCTTGCTACTGCAAGCATGAGGACCTGCCAGCACCAACATGAAAGCTGGGCATAACCATCCGTAACTCCAGTGTTGGGGATGTGAAGATACGCAGGTCCACAGGACTTGCTGGACAAGTCTAGCTAAAATGGTGAGCTCAGATTTAGTGAGACTGTTTAAAAATCCCTAACATAAACCTCTGGCCTCCACATATGTACATAGGTGCATATGTACACACACACACACACACACACACACACACACACACACACACACACACACACCTACCTACCTTTATTTATGGCAGTGAAGATCTACTGGCAACAAATTTTGCTTATCTGAAAAAAGCCTTAATATTGCTTATATTTTTGTTTTTGAGACAGAGTCTCACATTGCCCAGATTGGTCTTAACTCCTAAACCTCCTCTCTCCAACTCTCAACTGCTGGAATCACAGGTGAGCACCATTATGGATTCATTTTTGAAAAATATTAACTAGATAAATATTTGAGGTTGATACTTTTTCTTGAAATTTCTATAGGTCACAGTCATCTCTGTGACAGGGCACAGGTTCCTCCATTGTCTCAGTTGAAGCCACCTTTGATTTAACCTGAAACTATCCCTTCTTTTTCTACATCCACCATGCAAAGTCCTGTGGGAAAGTGCCCTGTTCTAGAAACTCAGGATTGAAATGCCCCAGCCTATGGCATGTTTTTGGCTTCTGTGAAACTGCTTGCTTGCTTTACCCCTGCAACTGCCAACCAGGATGTAGTTTATCTATGTACTTTGCCTCTAAAAGCTCCCTGTAAAATGTATGCAAGGCTGTTCCATGAGAAAGTCCTGGCTGGCTTAATATAGACTCTCAATTTGAAAGGTCGTGCTGAGGGGTCTTTGTGTCTCTACTTGGCAACATTCTCCCGAGACACTGTGTCACCACGACTGAAACATCTTTGCCTGTCTTGCTTTTGGCAGCACCAGTGTTGGCCTTTGTAGCCGCAGCCCCTTCCATCCCCCTTTCATTCAGATGTGAATGCTCCTTTTGCTGTTTTTTTTGAGGCCTTTTTTCCTCATATAGGCCATATCTTTAAAAATCTAATTTGGGTTTGTTTTTCTTTGCATAATCTAAAGAATCACAAACCATACTGAAGTCAATAGTCTTGTGGTCTCCAAAAATGAGTTCTGAATAAAAATAAATACAAAGATAACATTTGGTGTGGCTTTGTACATTTTGGCTCTCTTCTGTTTTTAGTCCTTGTTGTCTTTCTAGAGTGAAGGACATTTGTTTGCTCTCAGGTAGATGGCTGTCATGAACTCCCTGATCCAAATAGTCTCATTCATGATGGAGGTGATCCCCCTCCTCCTGCCTTTTAATGATACCATTCAACTTTCTTTTGGTTTACACGGCTCTAGCTGACAAATCTGTGAAGCCTTCGTTTCTACTTTGATTGCACCTTTTTTTTTTTTTTTTTTTAAAAAGTATGGAAACATCATGTATTTATTTGTATGCTATCCTTGTACAGAGGCCATGCTAATCATCTTTGTATTGGTTCAATGCTAACATATGTAATTTTTTCGCTGGTTTTTAAGAAAATGAGTATGTGTGTTGCTATGGTATTCTTGACTGAATTTCTTGGCTGTGTGGATTATTCTTCTCAGTACTCGGAATGAGACTATATGATTGACTTCCAGTCCCAGAAAACTGTATCTTTTGGTTCACATTGTTGTCACAATTCTCCATTTTCATATGATATATGAATAACATTCCTCTATTCCCAATTCTGGGCACATCCTCTCTGGCACTATTGTTATGGTGAAGAAAAAAACGTGTGACGCGGGAAGAAGAGACTCATAGCATCCCAATAACCTAGGTGCCCTTTAAAGGGTGAGTAGATAAAAAGATTATGATATATCCATACCTGGGCTATTACTTGACCATAAAAAGGAACACATAATTAATACAGGACAACATGAATAACCTGCCAAGAAACCACAAAGAAGCCAATCTCATGATAGATATTCCATTATCACACTGAAACGATCTAATTATAGAAAACAAAGCAGATCAATGGTTGCCAGGGCTTAAGGAATGGGGTAGATGGTATGTATATGCCTTTAAAGCGGTAGCAAGCCTTGCAATGACAGAACAACTCTGTAATTTCTGGTACAGTCATATAAGCTCACACACATTTTCTTAGAAAAAAAATGTAAAAGCATCCTTTACCTATGCTGTAGTTGGACATGCCTTCTCTTGTCAAGTCAATTACAAAGTCAAATTTCTTCTCTACAGGCTGAAAAGGTTTTGTAAAAAGAATTAAGTTTAACAGGAGAAAAATGTTTTTAAAATATGAAAACACATTTTTATTTTTCAGTGCTAAGGACTGAACCTTGGCCTTATTCACATTCATGCTTGTCACTGCTGAGTTAACCCCACCTCCAACTAATGGTTAGAATCTGGATTCTCAATGTTCTCTAACTTGTTGGGGTTCATTGTGTGATGGTGTATCTCTGTATTTCTGTACTAGCAGCTAAATACTGACAAGAATCTGCAATTGTTATTTCTACGACTGGTGAGTCTCTTATTTTGCAAATATTCATTCTTCCTCACCTGCCTAAGGCAATCTAGAAATGTATCTGATTGGCTGTAATAAAGATCTGATGGCCAGTAGCTGGGGTAAGAAGTAGATGGTGGGACTTCTGGGTAAAGAGAGGGGCAGTAGGAAAAGAGACAGACACAGGAGATTCACCACGGACACCCCCAGGGACACAGAGGTGAACTGACGGGACAAATCCGTAGAGCTGGCCATGTGGTAGGACAAGTGCCAGTATTAGTCGAGTTAGAGTAGTTGGGAGACTGCCCAGTAAAAGGCCTAAACTTTAAAATATTAAAAAGCCTCTGTGTCATTATTTATATCATTGGCGGGTCCAAGATAGTCCCACCATGAGAGATACTGATAAAATACTGAAGTGTCTGAAAACAGTTAAGAAACTCAATGAATTGGTAGATGTGTGTATTGCTGAATCTACGTAGCTGCTTGATTTTTAGTGTGCAAGTTGGCCTAGAATCTGGATATGCAAACTACTCCTATACTATTTTATGTCACTGAAGGGGGACAGTGAAGGGACAATTCACTTCACACTTTCAGTGCACCCAGATGAAAGGTGGATAACAAAACTTACTCTGCCAGGCAGTGGTGGCACACGCCTTTAATCCCAGCACTTGGGAGGCAGAGCCAGGTGGGTTTCTGAGTTCGAGGCCAGCCTGGTCTACAGAGTGAGTTCCAGGACAGCCAGGGCTACACAAAGAAACCCTGTCTCGAAAAACCAAAAAAAAAAAACAAAACAAAAAAACAAAAACTTATTCTGTACAACATGCAACCCTGCAGTTCCCATAGCATGAACATAGATGAAATATTCAAACATGCAACTCTCACTCACCCCAACGTCAATCATGGTATTAGGTGAGTTGCTGAAATTTCTTGATGCATTTTTTCTAATTTCTGGAAGAAAAGAATATAAAACATGAATACATCCAATTAAATTTATTAAACTATTATACATGGTCTTTGCAATACAAGATACCAAAACATGAATAATGATAGGGATACTAATTCACCATATAATAAAATAACTGAATTTATCCCTAAAACTGATAAGCTAGTTTACAAATTTGACATGGAATTTGACCCTATTTTCTTTCTGCAGCTTACAATTCTACTAGTAGCTCTTGCTTTCCAAAGGCTCAAACTATTTTAGTGCCTGCAATTGACACTTTGCTATTCACAGTATCCTTAAGCAGAGTGCTTAAGGAGCACCTTCCTGGAATGTGCATTTCCACATTTCTTTGGGGCTCTTTAATTTATCAATTGTTGAGATAAATAGTTTTATATGTAGGTTGGGGGAGAATTCTGATATTAAGATATAAACATTGCAACACAACAAAACATGGCATGAACATAGGGAATTCTGGGTAAGAAATGGTGGGCAAGCAATATGGCCATTTTAAAGTTAGGAAAGCTAGAAAGTTTTCTACAAAACGAAGTGCGACGGCACATGCTTAAAACCCCAGCACCGGAGAGCGGAAGAAGGAAGATCTGGGATTCAGTGCTTTCTTACCTACAGAGGTTTAGATCCTGTGAATGAAATGTTACGTATAGATGCAACATCCAGATACATTTCAAGCACAGTTCTATAAAGGGAACCTATATCATTTAAAACGTTTTTTTAAAGATACACAAACTCTAAAACCAAAAGACATTTTTAAAAAATTCAAAATAGTTTCTAAAGAAAAACTTTTCATCTAAAATAGGTTGTTAAATGATAGACACATAGACAAATTACCACCACAACAAAAGGCAACAGAACAGAATACATAAAAGCTGTATAATCATTAGATGAAGACGTAAATCACTGGATCAACACAGTAATGAAGCAAAAGGCCTTAAGCTGATAGATACAAGAAAAAAATGTCAATTTTATTAACAAATCACTAATTTTTAATTAGGTATTAAAGTCTATAATCACAGATATAAACTAAAAAATTTTTGAGTTGACAATTTTATACCTTATTAAAAGATAATGGGTCTAGAGAGATGACTCAGAGGTTAAGGGCACTTGCTGCTCTTCTAGAGGATCAGAGTTCAGTTCCTAGCACCCACATACCGTGGCTCATAGCTGCCTACAACTCCAGCTCCAGAAGAATCAACGTCCTCTGTGGCCTCCCAGGGCATCCATACACATGAGGTATACACTCAGACAAACAAACATACATATAAATGAAAATAAAAATCTCTTAAAAAGCCAGTGTTCATTCTTTATTTTTAAGCTTAATAGGTTACATTCTAATCATATTAAGATACCTGTTGGATCTGATGTAATTGAAGTTGTCAAATTAGGATTTTCCACAGAAATCAACATAACATCATCAGTGTTACTAAAATGGTTAAAAAGAAAAAAAGCATGCATTATCAGGGTTAAATCTGCAGTTAATGGTCACAACTCCTCTAATCTCTTATTTAATAATGCTATTTACCAAATTTATTAATTAATTTATCTTTGAGTTCAGGATAACATGTGAGAATCAGTTCTTTCTGTGGAGATCATTTGGATCTCAGGTGATTAGCCTTGGCAATAAGCACCTTTACTTGCTGAGTTGTAGGGCCGGCCCTACCTGGTTTACCTGAACAACTGTGTGAGGACATAAAATTAAATACTTAACAAAGCCCATGTACTATCAATTCATTTCTATGATCTACAAGCACAGGGAGGGCTGGCAAGATGGCTCTACAGGTGAAGGCACTTGATGCCAAACTTGATAGCCTGAATTCAGTCTCTGCAACTCCCATAGTAGAAAGAAAGAACTAACTCCCATGTTCTGTCCTCTGACATCCACAAGTGACATTGCATAAGTTTTTTTGAAGTACAAGTAATAACTAAGTAAAACTTGGTAGGAATAAAGTCCCAACACTTACAATATAATATACTAATATAGCAGACACATAAGCATATGAAATATTATTTTAATGCATATAGTTCTGTTCATAAAAATACTCATAACTGAAAAAAAAATTAAGACCCATAAAGACACAGACTCTTAAAGGACACGTGACTGAAGCTGGGCATCCCATACACCTGTGGTCCCAGCACTCAGGAGGCCAGACTGGAAGAAACAAACATTACTAAACCACAGCTGCCACTACTTTACCACTAATTCTAAGTCTAAAGACCATATTTTTCTGCCTTTTCAACCCATACGCTTATAACCTAGGCTTTTTATTAAGAACTTTGTTAAAATATAGAGACTACATTTTGTCAAAATGCTAGATTAATTTTCCATAACTCAAAAAAAAAACCATTTTATGAGATGTCATATTTTTAGTATTTATATTCAGGATTCATTTTGATTCAAATTTTATTAAAAAAAAAAAAAAGAGTTGAAGGCCAGGTGTGGTGGTGCAGGAGGTAGAGACAGCCTGGTCTACTGAGCGAGTTCCAGGACCGTCAGGGCTACACAGAGAAACCCTGTCTCAGACAAAACAATAACAACAACAACAACAAAAAACCCCATCAAAATGAGCTGAAGTTTACTTTTTTATAAGCACCATTAATTTTATTTTTTTGAGCCAGCACTATATATATAGTCTAACTGGTCTTACTATGTAGCTAGGAATGACACTTTTCCCTTCTAGTTATCCCAAGGAACATTTTTTAAAAAAAGAATATTTTCTTTATAAATCACCATGGCATCTTTCTTACAATCAATGGCCTCCATGGGTCACGTTAACTGCACACTGATCTACATGCTTCTCCATGCAGCCACTGTCTTAACTCCAGTAGGTTCTGAATGAAGTGAGTC
Organism: Uromys caudimaculatus; assembly: GCA_028551405.1. NCBI lineage: Eukaryota > Metazoa > Chordata > Mammalia > Rodentia > Muridae > Uromys > Uromys caudimaculatus. The sequence continues at coordinate 92,613,197 of CM052710.1, read as the reverse complement.
TACCAACCTTGGTTTTGTTTTAGAGCATTATTTATCATTTAGGTCTTTTTATTTCCATACTTTTTTTTTTTGGTTTTTCGAGACAGGGTTTCTCTGTGTAGCCCTGGCTGTCCTGGAACTCATTCTGTAGACTAGGCTGGCCTTGAACTCAGAAATCCACCTGCCTCTGCCTCCCAAGTGCTGGGATTAAAGGCGTGCGCCAACCCTGCCCGGCTATTTCCATAAGTTTTAATCAGTTTGCTACATTCTACAAAACATCTGCCATGGCTTCTAGAGATTACATTAAATATATATAACAATTAGTGTAAAGCGACATCTTAACAATAATCAGCTTTCTAAATCACAAATATTCCATCATTTCTTTAGGTCTCCTATAATTTGGCAATACTTTGTAGTCTAATTAGAGTTTACACATATTTTTCACTGATAATGCTGCAAATAGTACTGTTTCAAATTGTGATAGGCATTTTCAGGCCAGACACTGGTGGTGCAGCAGATAACTTCGGAGGCCAGCGTGGTCTATATAACAAGTTTTAGCCCAACCAGCTATACATTGAAACCTTGCCCCCCCCCCCCAAAAAAAAGTTCCCCATGTGCATTAGAAATAAAGCCCAAAACTATATTTACCCACACTTGTCTAACTCTCTAAGTCTTTATTATTCTTCATATATCCAAACATTTTCTCCAACCTGCAACCAACCCACATTACTGTGGACTAAATAAATTAATCATGGCCTATTGATACAAAGACATAATTCAGCAACAATGCATAAACCACTGCAGTTCAGCAACAGCATCCATGGATTTTGCACCAGTGTTGATTAAAAAAACCAAGAGACAAATTATTCATGAGTCTGATCCCATGTGTACAAATTCAAGAAACAAGCAAATGCAACTTCACGGTGCTGGAATGCCACCAGTGGTTCTAGCAGCAGCAACAGTCAGATGGTGATCGGCCCACAAGGCACAAGGCAGGGAAGGCAGCACTCATGTCTCCATCTCTGACAGACGGGGTAGCCCGGCTGCCTCAGACTTGCTATGGAGCTGTGATCCCCTTTTCTACCTCTTTTTCCTCACTACTAGCATTGCAGGTGTGTACGGAGTCCCATGCTCAGCAACCCCTGGTATTTCTCAATGGTCTATTTTGTGAAAATTCAATATTCTTGTTACATTTTGCTAGAATTCAATTAATGATATGTACCTTGGGCCAGTGAGATCACCAGAAGGTAAAGGCACTTGACACCAAGCCTGATGACCTAAGCTATATCCTGAGATGCACATGATTAAAGGATACAACTCCTGAAAGTTGTCCTCTTAGTTCCATACATGGGCAAGCATGCATGCTGTCATGGCCTCAATGAAAATGATCCCCATAAACTCATAGGGAACAGCATTATTGAGGGTGTATGGATGTATGTCACTAAGGGCTGGGTTTTGAGGTGTCAGAAGCTCAAGCCAGGCCTAGTAGCTCACTCTCTTTTCATGCTGCCTTTCCATCTGCATTTAGAACTCTCAGCTACGTCTCCAGTATGTCTACCCGCATGCCACCATGTTTCCCAACATTATGATAATGAGTATAGATTTCTCCAGAAAATGTTATCATATGATAAATAAGAACATTGATTCCAGAGACTAAATCTCTGGATTTCAATTTTGACTTGACAATTATTAGTGTGCTTTTGTTTCCTTGCCTGTAAAACATGTATAAATTGTATAGGGCTGGTGGTAGAGTGTTATGGGTTTGTCCTAATGTTGCTTGTATTCTAATGTTAATTGGGTCCCCAAAATTGTTTGCATGAGAGAGTCCACACCTAAGACACTGAGGGACCCTGCTCCTAGTTAATTCTGATTGGTAAATAAAGATGCCAATAGCCAATAGCTGGGGAGAAGAGACATAGGCGGGGTTTTGGATTACTAGGCTTGGGACAGGAAAAAGGAGATCTGACATGCTGAACGAGTGTGAAGGAGAGACACGATGACTGAGAAGAGTGCAGGACAGAGAGGCATGGCCACCATATGAAGGAGAGCATGACCCAGTGGGGCAGCCCTCTGGGTCCAGAGCAGCCAAGATAGAACACAGAATAACTGGGGATTAAGCACTTGGCTAGGCAGGGGCCCAGCTAGCCACTATTGAGTTGCTTAAGGCATATTTAAATACAAAGGCTGAGTGTGCGTCTTGTTCAGGAACCTAAACCACTGAGGCGGGAAGCGAACCTGTCGCCGGGATTTATTTTTTAAATCTTTAATTCAATAGATGGTGTCCAACATGTCTGGCTGGCAAGAACACAATTTTGGAGATTCCTAAATGGAATACACATGCCTTCCCTTTAAGATTAAGAGACAGGAAGAGGGGCTGGAGAGATGGCTCAGTGGTTAAGAGCACTGACTGTTCTTCCAGAGGTCCTGAGTTCAATTCCCAGCAATCACATGGTGGCTCACAACCACCTGCCAGTCTTCTGGTGTGTCTGAAGACAGCTACAGTGTACTCGTATAAATAAAAATAAATAAATAATAGAGGCAGGGAGAATTGCGTTTCTCAGCCAAGCTGAGCCAAGCCATGTGGTTCCTCCTCAAGGCATGCAGGTTCAGAAACAGGATAGAAGTTCATGCTAGTTTGACATGCATGGCTCTTGAGTTTGTGGTTTTAGCTCAGAACACATCCAGGCTGACCCAGGGACAAGGGCAGCAGGCTAGTGATTCAATGGGACGCTCTCTCTGGTTCTGGGCTGCTATGAGAGCTTACGTCAGGGATGCTAACAGCACCTGCTGGGAGAAGGCAGGCTGCAGAGAACTTGAACAAGATGGGAATGGAGGAGTTGATGGAAAATTAAGTCAAGGTTTCACAAGCAACTGGGTTCTTGGGAATTCTGGGATACCTTAGCATGGCATTCATTCATAGATCAGCCTGAAAATAGGCTCATACAGGAAATAGAAGGGAATTTAATTGAAGTTAAATACATACAAAAGAATGTTATTCAAGTTATTTTAAAAGAAAGGGTATACAATTATATACCCACAGACACTAATCTCCTTAGAAGGGAAAGGTAAAGGAATATGACATTGTTTTAAGAATAGAAGGGCCGGGCAGTGGTGGTGCACACCTTTAGTCCCAGCACTTGGGAGGCAGAGGCAGGTGGATTTCTGAGTTCGAGGCCAGCCTGGTCTACAGAGTGAGTTCCAAGACAGCCAGGGCTACACAGAGAAACCCTGTCTCAAAAAACAAACAAACAAACAAACAAAAAGAATAGAAGGGAGAAATAGTGGCAATTGCTTTAAGTGTTTTTAAAATAAAGAAATTCAGGCCTTTGATTTCAAATGTAGGGGAAAGTAAAGCATGGAGATAGAGAGAAACCCTATCTCAACAAATATTAATAAAAAGGTATTAATATTCTTATAAGGGAGAAATAAAGGGAAATTACATTGTCTTAAGGACAGAAGGAAGAAATAGTGGTAATTGTTTAAGTTATATAAAGAGAAAAGGGATATAATTATATATCTACAGATACTAATCTCCTTAGAAGGGAGGAATAAGGGAAAATTTTATTGTCTTAAGGATAGAAGGGAGACATAGTGGTAATTGTTTATACATGGAAAAACAAAGAAAGCCAGGCATTTGGTCACATATGCAGGAAACAAAGGTACAGAGAAAGAGAGAGAAACTCTATTTCAACAGATAATAATAATTGTTTAAAATTAATTGCTTTGAGTTGTTTTAATTATCAAAATGAAATAATTTCATGGTATTAACGACATTATTAATCCTCTGGGAGAGAGGCCAAAGTAGAGCAGGCCCTAAGAAAAGGGAGCCTACAAAATTGAACCAGTCAATTATGGGTTACTGGACCAAGGACATGCTATTTTGGGAGAGAGACTCTGTATTGTGTTAACAGGAAAAGAGAAAAGGCTTTGGCCCCTTCCAAAGTAATCTGTATCAGATATGACAGGGGAAGACCCCTGAAGATCTTGCTACAGACAGGAAAGAAAAATTCAAGAAGCCTAGACAGGACAGGGAACATAAACTGCTGACCCCTCCACAGGGGAACAGCGCTGACATTAGACTAGACAGAAAAATGTCTCTAGCCAAAAATTCAGCTAAATTAGTCAATAACTCTTGTTGGTTACAGTATCCTTAAAGTTCATCATGACATTCTTCACATGGCTTGAATGAAGATTTATTACAATTGGGTATTGATCAAAGTAACTCATAAAAAAATACAGCTGTCTTTTACCTGCTCAAAGAGCAAAAATTCATCCTTAACTGATCTGTGCAACTTGCACATTCCATACAAAAATCTTTATAGAACTAAAAATTTGGTTGTAAGATTCATATATTACAGAATGAAACACCAAGATGCAACTCTGACAAGATTCATCCTCAGGGATGCTGAGATGACAGGCTGTTCCAGCTCCCCGCCTCACCTGATGCTGTTTCCAGAGACTGGCTACCAGAAAAGGTTCAAGAGTGGTTACTAATTCCTGATGACCTCACTTCATCCAGCCTTTCAGACGGATCCAGTCAGAACCTCAGTTAAGCCCTGAACTTTCTATGCATACAGAGACTGGCTAATAAATGCTAAAACTAGCTTTCTTAAATCCAATCAATTTTTCTAATTTTCCTACCCCTCCCCACCTTTTAAAAATTTATTACCCCAATTCAGCAGAAAGAAGCTATGGGGAGTCATCGTCTTGATTCCGTGGGTTTGGGTATCTGGTTATGGTTATTTTAAAAATCATAGATAGGTTGTTATTTTGATGGATAATTTGGAAATGGTCATAATGTTGGACAGGGAGGAAACTAGAGAGCTCAGACTCAGGGATTTCTGTCTTTCCATTCCTCTTCTCTATGCTTTCCTTCTTAGACAAAGGGAAGGGGGTTAAAAATAAAAAATAGATAGAATAATATTATAGAAATTAGATAAATAGGGATGAAATTATTATTTTTACTCTTAAAACATTTTATAGCCATAATCTTACATTGGTAGAAATCTTTGTATTCTGATGCAAAATTGAAGTTATATTTTTTTACATTGGTACAGAATTTATATATTGATACAAAATTTAAAATTAATATTTTTACTCTTAAGATAGCATTGCACCTATATGACTCATTTAAGAATACAAGGCTTAGACCCAGTCCTTTTAATAGCTGCTATTACAAACTGTTTAGGATAATTAAGTAATACAAGTTAAAGGTCAGGTAGTAAATTCATGGTAATATTAGATTCTTATTAATTATAATAAAGTGTTGTAGTGGGTTTGGCCTAATGCTGCTTGTATTCTGTTAATTTGGGTTCCCAACAATGTTTGCACAAGAGTCCATAAGTAAGACACTGAGGGACCCTGACCCTAGTTGGTTCTGATTGGTAAATAAAGATGCTGGCAGCCAATGGCTGGGCAGGGCAGATAGAAGTGGGATCTTAGAATTTTCCTGGGCTTGGGACCAAGATGGAGGAGGAGAAGGGATCTGAGGTGGTGGGAGAGTGTGGAGGAGAGGAAAGACGCCAAGCCTGAGAAGGTGCAGGACAGAGAGGCATGGCAGTCACGTGAAGGAGCAGGGGGAGTACAGTCCAGAGCGCAGCCCAGTTGGGCAGCACTCTGGTTCCACAGAAACCAAGGGAGAATAGAGAACTTAGTAAGTGATAACTCGGGATTATCAGCAGGAGTTGGATTAACCACATGGAGGTTAGGCAGTGGCCCAGCTATTGTGCTGCTTAAGGCATATAAAATTATAAAGGCTGTGTGTGTGTGTGTGTGTGTGTGTGTGTGTGTGTGTGTTTCATTCAGGGATGTAAAGCATTGGGGTGGGCAGCAGGAGCCTGCTGCCAGGATTTATTTAATTAATTCTACAAAGTATTTTCAATATCATTCAAACAGTAAATAGGTAAAGGTAGTCAAGGTTTAACAGTTCAGATATACTATATATAGATAGTTTTCAAAAGCATTGGAGACCCACAGAATATGGCATTTAAAATCATTTCATTATTAATAGATCTTTTGACTAGGAGACATGTCTGCTCCTGGCAGTACCTCCATTCCACTTCAAAGAAGATATTGAACATCATTACCTCCAACTGGAATTGTTTCAATTGTGGCAAGTTAGCCACTGGGTAAGAAATATCCTACTTTCATTCTGCAGACAGTTACTGTCCAAAAAAGGACACGTGGATGCGGGATAGTCAACTGCTAAGCTCTGCCAAGACAGTCCTTCATAATTCATGCTTCACTCAAGGTCAGTCAGATGGTTCTGGGTCAGAAGGCTGAAGAAAGATGCTTCAATGTTACAGGAATATTGGGGAATGTCTAGGCAGTCAGCTGTCTCTACAAATTTTTTAAAAGTGTTGGAAACTATGTCTTTGTGCTTCCTACATATTCAAGTAATATTTAATTCCTTCTCAGATCTCTGACAGGGTTGAAGGCCGCATGGAGGTTAGTCAGTGAGGGGCCCAGCTATGAGCTGCTTAAGGCATATTAAAACATAAAGGCTGCGTGTGTGTCTTTTATTCAGAACCTAAACCGCTGAGGCGGGAAGCGAACCCACTATCTTGTAAATATTTAATTCAACAGTAGAGCACTTGGCTAGCATACTCTAGGCCCTTGGTTCTGCCCCTAGCAAGATGTGAGGAAGGGAAAGGATGAACTGGAAGAGAACGGAATTTAAAAATAATGGTTTTTAAGCTTTATTATTTTTATTTTTAAAAGTTTTGTTTAATATGTGTTCTACCTGCATGTATATATATGTACTGTGTATGTCTGGTACTTTGCCAGAAGAGGACACTGCATCCCTTGAAATCAGAGTTGCAGATGGTTCTATGATGCAATGTAGGTGCTAAAAACTGAATTCAGATTCTCTGAAAGAATACCAAATGTTCTTACCCAGTTGAGTCATATCTCTAGCCCTAAACCTTATTATCATTGTGTAAGTACATATGAGTGTGTACATGTGCGTGCCATGGTGTATACATAGAGATGAGAGGGTCAACTCTGTAAAATGGATCTCTTCTTCTGAAACCTTTATGTGGGCTCCAGAAATTGAGCTCAGATCATCAGGCTTTAAGGCAAGTTTGTTTTTACTTACTGGGCCATTTCACTGGCCCCTAAATGAGCAGCATTAGGTTTTAGAGACAGGGCTACATAGAGATGTAGCCCTGGCTGGCCTCAAGCTCACAGAATTCTGCCTGCCTCTATTTCCTGAGTGCTTCTTCTAAGCAGAAGGTGCTTAGAAATCATAGCGGACTGGCACGAAGACCAAAATCACAATAAAAAATCTCAGAGGTGGGCTACAGGACATATCTGAGAGACTACTTGATACTGGAGCTGTGTCACAAGAACAGAGGGAAATAAAAGATTGTCTTATAAAGATTATACAGATAAGTTTCTGCTCAGTTTCTGAGGCCTGAGTGTTGTACTACTTATCTAATGCTATGTAACAGTTTATCTAAGACCACAATGGACCTTTAAATACAACAAAACAAAAGAAAAACCCAAATCCTTATTGGGAGATCCTGGCTTAAGGTCTCCTCTTTTGAGAAGGTTAATGTAGGCTGCACTAATCTGACAGTTTGACCAGTACTACTATGATACAATCAACTTTTACAGATTATTCTATTTTCTTTAGGATACATGAATCTATTGTAGGTAATTCTTCATATATACAGTATTTTTAATACTGGTTCATGTCTCATAAAATGAATTGAACAAGCATCTTTTCATATTTTTTGACAGGAGTTTAATGTTTGCATTTTTTTTCCTTAAATGTTTTATAAAACTCACCTTCTGAGGCAAAATATGGTGGCACATGCCTTTGATCTCAGTACTCCAGGGGCAGAGGTAAGATGTTTTCTGAGTTTAAAGCTCACCTGATTTACACAGCTGGCTTCAAGCTAGCCAGACAATAAAGAGCATCATCTCAAAACAAACACAAAAAACAAAACAAAACAAAAACAACGACAAAACACAAAAGTCATCATGGCCAAGTTGTATGTTTGTCACCCTATCTATGTACTTTGTAAAGGATGCTTAACTATGTGAAATAGCTACATGAACTGCAGGTTGTTTCAGTACACAACATAAAGTCAGTATCTGTGTTAGACAGCGTCTACTGTTACGTGAACATATTTGCTATGAAGTGCCAGTACTGTGGATCCTCAGCTTCTTCACTTGTATCAGCAGCACTGGCTTTCCTTCTTGTCACAGCAGTGGTTTCAGAACATGCTGTCAAACAAGTGGTAGCAACAGACTCACTGACTGAGGACTCCCGCTTTCATCACCTTAATTCCTTCTTCATAGTTTCCTCATTTAACACCAAAATACAGGCCTCAATACATGATTAGAAACAGTAAAAACGCATCTTAAAAAGAGGGGCTGGAGAGACGGCTCAGAGGTGAAGAACCCCATCCCTGACACCCATGCCGAGTGGTTCATTACTGCCTAAATTCCATCTCCAAGGAGACCTGACACTCTCCACTGAACTGCATTTATGTGCGCATAATTACACACACACACACATACATACACATAAAATTAAAAAATAATAAAAATAAATGAAAATGCAGGGCTAAGTAACATGGGATTACTAAGGTAGCTCTTGAAAAGTCAAAACTATATGTTAAGTTTGAACTACCAGATGAGCCAGGGTAACACAGACCCTGTCTCAAAGAAATAAAAACAAAAGACTTTATCAATATATCCTACTACACCCCTTAGAACAGCACTGATCTAAGCCAAAACCACCAAGCATGCTTCTTTGCTTCTTAGTACACTCTTCTTGACCAGTCCCAATTCCTTAGGCTAGACCAGTGCTTTATGATACAATTAGATAAGGAAGTGCACCCCAGTTGGATGTTATCATAATAATACTTTCAAAATGGAGGGAACCAAACATGACCCATTAATCATTGTGACAAAGGTAGGAAGCAGCACAATGACCCATCACCTGACCAGTTCAAGACCCAAGTGTGATTAAAACAAAACAGAAGGTCAGAGAATCAACTAAATTCCTTCAGACTGTAGATGTGAAAGTGACATTTTAAGCTATTTTATATTTAACTAATGTAACTATAAACATATTTATATAGAAATGCCTACCTTTCAGAAACAAACTCAACACAAGTTGATGGCAAATTAATCTTTTTACTTGCTTTTTCTGAAGAGTTAAAAGGGGTATGGGTCACAGAAGATATTCTTTTACTTCGACTTTTAACTGACTTTTGGGTCACACTCAAATTCACAGCCTCTGAATCTGTAACCTGTTAAATGGACCAGGAAAAAGCAGGTGAGTGGAAGGTAAAATTTCACATGGAAGAGTCTTGAATATATATGCTAAAATATTAAGTAGTATGTAATTCAATGGCTGATGACCATAAAGGTGATTTCTCTGCCAAAATGAGTCAAGGATTAACAATGACATTACAAATCTAGACTTTGAAAACAGGGCAAACAAATACTGAGATACTTATTTCTAGTAGTCTAAGTTTCAAAAACTAAAAAGAGTGATTTTTAACTCCAATTGTTATATTTAAGCCTTGAAGTTCAAGTTGACTCCATGTCTCAGCTGAGAATGAACATGGCCCTTTCTTTCTAAGGGGTGGCATGAACACTAAGGTAGACACATTTAGGCAGAACCCTGAAGTGCTATCACACTAAGTACACACACACACACACACACACACACACACACACACACACACACACACACACACACACACTGCTATTAAACTAAGTTATATATGTACATGCTCAAGCAGCATTGGGAGGCAGAGCAGGTCACTGATGTCCTTTCACTTCCAAGGCAAGGTAACATGGATCCACTTTCTTCCTCTTCTCTACTCTAACTACAACTTTACAGCTTTGTAAATAATTCAGTGGGTAAGCATAAAGCAGCTGAAAGGTTTAATGAAAAAGGGAAACTAGATACGGACCTCGTGACCACAGTGAGTACTCTCTATACATCCATACTAGATTATAAGTATGGCAGACATCTATCCATCTCTCGTTTGTAACATACAGTAGTGGTGCTGACCCAACCCCAATACCAGAAGACTCAAACATTCCATTTCATAAACCATAGTGGCAGCTTGGTCAACACTTGGGGCAGAGGAAGTGTAACTGGCTTCGGCAACAATAGCAAGCATAGTTCAATAATGGAGCAGCCCCCAGAACTCCACCCAAGAAAAGCAGCCAACCAAGTCTACTTCAAAGGCAGTACTGCCATCTTCCCACACACAGGCCAGTAGCAGGACCTAGACTACTGAAGCAGCGGCAGCCCTCAGCACCACAGCAGAGAGTCAGTAGGCCAGTCCACTCTGTGATGGTGAGCATAGGCTAACAGCAGTGAGGATGGAGGCAGCACTTGCATGATGATCACAGGTGACTGTGGAGCCCAAAAAAATGAAGCCAAGCAGAAGAGCACACAAAGGCCATTAAAGAAGTTACTATTGAGCCGGGCAGCGGTGGCGCACGCCTTTAATCCCAGCACTCGGGAGGCAGAGGCAGGTGGATTTCTGAGTTTGAGGCCAGCCTGGTCTACAGGGTGAGTTCCAGGACAGCCAGGGCTACACAGAGAAACCCTGTCTCGAAAAACTAAAAAAAAAAAAAAACAAAAAACAACAGAAGTTACTACTGAAATACAGCTCAGAGGAAGCCAGGATGCACATCCTAACCTAAGTAGAGCGGCTATAAAGGGAGTAAGTTGCAAATACCATGACCTTTGGCTCTTCCAAGGAGTACCAAAAGGTGGTGGCTATACATATTCCTGTACCCCAGAACTGTTTTTCTGTCCACACACCTAATTTTAGAGTTGTGCTCTGGATATGCTGAGAATTTCCCAGATCATCAAGTCCTGGTCCTTTTTGTTTGTTACACAGTCCCTCCTCCATTACCACTTCTGTATTTTTTTTTTTTTTTTTCACATTTAAGTTTAAAAAACAAGAATCCAACATTGTATCCAAGCTTTCTGTCCTTGTCTGGAAGTATATTCACATCTTATGATCCAACAAGCCAAGCAGACTACGTGTTTATACGAACCTTACAGACTGTATTATTGGGTAATGTGTTTGGTTCCAAACAATTTCCTTGAGACGATAACACTGTTTTGATACGTTTCTGGAGTCTTCTTATTTTTACCTAGAAGAAAGAAGCTAAGTGAATACCGAACCAGGGTACCAGATACTACAAAAGAGTGAAAACAACTACTTGACCAAGTAGTTTTGTGAAAGGCAGGCATCCACACAAATAAATGAAAAGGTCTTCTTTTACTTCATTACTTTTCATGATTCTAGACCCGAAGACCCCCAAGCAGGGAATGCCTTCTATTCTTCCATCCTCTTAGCTAGCATCTTTACTCTTTAAATGCATTTTATTTATTTATTAGTTGTAGATACGGTCTTATGTATTTCAGGGTGGCCTTGATAGGGTGGTCCCTATGTAGCCAAAGATGTCTTTGAATTCCTACTTTTCCTGCCTCTTCTAGGGTAATGGAGTTGTACAGCAGCATACTCGGTGTGTGTTTGTGGGGATCAAACTCAGAACCTATTACTAGCTATGCTAGCACTACAATTTAGCTATATCACCAGCCCCAGTGATAGATTCTTACATGGTCATCATCACTTATTATCCATGGAGGAATAGTTCCAGGTCCTATAGATAAAAAAATCTGAAGATGTTAAAACTATACACACATCCTCTTGTGCACTTTAAATTATCTTTACTTACAGCTTCTAATACAACAGGAATGTTACTACACTGTACTGTTCAGAGAATACTGACCAGACAAAAAGATGGTATATGTTCAAAACAAGCACTTTTTCCCTGAATATTTTCAGTCTGTCTATCTACATTGGTGTATGCCTTAATCTCTGCATTAAGGAGACAGTGACAGGCAGGTCTCTATGAATAAAAGGCCAGCCTAATCTACATAGTGAATTCCAGGACAGTGGAGTAGTTAGGGCTATTTAATGAGGCTCCATCACATTAAAAGGAAAGATATGTCTGCAGTTAGTAAGTATAGACAGAGAACCCAAAATGTAGAAAACTGGTAAGTGACAACTGGTTACATAAGACAGTCGGGATGGAAGGGCTGATATGCGGATGGTGCATGGTTGCAATTCCAAAACTAAGGGGACTAAAGCAGAAAGACAAGAGAGTTCAAAGTTATCCTAGACTACCATATAGCCAGATCCAACCTCAAAAGCAAAACAGGAGACTTAATTTGTCTATAATAAAATTGATGTTGGTCAAAAATGTCAGACCAAAAATCCTAGAAATCTAAAAAAAAAAAAAAAAAAAAAGGCAGAGAGTCTGAAAGATCTTTAAATTATGTAAGTTCTAATAAGGCACATAATGGAATGGAAAGAAAAAGCTTACAAACCACAGATAACCCTCAATGAATACAGAATGCCTATTAGCACTAAGACTATTTCCTCAAACCTTAAATTAAGCTAGTTGGTCTTCTTTCATTGCAGTGGCTCTCAATCTGTGGGTCGTGACATTGTAACAGTAAAAAAAATTACGATTATGAAGTAGCAACAAAAGTAACTTTATGATTGGGGTCACCACAATATGAGGAAGTGTACTGAAGGGCCGCAGCATTAAGAAGGTTGAGAGCCACTGTTCCGTTCCCTCCCATTCCCAACATACAGCATATAACCACATAGTAAAGGGAAGAAAATGAAATTAGAAACTTACAAAGAGTTCACCAGCTATTGCTTCATGCTTAGTCCTGCACTGGGTTTTCCCAATGCGTTCATTCAATTCATTCAGTTTTTTATCAAATAAATTATAGTTTATCATGCAGATCTCCTGTCGAATGCAATGTTTAACCTAGAATTTAAATAAAAGCCAAAACACACAAGTTTCAAATTTTAAAACAATTTCACTTCCTACTTTTTATTTTTATGTTTTGTGTGCATGTGCTACATTACAGAGGCCAGAGGAGGGCATCAGATTCCCCTGGAACAGGAGCTAACAGATAATTATGAGGTGGCATGTGGGTGCTGGAACTTGAGGGTACTCTAGGAGAAAAGTCAGTGTTCTTAACTTCTGAGCCATCTCTCCAGTTCACTCCTACTTTTTTGAGACAAGACGTTTTCACTATGTAGACCCGTTAGTCTGTAGTAGAGCAGACTAGCCTCAATCTCAAAGAGATCCATCTGCCTTTGCGTGCAGGTGCTAGACTAATGGTGTGTACCATGCCCAGCTTCTTTCCTTTCCTTTCTTCTTTTTTTTTAAGATTTATTTATTTATTTATTTATTTAATGTGAGTACATCGCTCTCTTTAGACATGCCAGAAGAGGGCATCAGATCCCATTACAGATGGTTGTGAGCCACCATGTGGTTGCTGGGAATTGAACTCAGGACCCTCTGGAAGAGCAGTCAGTGCTCCGACCAGCTGAGCCGTCTCTCCAGCCCACTCAGCTTCTTACTACTCCTTAAAAGCTGCTTTACTTTTTCCTGCTATTTTATAATGAAAAATTATATGTTACTATACCAGTTTTATAAAAAGTTTCATAAAAACTGACATTAAATTTTGCATAGCACATCTAATATTTAGCACATAAACACGTTAAAAATTAAATTCATCTTCGAAATGTTGACTTCAATTCATATGGTTCCAGCTGACTGTTTCCAATAATATACATTAATCACACAAATAATCAGACTCATCATCAGAGTCAGAGCACAGCTATTCCACTAGAACTAAAGATTATACCCACTCGCCCCCGGCCTTTTGTTGTTTGATTTTGTTTTGTTTTATTTCCTTGAGACAGGGTTTCTCTGTATAGCCCTGCCTGACTGTCCTGGAAGGCATTCTAGAGATATGTCTGGCCTCAGACTCAGAGACCTGCCTACCTCTGCCTCTCTCAAGCGCTGAGGATTAAAGGAGTGTACCACCATGCTTGGCCTGAAGTTGTGTCTCATTTCATAGTTGATCAGACAGATAGGTCACAGAGAAACACGTAATTGGGCAAAAATGAAAACAAGAAGTATACTCAACAGTGTTAAAAAGCAGTTTACCTAGGTTAGTTTGGAAGAGGAGGTATGTAACTCGAATGTATCAAGATTCCAAAATGTTGTCTAAGTCTATGAAATAGTGAACAATTGTAAGGTAATCAATAAACAGCTATTGCTGCTGATCAAAAAAAAACCCATGACCAATACAAAATGTTGGATTATAAGTAAAGCTCAAGGTCATCCCATGCTTGACTTACACATTTGGCAGCCTATTAAATAAAAACTCCATCTCTTTCTATGAGACATTTACAGACATAGAATTTAGTAGATTACTTAGACTAGAATCATTCTGGAAAATAGAAATATATTGGTAATGTAAATCATTTATCCCTTATTGGTTTTGTCTGAATGATGTCCTAGCTAGTTTTATGTCAGCACGACATAGCTAACTAGAATCATTTGAAGAGAAAACCACAATTGAGAAAATGCCTCCAGGAGATTGGGCTGTAGAAGCCAGTATGGGAGTTTCTTAATTAGTGATTGATGGGGGAGGGCCTGGTCCATTGTGGGCAGGGCCATTCCTGGGCTGGTGGTTTTAGGTTTTATAAGAAAGCAGGCTGAGCAAGCCTGGGAAGCAAGTCAGTAAGCAGCACCCTCCATGGCCTCCCATCAGCTCCTGGTCCCTGCCCTGATTACTTCTTTCCCCAGGGACTAACTGTGATACTGAAGAATAAGCAAAGTAAACCCTTCCCTCCTCATGCTGCTTTTGCTTTTGGTCGTGGAGTTTCATCACAACAACAACCCTAAGACATACTGTTTTACATGAGAGAAGGGAGGGAGGGACGGAGAAAGGGGGAGAGAGGGAAGGAAGGAAGGAAGAAGGGGGAGAGAGAGAAATAGGGGGAGGGAGAAAGGGAGAGAGGAAGGGAGGAAGGGAGGGAGAGAGGGAGGAAGGGAGAGTGTTGAGGTATTTGCACATGAAGGAAGAGGCATCAGATCTCCCAGAGCTGGAGTTACAGGTTATGAAGCCACCAGACATGGGTGCTGGGAACTGATCTCAGGTCCTCTGCAAAAGTAGCAAGTGCTCTTAACTCCTGCTCTCTCTCCAGCCCTTTCAACATTTCTTACTAATCATAAGTTCCTAAGGCAAATATTTTAAGCCAAACATTACCTGTTCTAGCAGTGCTGTATGCCTTTCCAGAGCCTCACAAACATTTTCATTAATTTGCTCTGAAGTTTTCATGACCTTAACATTTTCTTTGTTTTCTGAAAACATCTTCTGATTATGGCCTTGGAGAGAGAGAAAGATAGGTAAAAATATTGCTTCCTAAGAAGGAAGTAAATGATTTAGGGAGTATAGTCAAGTGAAAAAACTAAAATGTGACAAGAGCAGTATTTAAAATTTTTTAAAATTAATACTTTAGCTGGGCATTGTGGTGCATGACTTCAATCTTAGCACTCAAGAGGTAGAGGCAGGTAGATCTCTGTGGGTTCAAGGACAGACAGTGCTAAACAGTGAGACTGTATCTTAAAAATAACTGCATAAAATTTTTTCCATAAAAATGTTCTTTAACAAAGAAATCTTTGGTAGGATTCGGGTCTCAGATATAAACCTTTCAGTCTTGTTTTACAGGATATCCACCGGACAAGGTGGCACACAGTTCGAATTACATTTGGGAGATAGTAAGAGGATCAAGAATCAAGGCCAGACTGAGGTGTATAATGAGGCCTTGTCTCACCAAAACACACGAGGAAAAAAAAAAGAACCCTGCCAAATATATAACCAAAATATTAAAAAACAAAACAAAAAACCCAAAACAAAACTTTAAATGAATTGTATAACATAAAACTTTCTCTTTTTTTGTTTTTTTCAAGACAGGGTTTCTCTGTGTAGCCCTGGCTGCCCTGGAACTCACTCTGTAGACCAGGCTGGCCTCGAACTCAGAAATCCACCTGCCTCTGCCTCCCAAGTGCTAGGATTAAAGGCATGCGCCACCACTGCCCGGCAACTTAAAACTTTCTATATAGGCACTTAAGGAATCCATTACTTTGATGAAGTTATTCAGCAATTTAAATTATCTTGTTAAAAATAATTATTCTGTACTCTAAACATAAACAAAAGATTCTATATAGTGTGTGCATGTGTACATAGCACATAATACATGTTTGTGAACATGCCACCACATTAAGTGTGGAGGTCAGAGGACATCTTTGTGAAGTCAGTTCTCTCCTTCCACCTTTGCATGGGTTCCTGGAATTAAACTCAGGTCACCAGGCTTTGAATGAGCACCTTTATCTGCTGATCCATCTTGCTGGCCCTAAATCAGCATTTTAGTCAACCAACATAAATATCCTACTTCTAATAAAATGTATTCTGTTATTTTATAACTCCAGAACTTCCTTTTTTAATTCCTTGGTTTCTCTCCCAGTAGCCCTTTGTAGTTGGGCATATAGACAGACACATATGAATTAACTGCATCTATCATCATTTGGCGTATGATCTATAAATCAATTCTATGGAGAGAAACAGATTCATCAACAACTTAATGTACCTGTTCTCTAAGGCAACTTACAAAGCTCCCAAAGAACTATTGGCAGTTAATGTTTGCAGAAAGAGGGAGACACTTAATTTAGTAGTGTATCCACTAGTAATATACCCATGCTCCCGTAAGCAACACTAATTAAACTCATTGGAGCACAACAAATACCCATGAAGGTATAAGAGATTATTTAGTTTCAACCCTCTTCCTCTTTTGCTGTGTTAGAAATCAAAGTCAGGGTAGATAAGCGACCTCCCATTGAGCGATATTCTTAGTCAGAGGAGTAGAGATGGTAATAAGGCTGGGAGCAAATATGATCAAAATACTTGACGTATGTGTAAAAATGTCATAGTGAAACCTGTTATGCACAATTAATAAATGTCAATAAAAACCTATGATCTAATAAATGAAATCTTAAAATAACAAGAGACAAAGTTAAAATGAACCACCTGCCATAAACTACCTTTTGAGATTTTCTATACTTTCATGGAAAAAGTAATTAATTCCTTTTTTGGGTAACATTTCACTTTCCTTTAGATATAGTGGATATCATTAAATTGAATCAAGTTTGCCCTAAAGCTGCCTACCTAGATAGTTGTAGTTTGGTTTTAGTGTCTTTATGTGGTAAATCATAATTTAATTTAATGTGTAAACGGACTATAGCTGGCTTTTTGGGGGAGGGGATGCTGAATGTATGTATCACCAGTATATCGTGTGTGTGCTCGAAAAGCATCTGAAAGGGGCATTAGATCCCCTGGAACTAGTTATAAATGGTTGTGAGCCATCAGAGTGCTGGGGGTCAGGCCTGCACCCTCCACAAGAGCAGCCGGTGCGTTTAACCGCTAAGTCAGTTCTCTAGTTTGTATAACCTACTTATAGAGAAATAAGCTGTTTCAAAACTCGAAGGTGATTGAATGATTAACCACATTAACTAATCAGGCTGCTTCTCTTCTGTATCTCACTTCTTTTTCTTTGACTATAATCTTAACCTGCCCACAAGATAGGAAGGTTTGTTGTTGCTTCATGTAGCCCAGTCTGGCCTCAAGTTTGCTGATCCTTCTGTCTCACCTCTTTAGTGCTCTGGATTACAGGCATGCACCACAATGCCCAATTTATGTGGTGCTGGGGACTGAATCCAGAGTTTCATTCATATACAATAAGCAAGCACCCTGTCAACTGAGGTACTTACAATCCCAGACTCCGAAAAGAGCTCTTTTCAGTAGTGTTTGGACCAGCCTGCTGTCCACTCTAGCAATGGGAATAAAGCCAGTAATTGCAGTGACTAGCCAGAGCTCTCTCCTCTAACAACGTATCTTTCTATCTCAGAATCAAGAACAGTGCACAAGCAAAACAGTTTGAAAACACAGCCGTCATTTACTTTTTGTCCTATCTATATGTACTCTACTTTTTTGTATGTCTGAGACTTTAAAATCCCCCTAAAGAAAGTGACTATTTGAATTTCTCCAAAAGACACAGAGGCGTATACTTACTGTTACCCCTATCGAGGCCAACTGATAACTGCCACTGAGTATGCATACACTCACAATTTACACCGGCACAGTGACCATCCCACTACACTCTTCAGTCTTCAAAATGGCACCAGCACAATTACTAACTAGAGCAGACTGAATTGGCCCAAGTTAGGTGCTTTCTCAAGAGTCTGAACTTAAAACATAACTGTTACTTTTATCATGAGACTCTTAGGTAGCATTCGCTTCTAAACTGGGAACCATGTTGATGATTCTCTTGTTACCCAGTGTTCTGAGTTATAGCACTCAATTTAACAGATGGCCACCAACTTTTTAGTATAAAGTTAGAATTCTCTTCATGTCCAGGAAAGATCTTGATGCATTCAACTCTTGTTTAAAATGAGTTTCAGACATGTTCTGCAACTCTGCTGCCTTTGTGTGGAATATTTGCTGGAGGAGTCAGTAGCTGGCCTTGGCTTTGTGTGTAAGGACATACAACCTGTTCATTAGTGTTTTCTGATCTTGTTTCTGAAACAACTTCTACTGTTTTAATTAAATTCTGGGAAAATGTTATACTTTTCTGTGAAAATATTGAATTTTCAAAGAGTTAAATGAGGAATCAACATGTTCAGAAGGAGTACACTTGCTAGCTATAAACCCAGGATTTAAACTCTGATTACCATTTGGAATATTAGTTCCAACTGTTGTTTTTGGAGCTTCAACATTTTTTGACTTGTTCAGGATCTCCAACTGCTTCCGGCAACTTGTAGGCATTGTTTTCTTGGCCTTTAAAACCTTCCTTCTTTTTCTGTCTGGACTTTCCATATTTCATATCCTAGAATTTAAGGTATATATAATATGATACTTTGTCTCAAAAAACAAGACTTAAATGCATTTTCCCACTGAAATAGTTATTATACTATTAAAATAATACTGAGACTATCTCTCCATTATTTATTTCTACTTGGAACTTATATTCTAGACAGAAATGATTAGATCTATGATTTTAAACAGGTCACACTACAATGAAGACAGTGGTCCTAATAGGACAGGATTAAAGCCAGAAAAAACTTCACATACAACCATTTGACTTGTTTCAGAAGTGTCATCTGGACAAAGGAAAAAAAGACTAATATCAGGTATAAGGTGAAAAAACATACTTTAATCCTTAACCTCATACCTTGTCTTAAAACCAAAGCAAAACAACAGTAGATGGGTTATATGATAAAAGTTTTTGGAAGAAAACCAGATCACACAGTCATCTTCTTGAAATGGGCAAATCTTATTCCTGTAGAAAGCTCTAAGGCATAAATAAATTTAACAATAAAAGTGTGTCCATTGGGGCTAGAGAGATGGCTCAGCAGTTAAGAGAATTGACTGCTCTTCCAGAGGTTCTGAGTTAATTTCCCAGCAACCACATGGTGGCTTACAACCATCTGTAATGGGATCCTATGCCCTCTTCTGGTGTGTCTGAAGAGAGCAACAGTGTACTCACATACATAAAATAAAAAATTTTAAAAAAATGTGTGTTCATATATTCAATAAAAATCAAGTATATAGAATAAATTGATAAAGAAAAAAAGTAGGAAACAGTGTACCTGTCTAACCTAGCACCCCAGTAGGCACAGAACAAGTAACATGGTGACACCAGACTTGTGGGACAGTGGACCATGCCAGGAAACTTGGTAAGGTTGAGCTGGTTCAGAGTCCCCAGCACCCAGGCATCCACCTGAGACAGTAGGAGGCTCCCTGCTACCTACTAGATTCCTGGCCTGTAACAAGTGCCATACTTCCCACATAAGAAATGTGACCTGTGGTCACATAGCCCAAAATAGAGTTCTCCATGCTAATGAGGTTATCTAGAGGCCTTGAAGGTTTAGACAATAAGCGTCCCTTCCCGGACATTCCTTCCTGTAAAAGGTATTTAATCTCTGGCCCACCCTGTGGAGGCAGTATGTGCCCATTTTCCATGATGAACAATCAATAAGCAGTTTGGAACCAAGGACTGTCTCTTACATCAAGAACTTCCATAAGGGAGCATGGAGAAGGCCTTGGTCTACAGAGCTAAGCCATCTAAGCCCCCCCCACAGAAGGCTCTTCTGCACTCCTTGGCAACTGCTGCTAAGCCAAGGACAATCACCAATGAACTAAGCCAGAGTTCCCATTCCCCCAGTCCCAGACTTGTCCTCAGGGAGGGTTGGGGGGGGGGGTTCAATTCCATTCCTTGATACCCTAGACCTTGCAGTGTCTGGACGTCCAGGAGTTTAGGAGCCCCTGGCCCAGGCTCCTTATCGCAGGCCCAGGCATCCCCGACCCTCCATTTCCTGACTCCTCTGTGTGATTTTCCAGAGGCAACTGTATTCTCAGGAGTCAGGGAACCCCAGATTCAGCCTCCCACATCTTTGGCTGTGTTTTCCCACCCCCTGAGCAGTGTAACGCACTTCCCTAAAGCCCAGCTCCCTACTGCTGTGGCGCAGGGTAAACATAGCCTAAAATCTCTGCATTTTCATCTGCCCAGTGGTGTTTCCATACTCTAGTGGCAGGTGAAATGTGGAACCACATAGACTGACAAGCATCTTAGCTACAGGAGAAACTAACAGGCTAGACTAGCTGAGAGAATTTTGGGATCCTCCTATCTCCTTTCTCTAGTCCTGGGGTTACAACAACTAGCAAAAACACTGATGTGGTGGTTTGAATAAGAATGGCCCCCATAGGCTCATGTTTGACAGAAAGTTTTGAATAGATTGAGTAGCCTATTTGGAGGAGGAGTATCACTGGAGGTGAGCTTTGTGGTTTCAAAAGTCCAAGACATTCCAAGTTAGTTCTCTCTGCCTCTTCCAGTGCAATGGCTGCTTATATGCTCCCATGCTCCACAGTGATCATCGACCCAAACCTCTGTAAGCTCCAAATAAACACTTTTATAAGTTGCTTTGATTATGGTGTCTTATCATAGCAATAGAAATCTAAGAAAAGTTGTTACCAGGAGTGGAGTATTTATGATACAGGACTTTGCACTAGGAATTCAAGTAAATGCTGTAAATGGGGCTTAACAGACTATCCTAGTCGGAACCTGGAATATAGTAGTGCTGAGAGCAATGTGGACAATTAGAGGTTCATATGATGAGGTTTTTGAGGGGAACAGTATTAGCAAGTGGGCCAGAAACTATGCTTATGGCAAAGAATGTAGCTGCTTTTTGTCCATGTCCTAAGAATCTTCCTGAGGCCAAATTAAAAAGCTCTGGACTAGTTTCCTTGGCAGAGGAAATTTCAAGTGGTTATTTGTCATCACTCTTAAGCAGGTTTTATAAGTCAGGCAAGAAGAAATTTAAAAATGTACTGTTTGAATAAAAAAGAAAATATACAAAATGTACCATGTGAATCAAAAAGAGTGCCAGGGAATTCAATTTTGGAGCCAAGATTTATGTTGAAAGAGATTAAGACCTGCTGTGAAATGGAATAAAGGGAGTGTGCCCTCTTTAGGGCAAGACCCCCATACAGCTAATCCTGCAACTTGTAAAAGGAACAGTCCTGAGGGTTTTTTTTCCCCCTCCTAAAAAAAAAATAACAAACACAAAGATTATATACAGTAATGGAGCAATGATTTATCTCAAGCAGGCAGCTAAACTTGGCAGTTTTGGCCATGTGGTTCTGAATTTATAATCATGAAGGAAACAGGAGATGGGGGTGGGGGGGGGTAGGTTTGGAATCTTCCTTTGTTGCTAAGGAGATTCTCACTGAGGCCAGACATTTGGAAAACAAGTCCCTACATAGAGGCCTTGAGGGGCCATTTCATGAAGCTATGAAAGGGAACCCTGAATTGCACTGGAGACTCCAGGATATATTAAGGTGTCAAAGCCATGAGCTATCTGCCAAGGAAAGCTTCACAAGGTAGAACCTGCTCGAGAGAGAGAAGTGTGTGTGTAACTGAGACACCCACCTTGCAAATAAATAAATATCACACACCAAACTGACCCAAACTCTACACAACCTAATTACCTCATATACAATCATTCCCCTTCTTTAAAAAAATTTTTTTTCAATGAAATAATTTGACTTGGGGCCTTTCTAACTCAATCTTAGCTACTGTTAAAGCCCTATGCAAATTTTCTTTTTTCAGACAGTTTTAGTAACTCCTATCTTTTTGAGAATTTTTCTATTTCATGTAACAGTATAGCACACAGCTATAGTTATTTCTTTGGGATAGTTTTTAAAATTTTTTTACTTTTATGTATATGAGTGTTTTGCCTAAATAAATGTATGTCTGTGCACCATTTGTGTGTCTGGTGCCCCTTCATTCTTGCCTTACTTAGAAATGAGTCTGAATTAATTACTTTTTTGTTGCTGTAGTCAAGACCTGACAATAAACAATTTAAAAGAGGAAAAGGCTATTTTGGCTTAGAGTTTCAGGGGATGCAGCAGATTGTGATGAAAAAGGCATGGAGGTAGGAGGAAAAAATAGCTGGTCACACTAGCCCACGTTTAGAAAACACAGAGCAGACAGAAATTGAGTTGGGCTATAAATCTCAAGGTTCATTCCCAGAGACTCTGGTTAATACTACAAGATTCTATCTCCGAAAAGATTTGCAACCCTCCAAAACAGAGCCAGTGGCCGGGGACCAAGTGTTTAAATACAAGAGTTTATAAGGCAAATAGTTCTCAATCTGTGGGTTGTGACAGGAGTTACCTAAACCACAGACTCATTACTATGCGTAACAGTAGCAAAATTACAGTTATGAAGTAATGAGGAAAATAATCTTATGGCTGGAGGGTCACTACAACATGAGGAACTGTATTAAAGGGTCGCAGCATTGTGAAGGTTGAGAATCACTGCTATAATGGACATTTCATATTTCAAACAACAACATTCATTCCCTGGCCCATAGATATATGGTCATTTTATAATGCAGAATGTAGTTAAAAATCTCATAGTCTTTAACAGTTCAAACACTATTCAAAAGTCCTAATTTCTTCTTAGACTAGAGCCAATTGTTCTTTTGTTTGTTTGAGTCACAGTCTTACTATGCAGCCTTGACCAGGATGAAACTCACTACATAGATCAGCCTGGCCTTGAACTCAGAGATCTACTTGCCTCTGCTATACCACCATGCCCAGCTCAAGGCAATCTCTTAATTTCGAGTTACTGGAAAACAAAACAATAAAACCAAACAAGTTACTTTCAGTAACCTTGCCGCAAAACTCCATGACCCCTGCACTCTTAATCTTCCATACCTGCAAAACCAGTGTCATATGAACAACAATATCACAATCTGCTGCCACTTTGGAACATAGACTCACCCTTTTGTACCAAATCTGTAGTAGTCTCAGTATTCTTTGGTGTCACAATCTGAGGAAATATTTTCCTAGTAGGTTGTTTTCAAGCGGAGCCTCTTCAACAGTATTCAAATTAAGCTCTCTTTTTATCGCAATTGGTAAGGCAGGTGGGCGTGGCAGTGCACAACTTTAATTGCAGCATTTAGGAGGCAGAGGAAGATGGATATATGTGAGTCTGTTCAAGGTAAGCCTGGTCTTCAGAGAGAGAGTTCCAGGACAGCCAGGGCGACACAGTGAAGCCAACCCTATCTCAAAACAATACTACACACACACACACACACACACACACACACACACACACACACACACACACACAAATTATATTTGTAGACCCATTGAGCTGCTGCTTACAGAATGTGCACTGTGTTCCATGTTCCCAGCTGTGTGAGCTGTCACCCATGTTGGAGTGGACTCAGCCATCTTTGAGTCATTTCTACTACTATATGTAACCCTGAATCCATATTCCTGTAAGTAACTCCAATAAAACTCACTGGTTCACCAAATTGGACTATGTCAGTGTCTTAGTCAGGGTTTCTATTCCTGCACAAACATCAAGACCAAGATACAAGTTGGGAAGGAAAGGGTTTATTCAGCTTACTCTTCCACGTTGCTGGTCATCACCAAAGGAAGCCAGACTGGAACTCAAGCAGGGCAGGAAGCAGGAGCTGATGCAGAGGCCATGGAGGGATGTTTCTTACTGCCTTGCTTGCTTTCTCATAGAACCCAAGACTACCAGCCCACAGATGGTACCACCCACAAAGGGCCCTCCCCCCTTGATCACTAATTGAGAAAATGCCTTACAGCTAGATCTCATGGAGGCATTTTCTCAACTGAAGCTCCTTTCTCTGTGATAACTCCAGCTTGTGTCAAGTTGACACAAACCCAGCCAGTACAGGTGGTATCCATACTTTGGCCTGTCATGGGTTCCCGATCTTGGTTGAGTAGACCTGGGTGTTTTGTCTCCCCAGGAAAGGTTTTGTCATATATTATGTAGTAAATGTACATATATGGCCCAATGAGATTAATTTTCTTAACTATGCTATTCATGAATTTCTAGCTATCAATAAAGTAAAATGCCAAGATTCTAGATTTGTGTACCTATTTTAATTTTTATATTACAATTTAAATATTTTATGTGTGTATATCTGAGTGTATTTATGTACACTGTGAGGCCGGAAAGCTGTGTGACTTGGGGAGCCAGTTGGGAGCAAGAGTGTGGTCAGGACACGTCCAAAATCTGAAAATCTCATCCTGAGATCGGCAGGAGTAGGACTGTTTCCTCTTTGCTCTGGGCCTGCATGTCCCAGCACACATAAGCCTTACGACCCCCACCTCTGCCACCCTTGAGGTAGTCACGTAGCCTAAAGGCAAATTACAGGTTAAACTTCCTCTCTCCCTATAAGGACAAGTCCAGCAAGCACCCAGAATTCCTCTTCACGAAAATGAAGCATTCCTAGTACCTCAGTCCCAGCCAATGATATACACTCACCCTCAAGACCTCTACCTACACCCCAAGGTTTATATAGCCCCTGTGCACCCCCAATAAAGAGCAGTTTCAATGAAAACTGTCTCTGGAGATGGCTGTATCTCCCCTATGCAGGACTGATAAGATCCTTTTTTTTTTTTTTTGGTTTTTCGAGACAGGGTTTCTCTGTGTAGCCCTGGCTGTCCTGGAACTCACTCTGTAGACCAGGCTGGCCTCGAACTCAGAAATCCACCTACCTCTGCCTCCCAAGTGCTGGGATTAAGGCGTGCGCCACCACTGCCTGGCTGATAAGATCCTTCTAACCCACCCTCCTGGCTAAGCTTCATTCCTTCCAGTCCAGCCCAGTGTAAAAACAGTGCCTGGATACCCTGAGGGCAGAAGCAGACCCAGCGTGTACTGTCAGTGAAGATCAGAAGAGACCAGATCATGAGATTCACTGAACTGGAGTTGATCCCTTGGGAGAATAGGTGGTTGTAAAATACTATGTAGGTGCTGAGAACCAAATCCAGATCTACAAGAGTACTCTTAACCACTGAGCCAGCTCTTCAGCACCTAAAACTGCACTTATTCATTTAGTGTGTGTGCCAATGCCAGGAAAAAGTGTGAGTGTGTGAACGTATGTATGCATCATGCCCTGAGTACACCTAGAAGTCATAGGACAACTTGTAGTAGTTGGTGTCCTCCTGTTACAGGATGTTTGGTTTACACAGAAAACCTAA
Source organism: Uromys caudimaculatus (assembly GCA_028551405.1). Classification (NCBI taxonomy): domain Eukaryota; kingdom Metazoa; phylum Chordata; class Mammalia; order Rodentia; family Muridae; genus Uromys; species Uromys caudimaculatus. The sequence continues at coordinate 92,587,705 of CM052710.1, read as the reverse complement.
TTGTTAGCAAAATATAAAAGCTTAAATAGATATTCTATTTTTCAGATGCCTCTGACTTTTTGCTCTGCTTGGCCTTAAACTAACACTGGCAATCTGCTCTAATCCAGCTTGTTCTTTCTTCAACTTGCCTGGTAAAACTGACTTTTTCTTTTTTCATGGTTGTTCTTATCAGAGTTGGGCATATCCTGTCTTTGACTCATTCTGTCAAATCTTTCTCTGATTCATCACTTTGTCTGTCACTTAATTAGATATCACTTTCAAACATGGCCGCTTCCTTCTACAAACTAAGTTTACCTTTATTGTTTGGGATTAAAAAAAAGTGTGTACTAAAGACTTGTCTGTATTCCAGTCAGAGAGATTAAAGGTTGTGTGCCAAGGGCTGAGCCACAGCACAAACAAAAATAGTTTTTTGTTTTTGTTTTTGTTTTTTCAATAAATAACACAATCTCAGGGTTCACAGCATGATCAAAAATCCTGCAGTACAGGATGACCTTGAATTCAGAGATCTGATATCCTCTACCTCCTAGGTGCTGTGATTAAAGATGAATGTTATTACATCTTGTCAATAAATCTGTAATTTTAAGCACATCACCATTCACATTTCTTTAGTTACAATTTCAGCTGTATCTCTTCATTTCTCATACAGTTGGCCCTTCGTATACTTGTAGGTTTCATATCCATATCTTTCCTAATAAAGAGTTTTGGGTATATATGACTGTACCTCCAAATAGCTGATCTGCAATCACAACACTCAGGAAACAGAGGCAAGAGAGTAGCTATTTTTGAGTAGCACAGAGGAACTCATTTGTTTTGTTCCTGTATCTTCTATTTTCAAGACAAGATTTCATGTATGCCAGACAACCCTAGAACTTGCAGCAGACCTGCTACAATTACCTATTAAGCCCTGGTTTTACAGATATGAGTCACCACTCATGGGGCATTGGGGTTTGGTTGTTTTCTTTTTAATACAGGGTCTCATTATGTATTCCCAGCTGGCCTGGAACTTGATATGTAGACTAGGCCTACTAGGAACTGGAGATCTGCCTCTATCTCTCAAGTGCTAGGATTAAAAGAGTGCCACATAACACAGGGCCCACAATTAAAACAAAAAAAAAAAAGTTTTTTTTTCTACCTTTAGACGATTAGAGCAAAAAGAAATGGAGTACTAGAACAGTCCTCAGCAACTTTTACCATGGCTATATCAAGCTTTTCAAAAACAGTACTAAACATAGTTCTGCCTCAGAGATATATTAATGGAAATTACATTTAAGAGTGCTCTATTCAGCTGGTGACTAGATTTAGAACCACAAACCTTACTCACACACCTGTAATTACTCACAGTCAAAACTTAAAATAGTATCTGATCATCTTCCCTCTCTCTCTCTCTCTTTTAGTTTGGTGGGAGTGTTTATGTAGTGGAGATTGAATATACAGCCTGATTAATGCTAGGCATTTACCCTACTAAGCTATATCCTCAGCTTTTACTATTTTGAGACAAGTCCTTACTGTGATGCCCAAACACACCTTGTTTGACCTTGAACAAACTCTGTAGTGTTCAGGTAGGCTTTTCAATTATGATCCTACCGGTTTATCCTCCTGAGTAGCCAGATCCACAACCCTTTGCTCCTTTAAACTCCTGGTTTTCTCTTTAGATACTGAATGAGTACAGAATGGTTTACCTAAACTTATAAAGATAAGAAAAAACTATCCACTTCTACTGCTATGTGTGTTATAGGATAGGTCCTGGTTTAATTCTCAGAAGGTAAGATAGCTCAGTAGGTAAAAGACCTTGCCATGCAAGCCTGATCCCTAGATTCAGCAGCAGCAAATCCCAAAAGTTGTACTATGACCTCCACACATAAGCAGGGACATATGATGCCCACACAAACACAATACTTTTATTATTATGTATATATCAGAGAACTATGGTATAAATGCACACAGAGATGAAGGAACTATTAACTTTACCAAAATTCAAAACATTAAGTAGCAAGGAAATATAATGGACTTGAAGACTGACATCAAGAACAAGGTCAATAAAGTAAGCCAAAATATCTAAGAGTTACATAAATTGCATTAGTTGTTAAATATACTTTTAAAATGTACTGCTTACATATTTCTGTTCAGGTAAGAGTTAATCTTTGAATATAGCTATCTAGATCCATACTAAGTTAGGGAGACTAAGTTAGGTTAGACACATCTTTTCTAAAAATATTAAGGGATAAACAAACTAAGACAAGAGTCAACAGTCATAAAACTTAAAGTTCAGTGCATCCAATTAATCTTTCATCTCATTTCCTTTCACACTTGATTGGCTGCCTCTGCTTTCCAAGTGCTGGGATTTAAATCGTACCTTATGGAAGTCAGTTTTTAAGCAGAGAGACCACTGTTGTTCCCTTTGTTGAGACACATTCCTTAACTCGTTTGCCATAATTGGAAAAAAGATGAGAATAAGAAATTGCTACTTTCTTCTTCTGTTTTTAGGCACCATAAAAATCAACCTCTACCTGAAAGGAGTTCGGAATCAATTCACCATGTCCCACTGTAGTAACTATAGTTACAACACCTAGTGAATGTATTTTTAAGAAAAACTTGGACTGCTAAAATTATCTTGGGTAAACTGGTTAGTGATCATATAGATCAGGCATAAATTTCCATACGATGTGTCACTGACCATAAGGCTGTGAGAAATGCCTGACAGCATGACTGCTGTCTGTCTGCTTCTGTAAACAATGCTTGCTTGCTCCCTGCCAACACCCAGGGCTGCCTTTGAGTTCTTCTTTGCCTTAAAAATCTTAAAACAAATTGAAGGTGGGGCTGCTCCTCTGCTCTGGGCAGGCCTGCAGGTGGTGAATACAAGTTCCACAGAATTTGACTCATTCAGGCTTGACGGCGTGGGGGCGGGGTAGCTTTCTTCAGGTACTCCATACCACCACCTAGCAAGCTCCAGGTGCCGGTCCTTATTAGCAAATTGGTCCAAACCTGCTACTTTCCCTCGGCTGTTTAAGACAGCAAGCTGCATTTTTTTCCCTCCCGAGCATAACAACCCCATCACTGTCCCTGATCACTTGACACAGACATTGGGAATTGGCTGCGCCTCATCAGCGCACCTGTGGTACCTGGGAGCGCACGCAGCACAAGCCAGTTCTCCACCCCCACCCGGGTCGCTCCGCCTCAGGCGGCGGATCGCTAACGCTTCCGGCTTCCCCGCCCCAGCTATCCCTGCGCTCCACACAGCGCCAGGTCTCTCCAGGTCCGGCCGGGCACCTGGGTGCACTCCTCATCCGGTCTCCGAGGGCCGAGAGCCGCCATGAAGCCGGCCGCTCCACCAACCGCCTCCGTCTCGGAGCCATCCCTGGCCGGCCGCCCGCAACGTACCTGGAGCGGCGCAGTTCCTCAGCCGCCCTCAGCCGCCCAGAGCAGACCTCAGCCGGAGCTGAGATCCCAGACAAAATGACCCCGGTTGGGCTGGAGCTAGACTATATCTCCCTCCCTCCGCCCCCGGGCCGCTTGCTAGCCAATGACAGCGCGAAGGTCAGAAAGCCCAGCCAATCACTGCGGCGGTGGGCCGGGAGCAGCGCGAATGAGGGAAAAGTAAACTGACTGAAAGCGCGCCGCACTCGCCTGACTCCGAGCGTCAGTCTGTTTCTGCAGGGCTTTTGAGGCGAGCGGGCCAGGGAGGCGTGGCGCGAAGATTTCGATGGGGTTTGGGAAATTATTACTACCGAAACCTGCTCCACAGAAACAAGCCCCGGAGGAAAAGGGTTGTAGATTCCAACTGTGACAATTCAGTTGGCTTGGAACCCGGGATGGCGATTGGCCAGTGACCTGTGAATTGCAGATACCACAGTGGACTCAAGACTCTGCGGCTTCAGGAAGCCTTCACTGACATTCTGTGGAGCCTTTATTTCCATAGCTCAATTCAGAGAAGAGACTGAGGAACCATGAAGTGTTTCTCATCACTATAGCCAGATGTGCTCTAGAGACAGAAAGTCTCACAGCCAAATGGGGGTTGTTTGCAAAATGTCCTTGACTGGCTAAGCTGAATTGCTGAGGTGCTGGGGGATTCAACTTGCCAGCTGTCACAGTCTTCTTTCACGCACAGCTCACCGCAGGGCAGTATGGGAAAGTCTGTTATTTGCATTCTATGCCTAGATTGTGCATTTCAATCTCAGCAAGCAGGATGCAGGGAATGGCTGATCTGGGAAGGCCAGCCTGGGTGAACACCAGGTCCACCAAACTCAAAATAAATGCATAAAAATCGCATCACAGTAACATGTATCCTTGTGATGCTTTGTATATGCTCTGCCCAGGCAGTGGCACTATTAAAAGGTGTGACCCTATTAGAGTAGGTGTGTCACTGTGGGTGTGGGCCTTAAAACCCTCCTAGCTGCCTGGAAGCCAATATTCTGCTAGCAGCCTTCAGATGACGATGTGGAACTCTCAGCTCTGCCTGCACCATGCCTGCTTGAATACTGCCATGCTCCTGCCTTGATGATAATGGACTGAACCTCTGAACCTGTAAACCAGCCCCAATTAAATGTCCTTTATAAGACTTGATTTGGTCATGGTGTCTCTTCGCAGCAGTAAAACTCTAAAAAAGAAGTTGGTGCCAGGAGTGGGGTATTGTTGTGAAAGGCCTGACTATGCTTTTGTTTGGAAGAATGTGGATTTGGAGACTTTAGATTTGGAAAGCAGTGGAATGCTTTAAGTTAGGCTTAATGGGCCATTCTAGTAGGAAGGTGGAAGACTTTGTTGCTGAGACTGATTTGAACCGTACAGACCTGGCCCAAGAGGGTTCAGTGGAGAATTTCAATATGTGGCCTAGAGACTGTTGTGTGATTTGGGTGAAGAATGTGGCTGCTTTTTGCCCTTGTATGAAGAGTCTAGCTGAGGCTAAAGTAAAGAGATTTATATTAATTACACTGACAAAGAAAATCTCAAAAAAGCCCAGCAGAGACTCTGTTTTCTGGCTAAGTCTCATGAAGAACAGTTTGAACAAGTGTAGCAAGCTTAGAAAGGAAAAAATATAAAATATATGGTATTAAAGGGGCACCAGGAAGTAAATGGAGCTGAATTCTGTGTTCAAGGATATTAAACTGAATTAAGGGACTAGTGGCCTTGTGGCAAATCCTACCCAGCTAAATTTAGGTCCAGGCATGGTAGGTAGTACAAGCCTTTAATCCCAGAAGGCAAAGACATGCAGATCTCTGAGTTCAAGGTCAGCCTAGAACACAGCAAGTTCTAGGTAAAGAAAAGCTTACATCCAGGCTTGGTGGACCACATCTTTAATCCCAGGGTTTAGGAGACAGGCATGCAGATCTCAAAACAGAGTTCAAAGTCAGTCTACAGAGCAAGTTCCAGGACAGCCAAGGTTAGGCAGTGAAGGAGTTGGAAAGCAGAAAGCTGGTGATGATGTAATAGAACAAAGGGGCCATGTTCCAGCTCCTGCAATCAGCAGAGCTTGGCAGCGTTGGCCACGTGGCTCTAGATTTAGAGTCCAGAACAGAAGGGACTACTGGGGCAATTGATGCTGTTTAGCTGGAGCTAAGAAATTAGTGGTGATTAAGAAGAGACCAGCATCACTGAGGGGAAATCTGGGATTCTGAGAGCACAAAGAAGCTGTGTTCCAGAGATAGCCAAGGTTGTGCCTCGTGCTGCAGCCGTACTTGGTAATATGTAAGAGTCACCCAGGTGGTACTGTTTTGAAGGCATGAAGGGGTCATGAAGAGCTGCTGAGGCTCAGCACTGTGAGAGGCCGCAGAAGGCCATTGGTGAAGGTGCAGCCTCAATTATAGTTGATGGCCCAGGACTGAAGGAGCCATGCAAAGTATTTGAGGCTTGGCACATGAAGAGAACCTATGAGAGGCTATTGGGGAAGCCTAGTTGTAGTGGAAGACCCCAGCGTATTGGAGATGCCAATACCATGGGATGATCACTAAGAACAGCAACGACAATGGGGTGGATCAACCTGAGCTTAGAGTGCCAAAGAGGGCAAAGCAGAAGTGACACCAGCCCTTTGGAGGAGCCCAGAAGATGATGTGTGGATCCCAGACATTGACACAAGAAGCTGTAACATTGGAGACCCCAAGATGTTAGAGATGCCAGTCATGGGCTCTCTGCTGAGGAAAGCTGCTAAAAGGGAGTGGAACCAGCCCAGGAGAAAGAAGTTTGTTGTAATCAACAACAATGAAAGAAAGAGTTGGAGATCCGAAGACCTCCTTGAAATCAGACATGGAGATGCAGAGTTTGGAGTTTGCCCAGCTGGTTTCCTGTCTTGCTTTGGGGATTACAGTTAAGTGATCATATGAATCTCAGAAGAGACATTGAACTTTGGGCTTTTAACATTGTTGAGACTGCTATAGACTATAGGGATCTTTGAAGTTGGACTAAATGAATTTTGCATTATACTATGTTTAGGCATGGCCCCCATAGACTCATATGTTTGGACAAGCCTATGGGGGCCAGGGAGTGGAATGCAATGGTTTGTATATGCTTAGCCCAGGGAGTGACACAATTAGAAAATGTGGCCCTGTTGGAGTAGGTGTGTCACTGTGCGTGTGGGCTTTAAGACCTCCCTCCTCCTAGCTGCCTGGAAGCCAATATTCTGCTAGCAGCCTTCAGATGAAGATGTAGAACTCTCGGCTCTGCCTGCACCATGCCTGCTTGAATACTGCCATGCTCCTGCCTTGATGATAATGGACTGAACCTCTGAACCTGTAACCAGCCCCAGTTAAATGTTGTCCTTTATAAGACCAGCATTGGTCATTGTGTCTGTTCACAGCAGTAAAACCCTAAGACAATCCTCATTACTGAATTTTCGGGTGTCAGCTGCTTAAAGTTTTCTATGTTGAGTGGTCCTATGGGCAGAAGAGATGGTTCAGGGGTTTAGAACACTTGTCCTCATGCAGAGAATTCAGTTCCCAGCTTCCACATCAGGCAGTTCACAACTGCCTGTAATTCCAAAATCCTCTGGCTTCTGAGGAAATTTGCATGCATTTGATACAAATAAATTCATGGAGGGACACTCACATTTATAAAAAAAATATTTTAAAAAACATGGTCTTGCTATGGAGAACTTAAGGATCACAGTATGTATGTGTGCTACACGCCAGATTTGCTACTCATCCTCAATAAGCCAACTAAGGGAGCCAAATACGTATAGAAAAGCAAAACAGGAATTATTTAATATGGCCACACTGGGAAGAAGTACAAAGAGATCCCAAGACTTTCCTAAGTCAGTCTTCAGGGTATAATGGGGATGTGGCTGTGTTAGCTCAGTTTGTTCTGTTGAACAGGCAAGAAATTGACTGACTGGGAGAAACAGTCAGTCAATATATGAAAAAGCCATAAGGCTGCAAGTCAGAAAGCTGAAGGAGACAGGCTCCTAGGCTGAGTCAGATTTGGTGAAGCCTGGTGCTTAAGTCCTCTTGGGGAAGAATATGCCCTTAAGGCCTGCTGCCCTGCTGTTGTGTAACAGTTTCTTCCAAGACTGAAACATTCCATTCTGTTGAGAAGCTTATCAAACAGAAGTTAAGCAAATCAAGATAGTTTCAGGAAGTCCCTGAAACAGACTACATTTACTAGGTTCCTCCCTGCCAAAATAAGCATTAAAAGTTGAGTATCCCTTTGAGACTAGCTGAATAGACCTTCAAAGAAGACTCACAATAAGCTGTTTCCAATATCCCCCATATAACTGATTCCCAATAAAAGTTCTATTGCCTTTCCAAAGGACCTGAGTTCAATTCCCAACATATGTTACTGGCTTAATGAATTCAACATTAAATGATATAACATGAATAAATTGTGGTGGTTTAAATAATAATGGCCCACATGGGCTCATTTAGTTGAATGCTTAGTCACCAGGGAGTGGAACTCTTTGATAGCATTAAAAAGATTAGGTGTGACCTTGTTGAAGGAAGCGTGTCACTGGAGGTACACATTGGGGTTCAAAAGCCCATGCCAGACTGAGGTTCTGCCTGCCTGTGGATCAGGATATAAAGCTCTAAGCTATTGCTCTAGCAACATGCCTGCCTGCTTCCTGCTCATGGACTAACTCTCTGAAACTATAAACAAGGCCCCAGTTAAGTGGTTCCATGCTGGGTGTGGTGATGCACACCCTTAGTCCCAGAACTTGGGAGGCAGAGGCAGGCAGATCTCTGTGAGATCGAGGCCAGCCTGGTCTACAACGCAGGTCCTGGGCAGCGGTCATGGAGTCTGAAGGGATTGGTATCAGCCTAAAACACTCCAAGACCAAGTTCTCAGCATAAAGGAGATTTATTTGCTCCAGAGGGACAAGAGACAGGGTAAAAGAGACAAAGACAGGAGATAGAGGATGAGGGAGCGGGGGAAGGGATATCTATCCTGGTGAGGGGTGTGGGAAAGGCAACGAAGGACTGCCTCTAGATAGAGAAAAGGCAGATGTGGTCCATAGACAAATGGTGGTTTATAAAGGTAAAGGGTGAACCCCCATGTTAGGATGAGGTGTTTAATTTTAGCTGGGCATATTATTTAGGTGAGCCAAAGGGGCCTTTTGCTTGCTGGGCTTCAGTACTTCGATAGCTAGACCTTAGTAGTCAGCCTTAGGAGGAGGAATTGGCCAAATAGGGGATAGTCCTTCCTGGCTTGTGTTAGGAATGCAATCTAGCAAGGAAGAGGGAATGGGGAAGAAGGGCAAACCTTTGCCAGATCGGGCTGCCTAGAGTTCCCTCTTCACAGTAATATGAAGTGGATTTTTTTTTTTTTTCAAGACAGGGTTTCTCTGTGTAGCCCTGGCTGTCCTGGAACTCAACTCTGTAGACCAGGCTGGCCTCGAACTCAGAAATCAGCCTGCCTCTGCCTCCCAAGTGCTGGGATTAAAGGCGTGCGCCACCACTGCCCAGTGGATTTGTTGTTGTTGTTGTTAACTATGTCATGTGATGTTTTTCTGCAAGCTGTCTTATGAGAGGATGTTTTTGCTGAAGTAGAGTCGTAGGAGGATGTTTTGCTGAGAACAGCCACATGATGGGTTTTTTTGGAAGCAGCCTAGAAAAGGGGCATGTGATGTTTTGCTAGAGCAGTCTCTTGAGAGAGCACGTTTGGAAAGGGTATACATAACCCAACAGACAGTGGGCGAGCTGTGTGGTATTAGTTTACCTTGTCATTTTTTGCTGCTCATCATTTGTTGTGACCTTGCAGAGGGAAATGCATCAATGAACTTCTCACGATATTACAGCAGCTTCTTGCGGTTTCCATGGACTTGGGCTGATCTGCAGAGCCTTGGAGTTTCTTCTTGATCAAACTGTCATTACTGATTCATGAATGATGTTTATGAGTGGATCAAGCTACTGCTGCTAAATCTTGTGAACTAAACTGCTGATATCCTGACAACAAAGATTGGATTTGCTACAACAAAACTATTTCTAAACAGGTCCACATCCTTCTCTGCCCTATTAACCTTTCCTCTTTACTACCTCTAGAGAGTGGTGGGCAAAAGGGAGGTTAAAGCATATAAGTACACTTATTAAAGTAAGGTTTTGAAAAATATAAGCCTACAGAATAGAACACTGACTAAGATAAAGTATGACTGTTATATGTTCCAGCACCCATGTTACTGGCTTACAATGGCCTGTGTGAATAATATACTAAATGTTAGCATAAAGTATGATTATTATGGTTATTTTATGTTAATAAGATTATGGTGTCCAGATATTACTATGAATTATTACTATGTAGACTTACTATCTATGGTTATCCATCTCTTCTGATTCAAGGAGATAATCCTCAATAATGTGGGTGAGCTTCAACTAATTAACTCAAGGACTTAATTAACATAAGCAGATTTGCCAGATTAACAGGACTTCTGCTTCCACACTTTGCTGAGTTTCCAGTTTGCTAGGCTGCCATATAATGTTCAAAAGACCACAGCATCCATTTTTGGATTTTGTTTTATTTTAGTTTGATTCTTTTTTTAAATCAGGGTCTCACTATAGTAGCTCAGGCTATCCTTTAACTCACTATTTAACTCAGGCTATACTAGAACTGTGTAGACCAGGTTGGCCTTGAACTTACAGAGGTCTCTCTCTCTCTCTGCCTCCCAAGTCCTGTGAATAAAGATGTGTCACAGAATCAATTTGTTTGAATCTATAGATTTCTCTCAACATTTTAAATTTGACAGCCCTCCCACAACCATGAGCTAATTGTTTGTGAATCTCTTCATATATGTACATGTAGTATTTACTATATAGCATATGTCCCATAGGTTCTGTTTCTGTGGGGAACTTTTACTTTTGTGTGGTGGTGGGATAAGGTGGGTATATGTGTCATGCTATATGTTCTGAGGTCAGAGGATAATTTTGTGGAATAAATTCCACAGATCAAATTCAGGTCTCGAGGCTTTTGAAGTAAGTGCCTTTACTCACTGAGCTATCTCATTGGGGAATACTGATAGAATTCTAAAAATATAAATATAAATGATAATGTCATTTTATGACTATTGCAGGTAGAGGGATAGGAATGATCTGAACCCTTGCCCTAGATAAATCCTGATATATCTGGAAATACAAGCCTTTATTTACTATCTTGCCACAATGGGTCACTGGAATGTAATGTTTTTTACTATATTATATACTGTCCTCCAGGTATGACAAGGCTGTTGCCGTGAGGAAAATCTGTACAAGATCAGGCCTGCTAATAGTATATCATTTGGTGGGGACAAGTTTATAGGGCCATATTCCTCCACATAGTTAACGGTTGCTAGGGAAGAGGGACTCAGGAGGCCCCTCCCTTCCCTGAAGAGATATGACAGTTAATTAACAGTTGTTAGTGCAGGGGGTGGGAGCAGGGAGAGCTTACGGGCCCTACTCCACTCTAAGAATCTTGTAACAGCAGTTGCTGGGAGAGTTGTTTTCTTTAGTGGTGTAGATGCCCAAAGTCACATGTCCTTCTGTAACTCCAATTGGACTAATTGGTTCACTAAGCTACACCTGGGTAAAGGTGGGTTTTTTTTCATTGTTGGTGCCCTATATGGAGCAAATAGACTTTTGTTTACATCTCTTCGGAAAAAGCTCTCAACATATTATGAAGCAGACAGTAACTATTAGAAGCGCTTGTTAGGTAAGGACACAGTTCAGAAAGCACTGACAGGAAGGCAAAAACGGTGAGGATTTCCATGTAAGGTAAGAGATCCTTCAGGGCTGACCACCTTTGGCAAATAAAGTTGTTATAACAGAGCCTGCCTCTTCATACGTGTTAGATCAGGGTCTGAGGAGGCAGGTTGGGAATAAAAGAAAGCAAACAAACATCTCCAAAAGCAGAGACCTCTCTTTCTAATCAGAACAACTGAAGAGCTGAAGTCACTCAATGGGAGAAGAGGCACTGTCCACGTGGCAGAGGGTATGGGAGAAGAGGCACTGTCCACGTGGCAGAGGGGTCTTGGGGTTTTGTCGTGTACTAGGTCACTGAACTATTGTTACATCACGCTGTCAAAGCATTCTTTACAAAAACCTCGAAGTGCTAAAATTATCTTGTGTAAACTGGTCACAAACACCAGCCATAAATTTCTATACAATGTGTCCCCAACCTCAAGGTTATTAAGCCTGATGCTTAACTGCTACCTCCCCACTTCGTGGATCCCTTAGGCACAGTAATTAAAACTTAAAACAGAAACTTTGGTTCTCACAAAATATGCAAAAATCACTAAGGGATTAAAGAGCACCAAAAGCATTTACAGAGAAGTCAGAATTGTGCCAAGAGATTTGATGTCACTTATTTTGGAGACAATCTCATTATAGCCCTGGTCTGGAACTAGCTTTGTAGGCCAGGCTATCCTCAAAGTCACTAAGAACCACCTGCTTCTGCCTCCTGAGGCAATAGCCATTTTTTAACCTTTGTTAAATAAGACACAGATCAAGGACCAGAGAGCAATTATTGATTGAAAAAGAAATAATCTAATTTCAATAGTCACGTGAAACGATAGAGAAAATAAGTCTTGACAAATAAGTTTCTCTCTCTTGTCACTCGGGTTTGGAGCCCTCCAAGCATTGAGGAAGGCTGAGGAAGGAGGCTCATGCGTTTGAGGGCAGTCTGTACATGTCCCAACCCCAAACTACGCAGACAAGATCCAGGATATGGCTCACTGACAGAATATTTGTCTATTATGCAGATGTTCCTGAACCACAAAACAAACAAAAAAAGTTGTAACACACAAAATTTCTTCTAAACAAAAGGTTTCACATATTTATTACTGAACTACTGAATGAACCCACAAGAGCACAGAAAGCAAGCTTGTATCCCTAAAAAACACACTGAGCTGTCTAGACAATGGTAATGTTGTAAACTTGCTACAGTAAGTTAATGGTAACCTTCAAACAGCATAAGTACTTGTGGTTCCTTATAAACCCAATTTGGTTCGTCTCCAATGTCTCCGCTTGGAGTTGTACATGATTTTATTGCCGGTTTTCATCTGAATCCACTGTGGAATGGGACGATTTTGCTTTTGTTTCTTGGCCAGGAATCGCTTGATCCTGAAGGTCTTGTGAGAAGCCATGGTGAAGAACCAAGTCAGACAGGCACACACTGAGTGAAAGAGATGGGCAGAAACTTCTAGTCATTAAAAACAAGACAACAAAAGAGGCAATCAAAAGAACAAGTGAAGCACCCACAACAGTTGATCCAGAAATGGTGGTTACACACCAAAAAACTCCACTATGAGTCCAACCAATAAATGAACATATAGTTCTCAAGGTCATCCTGTGTTGTATGAGACTAAAAAATTCAAACAAAAACAGAGGGAGTAGGGAGGGAAAAGAAGCTTCTCAATCAGTCAATTCAATCAGGCAAAGATTTGATAATAAGAAAAGGGCTTGGCTGGGCAGTGGTGGCGCACTCTTTTAATCCCAGCACTTGGGAGGCAGAGACAGGCGGATTTCTGAGTTCGAGGCCAGCCTGGTCTACAGAGTGAGTTCCAGGACAGCCAGGGCTACACAGAGAAACCCTGTCTCGAAAAACCAAAAAAAAAAAAAAAAAAAAAAAGGGTTTGTACTAAGTAATTAATTTTCTTCATGGATCAAGGAATTGGCAGAAATATATTCTAAGAAAGACCTAGGAAACTTGTCCTATGCCATGTTGGTTAAAGAATTTTATAACCTTACTTTTATGACATTTTAAGTACTTTCTCAAACAGTATTACCTAAGTGTGTGTATAATTTTTGCTAGTATTTAAAAATCTTTTGAGTGCTAAAATGATCAACTATTTCTTATTTTACTTTACTATACAAAAATTAGTTTTAAAAATACATCAAACAAGAAAACCACCTAATTTTGATTAATGCAATGATTCAATTTTATTTGAATAATTCAAGTATGTTACAAAACAAAAAGATGAGCCAGGCATGGTAGTGTACATATGCCATTAATATTAGTATTCAGAAGGCAGGTGTAGAGACAGAAGGATCTCTACTGAGTTCAAGCTAGCCTGGTCTATCTACATAGCAAGATTCCAGTCATATTGCCAGTGAGGACTCTAAAATTAGAACCTGTCTTGGGGGAAAAAAGGAAAAAGGAGAAAGATCATTTTTCTTTTGTTATCAAAATAACAGTAATTGGATGGTATAAAGGATAATAAACATAGAGACCAAGAGGGCTGGAGTTAAAGAGTACCACAGTCCAGTTCCTGGAACCAACATGGCAGCTGACAAACAAGTGTGACTCCAGTTCTAAGGGATCGAACACCCTCTTCTAACTTCTGTGGGACCAGGCACAAACAGTGCACGCACATACATGCAAGCACTCGTACACATTAAAATAAATGTAAAAACAAAAATCAAAGGAGACAGAGGTGCTGAAATTCTCCTTTATCACAAAGGCACCTTCACCTAAATAACTTTTCCCACATTGAAATCGTGATCTATTTTATCTTTGAGATTTTATATTCATTTCCTAGCTTTTACCACTGGAAAAGAAAAACGCCTGATATACTGAGCACAGACTCCTCTCATGTGCTATCTGTGGTGGTTTCACTAAGAATTTACCTCAGCTGGGCAGTGGTGGTGCACGCCTTTAATCCCAGCACTTGGGAGGCAGAGGCAGGCAGATTTCTGAGTTCGAGGCCAGCCTGGTCTACAAAGTGAGTTCCAGGACAGCCAGGGCTACACAGTCTCGAAAAACCAAAAAAAAAAAAAAAAAAAAAAATTCACCTCACCCACCCCCACAGCATCATATTTGAATGGTTAGTCATCAGGGAGTGGCACTATTAGGAGGGACGGCCTCATTACAATGTATCACTGTAGGTGAGCTTTGAATTTTCTCAGCCAACTGGGGACCCAGTGTCTGTCTCTGCCAAAAGATAAGGTTGTGGCCCTTAGCTACTCTTCTAGCGCCTTCCTATACCCCACCATGCTCCCAATCATAATGACAATGAACTAAGCCTCAAAATATATGCAACCACCTATTTTTATAACAGTTGCCTTAGTCATGAATCTCTTCACAGCAATAGAACAGGTCTAAGTTCCAGCATTTGAAGAGTCAGAGACTACAGGTCAGGATGAGCTATATAAGCCTTGGCATGGGGAAAAAACCTAATAGGTAAATTAAGTGGAATTAACAGCTTAGCTTGGTATATTGATGTCTATATGTAATCATAATCCTTGGGAGTTAGAAGTGAGAGGATCAATAAGTGATTCAAGGTCTGGCTAGACAGTATGAGATTTTTCTTTCTTCCATACCCAAACAAGGAAGAATGGAATTAAGTTTCACCTTTCATTGATCTCAGAGATCTACTTATCTCTTGCCTTCTGATTGATTGGTAGGATAAAAGGTATATGCTACCATGCCTGGCTTATGGGGATACTTTGAAACCAACATAAATCTAGTCACTGTAGCACTGTCATTGTTTAAATTGCTTATGAGAGGGTCTCATGTAGCCGGAATGACCTCACATTCTCTAAGAAGATGCCTTTAACTATGGAGCCTGTTTCCCTTTGTATAAAATAGTGACTTCAGCCTGTCCCTTGCCCGGTGTGCCATCTGAGAATAACCTCAGAGGCATCTCCTGTGAACACAGAGATACCACCTACCATAAGGCTCAAAGTGACTGACTATAAAAAAGACATGAGGACCATACAGGCACAAAGGCATAACAAACCTGTCTCAAAACTAAAAGGCCCCAAACATACTGAACATACCAGACAAATGCCTTCACACCTTCAACAGGACCCCATTTAAAAAGCCTGCCAGGGTGACAGTACCACTGATGTGTCATCAGACTACCAAGCATGTGGGTGTGACAGGGACTTTCTAGCCCTGTGTACTAACCAACCAGATCTGGCCCTTCATCTCACCTAAAGTCCTAGGCCTCTGTGGCTTGGATTAGCTTATCCTGCAACCCTCCAGTTCTCCAAATGTGTTCCTAAAAATTTTATTTGACCAACTACAATGACTGTTTGTATGTTTATCAGCCATTGGAGTGACTCTACTATGTATCAGAAAGTATGAAAAGTCTTCATACTTTTCCGTCCCTTTTACTTTGGTTCAGACTCCTGCTTAATTTCCAAAGGCATGGTAATTACTCAGAGTATCCTTCTTCCTGTATCACATCTCCCAAAACTGGTGTTGGCAACTAGTTAGGCTTTTACACACTTGGGGGGGGGAGGGGTCACTGGAGTCAGGGTCCCCAAGATACACATAATCAACCTTGTATAAAGACAATGACTGAAACTGCAGTACTTTTCAAATATTCGTCACAGAAACAGGACCTGAGTCATTATCTCTGGCCCGATAGGAAGACATGGTAACCCGAATTGTGTAGAAGGAACCTAGGTATCTAAATCCCGTTCAAGTCCTCAAGCGTTATAACTGTCAAAGAAGAAACTCTAATACACAAGGGGCCATCACTAGTCCCTTCTGTAAAATCAATCCAAATGGGGGCTGTGGGGCTGAGGATGCAGCTCGAGTGGTAGTTGTGTAGCGTACATGAAGTCCTAGGTTCAATCCCAGCACTGTATAAACCGAAAGGATCTTTCTCCTCTACACAGTCAACATAGAAGTGGATCAAGAGGACGAAATCATCACTGGAAATGTTTGTAAGGGAAACAAAGGGGCCGAGGACGGAAGAAGTGGGAGGGGACTACAACCTGAACTCAGGAGATAACTCCACTACAAAGCCCTAAAAGGACATCGCTGGGTTTTTAAAAAAACAACTAATTGCCATATAGTGTTTCCTCTTACCTCCTCCCGGTGAGTCTAAACCAGTGGATTAGAATAACTTGGAAAGGCAGGGTGGAGTTGAGCGCCTGACTCTGCCAGGTTTCCTAAAAAAACCAAAACCGAAAAGAGTTTCCTTAGCAGTGAGGCGCAGGCCTTGAGCCCCAAAGCTGAGGTGGTGGCCCAGGCCCAGGCGGCAATGCCACACACACAGCCTGAGTCCACCCACCCACCTGGGAGCGCTGCACAGCGGGAGCCCTAGACCACACACCAGAACAGCTGCGCCGGCTTGGCAGTTAAAAGAATGGCGGCCACCGGAAATCCGGTAAGGCCTCGTGGCTAGGGAGAGGCATTGGGGGTTGTAGGTACGCAGGCGCAGATTACATAAAGCAAAGTCTGTAACGCTACTTCCGGGTAAGGAGAATACTGGGGCTGAGTCTTGGTGCCTTGAGTTTGCTCGCTTTCCCAGGATGACCAACAAGTAGAACTGTTAATGCCTTAGGAGTTTGGCATCCAGAAACTGCCGCATACTATCGTGCAGGACAGAAGTGCCCTCCTCATCAGGAATACCTCTCCCCACCCCCAAGACTCAAGATGTTTACTAGTTGTGGATTATCTGCAGATTTAAAAAGGTTGCAGACATGAAAAGAGATAGAAAATAACATGTCATGTGCCGTGGTGGCTCTTATTCATAATCCCAACATTTGAGAGATAAAAGAGAGAAAAAAAAGTTCAAGGTCACTCTTGACCACACATAGCAAATGCCAAGTCAGCCTGGGCTACATAAGACCCTGCCTCAAAAAGCAAAATCACATGTCAAAGCCACGTGTATGATCCATGCCCATAACTAAGTCCAGGAACGAGGATTGACAAAGCTGGTGAAGAATCTGGCAAAGGCTTCCGACCTCAAATCCATACTTATATAGAACCCACATAAAAGTAGCATTCTGCCAAGAATAGTTCTACAGTAGATTCAGTCACAGTTGATTTGGGGGCTCTATGAATATGTAATGTCAGGCATTTTGTGCTAAGTTATAGCTTCTATGTCCAGTGTCAGCCGTGTTTTCTCTGATACCAAGTTGTCTAAAGATAAACTGGTCCCTATTAAAGGGTAAAAGTATCTCCATCTGACATGGAAATTTCCCACATTCAATGGTACCTGATAGCACAGATGGTTCCTATCTGAAACCATGACTCAAAGATTTCAGCACAAATGCTCCTTATCTGAGGCTTCCGGGTAGAACCTAAGCCAGTCAGTTTTCCACTGGACCCCATTTCTGCTTTCAAAGCTCACAGAGCCTCACCCTGCTGTGCCTCAGTGCACAACCTCATTCTCTTGAACAGCCTTGTCTTTCATCATCTCTATTAGACGACAGTCTGCTATGGACTGTTTGGGTTGCTGGTGTCTTCTTCTTGGCTTAACATTGGTGGTTTGAATGGATCTAGAAATTTTTCCATTAATTTTAGATTTTCTTAACTTAATGGAGCATTTTAAAAGTATCCCCAGCTGGGCAGTGGAGACACACTCCTTTAGTTCCAGCACTCTAGAGGCAGAGGTAGGTGGACCTCTGAGTTTAAGGCCAGGCTAGTCTATAGAGGAAGCTCCAGGGAAGTTCAGGCAAAAGGCAAAAGCAGACTCGTTTATTACAGGAACTGGGCAGAACAAGTTCCAAGTAGAGAAAATCTTAAATGCAGGCATGGTAATACACATCTTTAATCCCAGGAGACAAAGGCAAGCAGATCTCTGAGTTCATGGTGACAGTATAAGTTAGTGTTTTAATGCTGTGAACAGACACCATGACAAAGGCAAGTCTAATAAATGACAAGATTTAATTGGAGCTGGCTTACAGGTTCAGAGGTTCAGTCCATTATCCTCAAGGCCAGAACATGGCAGCAACCAGGCAGGCATGGTACAGGAGAAGCTAAGAGTCTACATCTTCATCTGAGGGTTGCTAAGAGAATACTGGCTTCCAGGCAGCTAGGATGAAATTCTTATAGCCCACTCCCACGGTGACACACCTCCAACAAGACCACACCTCCAAATAGTGCAACTTCCTGGCCCAAGCATATTCAAACCATGACATGCTACTCCCTGGCCCCCATAGGCTTGTTAAAACACATGAGTCTATGGAGGCCATATCTATCCATAACATAAAAAGGTACATTTAGTCCAACTTGAAAGGTCCCCATAGTCTATAGCAGTCTCAACAATGTTAAAAGTTCAAAGTTCAAAGTCTCTTCTGAGAAACATCCAATCACTTAACTATAATCCCCAAAGCAAGACAGGAAACCAGCTGGGCAAACTCCAAACTTTACATCTCCATGTCTAATGTCAAAGCAGTTTTCAGATCTCCAACACCTTTTTCATCTTTGTTGACTGCAACAAACTTCTTTCTCCTGGGCTGGCTCCATTCCTTGCTAGCAGCTTTCCTCAGGAGATATCCTATGGCTCTGGCGTCTCGAAAATTTTGGGGTCTCCAAGGCAGCTTCAATGTTACAGCTTCTTGTGTCAATGTCTGGGATCCACACATCATCTTCTGGGCTCCTCCAAAGGGCTGGTGTCACTTCTGCTTTGCCCTCTTTGGCACTCTAAGCTCAGGTTGATCCACCCCATTGTCGTTTGCTGTTCTTAGTGATCATCCCATGGCATCTCCAATACGCTGGGGTCTTCCACTACAACTAGGCTTCACCAATAGCCTCTCATAGGCTCTCTTTATGGTGCCAAGCCTCAGCTGCTCTCCATGACTCCATCATGCCTTCAAAACCAGTAACACCTGAGTAACTCTTACACATTACCAAGTACAGCTGCAGCACACGGTACAACCTTGGCTATCTCTGGAACACAGCTTCTTTGTGTTCTCAGAAGACACTTCCCATAAGATTTCCCTTCAGTGATGCTGGTCTCTTCTTAATCACCACTAATTTCTTAGCTCCAGCTAACCAGCGTCAATTGTCCCAGTAGTCCCTTTTATTTTTCACTCTAAAGCCAGAGCCACATGGCCGAAGCTGTTGTGTTCTGCTGCTTGCTGCTTGCTGCTTGCTGCTTGCTGCTTGCTGCTTGCTGCTTGCTGCTTGCTGCTTGCTGGAGCTGGACCATTCCCCCCATACCCTCCCCCTCCCCCACTTATACTATTACATTATCACCAGCTTTCAGTTTTCCAACTCCCTCTCTGTGTAAACTTGGCTTTCCTGGAATTTGCTCTGTAGATTGACCTTGAACTCAGAGATGTCTCCTGTAATGCTGGAATTAAAGGTGTGTACCACTGTGCCCTTCCCCCAGCCTTCAACCTGGCTGGAGCCAGAGTGGCCTCTTTGTATTTGCAACTTCCTACAGGAACCTTGAGGAGTTCACCTCCAGCTGAGCTTTCTTTAACAAAGGATGGGGTCTTTGGGCTTTCCCTATAAAAGCAATATGGAATATTAAAGTTCGAGCCTTGATCAGAAACTTTGTCTTGGCTTCATTCTTCTTTCGCACCCCCTCCCTTTTTCATTTCCAGCTCCCCTTACAGGTAGACCCAGTTCGTCCATGGCTGCTGGACAGCTACATACCACCATTCCTGGATTTAAAATTTTCTTCACTTAGAACCTGCCTTGTCCCAGGCTGGCCTTGAAATCAGAGATTTCTTTGGCTTTGTCTCCTGGGATTAAAGGTATGTACCACTATGCCTGGATCTAAACTTAGCTGGTAGGATCGTGTCCTCAAATCCCTTAACATGTTATCTCCTAGAACATAGAATTCAGTTCCATTTTACTTCCTGGTGCCTCTTTAATACTTAAATCGTCTATTTTATATTTTTCCTTTCTAAGCTTGCTACCCTTGTTCAAAATGATCTGCATGAGACTTAATCAGAGAACAAAGTCTATGATGGGCATTTCTGAGACTTCCTTTGTCAATACAATTAATCTGAGTCTCTTCACCTTAGCCTTAGACAGTCTCTTCAGACAAGGGCAAAAAGTAGCCACATTCTTCATCAAAATACCACAAAAATGATCTCTAGGCCACATATTGAAATTCTCCACTGAAACGTCTTGGGCCAGGTCTGTACAATTCAAATCACTCTTAGTAACAAGGTCTTCCATATTCCTACTAGGATATCCCATCAAGCCCCACTTTTTGGGCCCTTTTAATGCTTGTAGAAGGATGACAATCTCTTCATTTTTGGTTTTCCTTCACCTGTCAAAAGGCCCCTCTCTCTGTAGATAGCCTCATGGACATGGCTGTGGTAAATCCATATGGATGTATGTAGGTTCAGTTTTTTGCCCCTTCCTAGTGCTAGGGCCTTTGTTAAGGCTATTCATTCAGCCTTCTGTGCTGATGTCCCTTGTGGCAGGGTTTCAGCCCATATAGTCTCAGTCTCTGATACCACAGCTGCCTTTGTGTGTCTGTGTCCTTCTTAGATGAAGCTGCTGCCTTCAGTGAACCATATCACCTTAGCATCCGTCAAGGGGGTATCCTGAAGGACTGGTCTGGTCCCATAGATGTGAACCAAAATATCCAAACAGCGGCCCATCAAGGTCTGGGCAAGGAAGCAGGATAGCAGGACTCAGGGCAGTTAGGACCGGAAAGGTTATCCTAGAAGGATTTAAGAGGAGGGACTGGTAATAAGTCATTCTGGCGTTGGTGACTGGGTGGGGTGCTTTTTGAGTACCCCTTCGATAGTATGAGGCCTGGTGATGGTCAGGCTTTGGCCCAGTGACAGTTTGTCAGCAGCCTTAACCAGCAGGTCAGTGGCAGTGATGATTTGTAAACTGGGGGGTAGGGGGACCTCTGGCAACTGGGTCTAATTTCTTTGGCAGGTAGGCTATTGGTTGGCCCCAGGGCCTGAGAGTCTGAGTCAATAGCCCTTTTGTTATCCCAGATCTCTTGTCCAAGAAGAGATGGAAGGCCTTAGTCACACCTGGCAACCTCAAAACTGGTACAGAAATTATGGCTCTTTTTAAGGCACCAAAGGCTTTCTGATGTCCCTCCATGCAGACAAAGCTCTCAGGAGGCCCTTTGGTGGTCTCATATTGTGGTTTGGCTATTTCTGCAAAGCCTGGTGTTCATATTCTGCAGAATCCAGTGGACCTGAAGAAGTCCCTTACCTGGCAGGGAGTCTTGGGTGTCAGGAGGCATGGGAAAGTTTCCTTCCTGTCCTCAGAGAGCCACCTCTAACCTTCTTGTAATATGTAACTTAGATAGGTCACCTGTGATTGACAGAGTTGGGCCTTCTTAGCAGAGGCTCAATAGTCCAAATTCCCCAGGGCTTCCAAGAGGTCCTAGGTCCCCTCTAGGCATTTTTGTTTGATTTCTGCTGCTACCATGACATTATCTACATACTGTAAGAAGGAAACTGCCAATGTAGTGGCAAAGAAGCTTCTGGAAGACATCATACCCAGGTATGATTTGCCTACCCTGCTTGGGTCTAACAGTGGGCTAGCATCCATCTCTCAGGTAACTCAGTCTCTAGCACAGGTTCTGGGGACCAATTGGAAATTACATTGTGCATATAGACGCTAGAGTTCAGGGCAAGTAGAGAGGATAAATCAGACCCTGAAGGAGATCTTGATCAAATTAACCCTTGAAACTGGTGATAACTGGGCATCCCTCCTACCTTATGCTTTATATAGGGCTAGGAACATGCCCTATACTTTAGGTCTCACTCCTTATGAGATCCTATATGGGAGACTCCCTCCCATGCTGCCTAACCTCCAGTCTGGTATCTTAGCTGACTACGACCAACAGAAGTTTTTTAAATTCTTGGAAGCCCTCCATAGGGTCCAGAAGCAACTCTGGCCTGCCATCCTCCAGGTTTATGAGTCTGCTCATCCCCCTAACCTCCATTGCTTTGAACCAGGTGACAAAGACTGTATTAAGAGACATAACCACAAGACTTTGGAACCTTGCTGGAAAGGACCTCACACTGTGATCCTGATTATACCTACAACTCTTAAGATAGATGGGATCAGGACATGGATATACCACTCCCACCTTAATGCTGCCCCAGTGGATAAACTGGGAGCCTCCTTACTATTTGGGTACTCCCAGGGGGCAATTAAACAACCTTGTCATCAAGTTCACAGTGGCTGGCAAGAAGGCCAATTGGACTGCTGGTTCTTAACTCCTCTCTCAAAACTTAACACAGAACTGTTGGTTACTAGACAGGGACTCTGCATTGGAAATAAGGTACCACTAGCCTATTCCTACCTCTGCAACTGCACTTTTGCAGGATATGTGCTGCCCCCAGAGAATTCTTGGTGGGCTTGTACCTTGGGGCCTACTCCATGCTTTTATTGCCTGGTTGTAAATCCGACTGGGATTTTTATGTTCTAGTACAGCTTGTACCCAGAGTGACTTCTTACTCTGGGGAGGATGTCTTCAACCAGCTAGCAGCTCCAAACAATCAGGTTTAAAGGGTGGCTGTGTTACTAGGTTCTCTCCTTGTCATAGGGCTGGCCACAGCTGCTGGCCATAGGGGCTGTAGCCCTAATACTCCGAGATAAAAATTACAAGGTCCTATGGATGGCGGTAGATGTAGATATATAGGAAATGGAAAAGTATAGCCTGGTAGAATTCCCTATCCTCCCTGCAGAAGGAGTCTCAGGAAGAGGCCTAGACTTGCTGTTCAGCCTTGGTTGAGGCTCTATGCAGCCTTAGGTGAGGAATGTTGTTTCTATGTTGACCACTCAGGAATAATCAAGAATCCATGGCCTTAGTCAGAAAGAGACTACAAGACAGAAGAATGGAAAGAGAACAGTCTCAGGGTTGGTATGAGTCCCTCTTCAACTAGTCTCTTTGGCTGACCACCCTTGTCTCTCCCTGACCAGTCCTACTGATATTAGCCTTGACTTGTGATCCCCGCATAATCAATGCTTTAGTTATATTTGTTAAGGAATGGATTTCCACCGTTCAATTGATGATTTTCAAACAACAATACCAGCCCTTGAGAAAGATCTCAAGGATTTGAGATGGCCCAAAACTGAAGAGGGGAATGAGACAGGCTTTCTCCAGAACAGGCTTCAAACTGGCAGTTCAGGAGACCAGGCCTAAATCTCTGTTTCCAAGAACTAGGCAAGCCAATCAAGTCCAGGCCTCAGAAGCTACCCTGCCACCTAGCCTGAGACAAGGACAATGAGTCAGCAGCAGTTTCTAGACTTTCTCAGCAACAATTTCCAGACTTCCACAGCAATGGTTCTAGGGCCAAGAATAGAGGTTACCTACCCCTCCCTGGAATTCCCCTAATGTGATTTCAATCAGGCCTGTGAGCTCACTTGGGCATCTCTATCTTGGAATGGGAGACCCCAGGATGCTGGACTTCTGTAGAATGAAACGCTCTTTGCTTTTACATACTATTTGAGTCCAGGGCATCATTATTCAGTGAATCATGGACCCTCACAGCTAGGGGCAAACATCAGTGACAGGGGCCAGGCATGGTAGCAGTTTGTTAAGGGTCAAGAGGTACTGGTCAGCCCATCCCACACAACAGTTATCAAAGTGCAGTTTCTTGAGTTTTAGCTGATCAGTGACACATGCCAGCCACTGAAGAGGTCAGTGCAGACCCATTGGAAAATTCCACTGGACCCCGCCCCTCCTGGAAGAGACAGGTCAGAGAACACATAGGTCAGAAGGGACAGGCTGATTAAGCCCCTACTACCTCATTCCCTAAAGACCAATTAGTTTAAAGGGCACACTGTCCACCAATCATATTGTGCTTAGTTATTGTTCTATTTCACCCCTGGAAATTGTATAAAAACTCACCAAACCAGCCCCTTGGGGTTGCTGCCTCTCCCTCGGGTGCAGGACGATCCCAGTGCACTGGAACAATAAGTTCCTCTTGCTTTTGCATCAATCCCCGGCTCTGAGTTGTTCACTGGGGAGGGGGGGTTCTGGTAGTTAAGGCTGATGGTGTCTTATGGCACCAGGATAGCTGGACTGTGCACTGAGTCAGGGAGAGTCTTTTATAAAACAGTTTCAGTTGGTAGGAGTTGGTTCCCAAGCTGAGAGAAAACAAAGTGAGGGGAGGGGGCAGTGAGGGGTTGCATGTAGGATTTTGCAGAAGCTAGAGATTGGCTCTTAGAGCCCCCATTCCTGGGTGGGGTTTTCCCAGAAATGAGGTTAATCAATTCCTTGTAAGAGCATTCTTAAGCATATTTGGCTTATCTGATTACAAATTCCAGAGGGTAGAGACTTAAGGTTCAGGATACAGTATCCAAATACAGCAGTCAGGGTTGCACAAACAGCAACAGTCAGACTAAACAAGCTAGAATATAAACTGGCTGTACTTTGGTAGTTAGTGTCCTAACCTTGACTAGCCTTGATCCCAGGCGGGAGGGGGATCAAGAGGGTGTGGGACTGGAAAAAGCCTTTAGGGTCCCTCAGGCCAAGTTCCATTCTCCACCCACAGGAACATTCTTGAGTAAAAAATTCTCAGAATGGGGGGCTGGAGAGATGGCTCAGTGATTAAGAGCACTGACTGTTCTTCCAGAGGTCCTGAGTTCAAATCCCAGCAACCACATGGTGGCTCACTGCCATCTGTAATGAGATCTGATGCCCTCTTCTGTGGTGTCTGAAGACAGCAACAGTGTACTCACATATAATAAATAAATAAATCTTTAAAAAAAAAATTCTCAGAATGTACTGACTGATAGTCACCTGACCTTCTGGAAAGTCCCATGTAGAGTTCAAATTTGTGTCATGCTTGCTAGCCAATATATTTAAAGGTCAATATGCTTAGCCAATAAGTTTGAACTGTAACCTTGCTGATGTAACTTGTGGTCACCTTCTAGTCACTCGCCTTGAGGGACTAATTGAATGTCAACCCAGATGGGCCGGAAAATAAATCTCTTGCTTTTGCATCTATCTGTGTCTCAGTGTCTCACTCGGGGGCATCTCAAAGTGCCACTCTCTATGGCCAAATATTCAGACACACGAATCTATGGGGGCCATTTCTATTCAAGCTACAACATTCCTAAATACAAGTCTTATGGGGCTGGAGAAATGGCTCAGTGGTTAAGGGCGCTGGCTGCTCTTCCAAAGGCCATGAGTTCAAATCCCAGCAACCACATGGTGGCTACAACCATCTGTAATGAGAGCTGATGCCCTCTTCTGGGGTGTCTGAAGACAGCTACAGTGTACTTACATAATAAATAAATAAACCTTTAAAAAAAAAAAAATACAAGTCTTATAGTATTTGATAGAAAAAGGCTCACATTTAATATTGTTGTGAGTTAAGTCCAACAAAGAACACACACAGAGACATTTTAAAAGCAGAATAGAAAGTCTGTGTACTGTGTGTGTGTGTGTTATGCACAAAAATCATATCCTGGTTGACACAGTTAAGTTAGCAAGAGCAGTTAGCAAGAAGCAAAACTACAGAAGCTAAAAAACAAAAGTAATACATTTAGGGACTTGCCTGGGTCCTGGAACTATGGACTAAGCCTTTCATGGATTAGGCCTTTGTTCTGATTTTGGTAGGTGTTAGAGCCTATGTGCTGGGTTTTAAGGTCAGAATGGTGCCTTCAACATGTCCTAGTTGTGCAAAGGTATGGGGGCCTGTTACCACAATTTCTTGTACTCAATAAGCCAATTAAAAGAGCCAAATTAAAGTGGAAAGCAGCAAACAGAGATTTATTCAGTGTGGCCATATGGGGAAAAGGGACAGAGAGATCCAGTGAACAGCCCAAGTTTGTTTTCAGGATCCTTAAAGAGATTAAAGTTTAAATAGAGTTTAAGGATATGCATATTATACTGGCTGGTTTTGTGTGTCAACTTGATACAAGCTGGAGTTATTACAGAGAAAGGAGTTTCAGGTGAGGAAATGCTTCCATGAGATCCAGCTGTAAGGCATTTTCTCAATTAGTGATCAAGGGGGGAGGGCCCTTGTGGGTGGTACCATCTGTGGGCTGGTAGTCTTGGGTTCTATAAGAAAGCCAGCTGAGCAAGCCAGGGGAAGCAAGCCAATAAGTAACATCCCTCCATGGCCTCTGCATCATCTCCTGCGTCCTGACCTGCTCGAGTTCCAGGCCTGACTTCCTTCAACAGCAATTGAAAGTGTAAGCTGAATAAACCCTTTCCTCCCCAACTTGCTTTTTGGTCATGATGTTTGTGCAGGAATAGAAACCATGACTAAGACACATATCTAAGCAGAATCAGTCAAGGCGTGGTCTGGCTTGAGGTTTACAGGCTTCAAGCTCATCCTAGAAGGTGGTCTTACAAGTGTGTGTCATGTGTCCAGGAGTAATGTTCCCCTGGGCTGGGGCCTTTTATTTCTCCCAGAATGAAATTCCTGGAGAAATTCCCATTTCTTTGAAGTCCATTATTTTGAGGGACTAGGAGTTAAACAAACTTCCTGGTAGGTATACAGATAAAAGAAAGGAGCCCTGACCAAATAATAAAGGTCACCACCAACTTCCAAAATGGCTGGTTTCTTCTTCACTCTTCTGACCTGAGACAGGACCACTCCTTTAGGCAGGCAGACACCACACATGAACTGGCAGCTACAGTCCAGTCCTTTCTGCAGGCAGACACCAGCCACAAAACAACAGCTGTAGTTCAATCCTAGAGAAATCCACTGACCCTGGGCAAGCTGTCACAGAAACATCACAAGCAGTTCTTTGGAGATTTTTCTCTCAATGACAGTGTTACCACAAGCTGAGCTCAACAATGCTATGTAAGGTGAACCAATACATGTCTTTAGCAAAGAAGAGCAAGGCAGAACAGACCAAACCAATCATCAGTGCTTGTCTCTCACTCTCTGGGAGTCATATTTAAAATCCTTCATCAAGTATCCTTTCACTGTGTCTGCTTTAGCAAGACATCCTTTCACCTGTGTGCCCCAGCAAACCATCATTTGACATAAGTAACTTTCCAAAGAGACTAGATGATTTCATTTCAAAGGACCTTGAAACCAGGTGGACAAAATAAGGCCGAACCACCACCATTTACTCCCTTCCTGTGATTGCCCAGCCCCAAGTCAGGGCAAAACTCCCATGGAACTTCCTTGCTTAACCCCTTGTTACAAAATATGATTGGAAAATGCTACAGCCCACCCCCTGCTCCCCTTGCTTTGTGGTTTCATCCTTCAAAAATGTTGTACAATTTCCCTTCAGGGACAAGGTTCAGATGCCAAGCTGGCCACCTCCTTCCATTCTCAGAGAAGAAAGCTTTCGGTTTAAGCTTCTGTCTTTGAAGTGCGTTTTTTCAGCTTCTCCCTGTTATGCCCAGTTCTCAAGAACCCCAAGAGACCACCAGTGACCACAAAACTGATGTAAGCACACAAGAGTCCTTTTTATTTGAATTCGAACTCAGGAGGCAACCATCCCTGTGCAACCGGTTAGGAATGCAGCCCTGGGGTCTAGGGGCTTAGGGTTTATACAGGGAAACTTCAAAAGCTGGGGCTTTCAAGCCTTGGTGTTACATGATTGGGTAAACGGGAAAGGAATGTTGTCCTTCAAACTGATAACATTTGTTTTGACAGCAAGGAGGGACGATACATCTGGAAAAGGACCTCTTTGACCTGGGAAGGAATAACTCATCTTGTTATCAGTGACCAGTTCATTCTTTCCTGTTGTTGTAAGCTGGCCACAGCTGTTGTCTCTTTTCAACTGCCGGGAAGGCTTGGTTGTCTCTTTCCCAGAGCTTAAGTGCGGGAGCCTTATCACTTCAAGGACATTAATTTTCTGCTTTCTGTAAGAGAGGAGACAGCTGCACCAGGGGGAGTGTTGTTGCTTTTTGTCTTAACATCCACAAATCCAACATGGAGACTTTTTGAAGTTGGACTGAATGCATTTCTTCATTATGTTATGCGGCCTATGGGGGCAGTGGAATGTGAGGGTTTGGATAGATATGGCTTCTGTAGACTCCTGTGCTTGAATGGTTGGCCCATGGGGAGTGGCACTATAAGGAGATGAGGCTTTATTGCTGTAGGTGTGGCCTTGCAAGAGGAAATGTATCACTGTGGGGGCGGGCTTTGAGGTCTTATGTGTATTCAAGCTACACCTAGTATGGAACACAGTCTCCTCCTTGTTGCCTGCATATCAAAACTTAGAACTCTCAGTTCCTTCTCTAGCACCGTATCTGCCTACAGGCTGCCATGTTTCCTGATGTGGTGATAATGCATTGAACCTCTGAAACTATAAGCCAGCACCAATGAAATATTTTATTGTCTAAGAGTTGCCTTGGTTATGGTGTCTCTTTACTGCAACAATATCCTAAGGCACCACCAAAGTCCAGCTTGATGAACCAATCAGTTTTATTGGGGTTACTTGCAGCAATATGGGTGAGGAGTTACTTACAGGAGCATAACTGACTTAAAGACAACTGCATCACCAAGGTCCATTCCAGCATTGGGGACAGCTGACAAAAACTAGGAAATCTGGACATACAGTACAGCCTACAGGCAGTTCAACAGGTTGGAGAGTGTCCTTTCCAAGTTACTTTAGTCTAAACCTCTTCCAGGTACCTCATCAGGTTTCTCCTTCTTCTAGGCTGTTCTCTCTCTCTCTCTCTCTTTTTTTTTTTTTGGTTTTTTCGAGACAGGGTTTCTCTGTGTAGCCCTGGCTGTCCTGGAACTCACTCTGTAGACCAGGCTGGCCTTGAACTCAGAAATCCACCTGCCTCTGCCTTCCGAGTGCTAGGATTAAAGGCATGTGCCACCACCGCCTGGTCTTCTAGGCTGTTCTCAATGTCTGCAGCTTGGCTTGGTTTGTCTGAGAAGAACTCTCAGCTAATAGATCCCAAAAGGTTTCTATCTGTAAGTCACAAGATAGTTAGTCCCAACACAGAGACAGGCAAAGAATGTCAACTCTGGAGGGCTGGAAGTAGCCTCAGCCAAGGTAAAATCCCAAACTCTTGCTTACTCTGGCGGGGAGGGGCTTAGTGAATGTGCTCAGTTTCAGGGACTTTCTGAAGCTGTTTTTGAGTTGTTTACATTGCTGCATATAGAGCCTTCCTGCAGGATGGAATGTTTCAATCTTGAGAAAATTGTTACACAACAATGTCCAACCAGCATGTTTACTAAAAAGTGAAAGATAAATTCCTACTGGTCAAGAAGCAGGAGTACTCTCAAACAGAGATCCTCTAAGGCAAACATTGCATTTTTAAATGCCTGTAAACAGAGAACCAGGGCTTGGGGGTATGAATAAAAAAGCTTGAAAAGAAGCTGTGTCTGCAGATACTGATTGGCTTATTAGAATTTTAGCACCGTGGAGAGATTGGATGATAGATTTCCTAAAGCTAGTTAACCTATCTCAGGCTACTTCCAGCCCTCTGGAGTCCACATTCTTTGCCTATCTCTGTGTTTGAACTAATTATCTTGTGACTTATAGATAGAAACCTTTTGGAATCTATTAATTTAGCAGACTGCTAGCTTCTCCCAATCCAAAAGCTAATAATGACATCAGATAGCATCTGAGGCCTGTAGAAAAGCTTCCTCTATCTCGTTATACCTGACTCCCTGGTGTAACCTACACTGTATTTTAAACTTTCCTTGACATATGACTTTGTTCTGTATACTATAAAAATTTCAGCTCTTATCTTTCTCTTTCCTCTCTCCTACTTCTCTTACCTCTCCTCATTCCCTTCCCCCCTCTCTCCAGGTGGTCATGGCCAGCCTCCATTCCTCTACTCTCTCCCTCTCTCTGCCTCTACTACCCTCTTAACTCCCCTCCCCATGCCCTAAATAAACTCTATTTCTATACTTAAAAAAAAAATTCATAAAACTATGTTCATATTTGAGTATGGAAATTGAGGTGTCCCTGGGCCATGGTTACTCAAAATGCTCCAGAGTAAACTCTCCCTTAATTCGCTTTAAGACCAGAGCTGTGGCTTTTGCATCAAGAGTGCTAAAGGGTGACTTGTCTTCTCCCAGCACACAGCATGATTGATTAAGCTGACACAGAGGTTATGAAGCAGAGGGGCTTTGATCCAAGGGACAGCTGCAACTGTCATTATGAGTTTGTTGAGATTGTCAGGCCTTGGGGAGGTCAGTTCCTAACTGCCTAAATCCCTACTGCCTCTTGCTTCTGGAGGATCACAGTTGCAGTGTTAAAGGAAGACTGAGAGATTACATAAACTGGAGAAGATCATAAAGGCATAACTAAAGCCAGGTATGGTGGATCATGTCTGTAACCCCACTACTCTGAGGCAGGAGGATTGTCATAAGCTACAAGCCAGCCTGAGCTAAAGGCAACACACTATCTGGAGCTGCGTAGTGAAAAGTAGGGTCCTAGCTTGGTTCTGAAAAGTAAGGGTGTCTTGAGGAAGCTCTGGTTGCATAACAATTTCTTTGAACAGAGGCTTTTGAGTTCCTAAATTCCTGGTGTGAGGGAAGTAGGTGGGGATTAGCTCCAGGATGGCTCTTCCCCCCACAATCAGCTTCAAATCCACAGCTGCCCCTCCCCGCCCCAACAATAAACTGCTTTTTAAAAGGGAAAGAAAGCATCACAGTTCCCTCCCTTTGAATTAGAAAAGCCAGGGAAAAAGATGGAGAGAGCTCATGCTCTTTAAGATGTAAAATACAGGGGGCCACAGAGACAGCTTAGCTGCTCAGTCCTGAGGAACTAAGATCAGCTCCCATATAATAATAGCCCATGAAATAACCTTCACACACACAAAGTGATCATAAAAACAAAACAAAGAGTTTGAAAGAGAGAGGTAGGTAGTCAGAGGTGGCAGGGCTTGGTTGAAGCTCTTTGAAGAAAAACTATTTCCTCTTGGTAGAGCAAGGCTATGAATTTATTTCCTTTTAAAATATCCTTTAATTCCCCTCAACCTACTCTCATTTGATTGCTATTCAAAAATGTGAGATCTGAGTTGCAGCTTATACTGTGGGTGGAGATAGGCCATCCTAAAGTGCCCTGAAGATTAACTCACAAAATTTGCTACTGTCAATCCAAACTTGCCTGTGCATTACCTCAACAGGATGTTCTTCACAAACTGTAATCTTGACTAGAAAGAAGGATTAGTTGTGATTAGCATTTCCTGTTCGGGTAGAGACCTAGGGTTCTGTTACCACCCAGGTCAGAAGGCTCTCAATCACCTGTGACCCTGGCTCCAGGGATCCAACACTCTCCTCTGGATTCCTCCAGCACACAGACACACACATGGGTGTATCCCTTGCTCCACACACACATGCCTTAGACACTGTTCTCTTGCTTTGAAGAGACACCAGGACCAACACAACTGCTTTAAGAGAAAGTGTTTAACTGGGGGTTTGCTTACAGTTTTAGAGGGTTAGTCCATTATCATCACAGGCAGTAGGCAGACAGGCACTGGAACAGTAGCTGAGAGTTACATCCTGACCTGTAAGGAGAAAGACTTGGCATGGCATGGGGTTTCCTCAAAACCCACCCCAGCTGTGAAGTGCTCTTGGTGCTGCTTCTAGGAATTTGGAAGTTGGGCTTGAACAAGGAAGTAGGCTCCGATAAGAATATTTACATTTGGGCTAATACAAAACCCAAGGTAAACACAGCCCAGGAATGTGTGCATTCCTTTTATCTTGGTCGTCTTGATAAGCCCCTAGACACATTGACCTGGGGGGGGGGTTATTATTATCTTGTTTGATTACTTTGTCTTTGATCTAAGAACTGACTCTACTCTTTGCACGTACTTAGAGTGGTATAAAAGCAGACAGGGGGTGGGGTGGGGTGGGGTGGAGGTGGGATGAGGGGGTGGGGGTGGGGAAAATAATGGTACTTCAGTCATTGCACTGGCTGGAGTCATGTTATAATGTTGTCCAACTGCCTTTTCTTTCTTTAATTCTCACTGTTTCCCTCCGGACCCTGTTGACTGACAGAGCTGGCTTGGTCACCCAGTGATACCCTTCCACCTTCGACAACCTCTTAATACCTCTATCAGAGGTACTCCCTGCTAAGAATTCAAATAAATGAACACATGGGGGCATTCTTATTCAAACCACCACAACACTTAATTTTTTAAAGATTTATTTTTGGGTTTTAATTAACTGTGACCTGGATTAGCAAATGGCTCTGTAGCAGGAAGAGGCACGTACAGGCTGTGCTGCATAGTTTTATGTCAACTTGACACAAACTAAAGTCATTTGACGTTGAAGGCACAAAGGTCACTGCACGCACAGATCACCAGGGAAACCAGGAATGGTAAACACACAGGGGCCTCTTCTCAATGGAGGAGACAAAACGCCTGTTTTCCTGCCCAGAAGGCTGGGAGTGGATTTTGTCTAGTGACATTTTTGCTATCTGTGGAGGCAGACTGTCGTAGTTAGGGTTTCTGTTGCTTCCACAAAAACACCACCACCAAAAAGCAAGTTGGGGAGAAAAGAGTTTATTCAAAAGTCAGGACAGGAACTCAAGCAGGGCTGGAACCTGGAGGCAGGAGCTGATGCAGAGGCCATGGAGCGTGCTGCTTACTGGCTTGCTCCTCATGGCTTGCTCGGGCCTGTCTTCTATAGAACCCAGGACCACCAGCACAGAAACATCCCCATCCACAGTGGGCTCAGCCCTCCTTGATTCATCACTAATTGAGAAAATGCTTTACAGCTGGATTTCATGAAGGCCTTTCTTCATCTGAGGCTTCTACCTTGCTGATTATTCTAACTTGTCTCAAGTTGACACACAAAACCAGCCAGTACAACTGACACTTTGTCAACCTGACACACAAACACATCACTATTAAGCCACAATCCTTCCTTTTTATGCATCCCCAAGCCCTCACATTAAAAACATAACTTTAAAAGTCCCACAGTCTTTACAAATTAAAATGCATTAAAATTTCAATCTCTTTAAAATAACCAATCTCTCTAAAAAACATAAAATATCTTTTAAAAGTCAGCTGTGGTTACCTATAAAAATCAAAACTGTATTAAATACCTCCTTCAAGAGGGAAGAACCTGGGCATAGTCACAATCTGAACCAAGCAAAACAAAACTTCAACAGTGTAAATAACCTATGTCCAATGTCTCGGATTCACTCATGATCTTCTGGGCTCCTCCTGAAAGACCCCCCAAATCGGGGAGACCCTCACTCAAGTCTCGGGACGGCACGACCCCCCAAGAACTCACGAAAGACCGTCCTTGCTGCAATCACACGAGGTTTAATTCCGGAGTGGCGGCAGACCGCCCAAAGGCCAGTGCACTGGGGTCGACCACGTAACCTACGCAGAGGCAGAGGAGATCGACCCCTGGCAGCTGAAGTGGGGGGTTTTTAAAAGAAGAAACATCCCCAAGGCAATGGAGGAAATACAACTCAGGAAAAGGCTCATAAAACAGAGAGTTTTACAAAGCAAGGGGTGGGGAACGAAAGAATTTGCATTATGGGGAA